>VWPU01012497.1:10039-405710 GCA_013398955.1 Callaeas wilsoni
AGAGAGGGGGCCCTGCTTCCAGGCTGGAGCAGCCTGTCCTTGGAGGACTGCACCCCGTGGAAGGAGAGACCCACGGGCAGCAGTTTTGGGAGGACTGTGTGCCCACGGGGGGAGTTCACGTTGCAGCAGGTGCGGTTTGGCTGCTGCTCCTGAGAGTGGCCCACGCCGGAGAAGTTCCCGGAGAACTGTCTCCCGTGGGAGGGACCCCACGGCCTCACAGAGGATGGACTCCTCTCCCGGAGCAGCAGAAGAAAATCTCAGTGATGGACGGACCAAAACCCCCATGCCCTGGCTCCCTGTGCTGTCAGTGGGAAGGAGGGAGGCGCTGGGGGGAATAGGTGTTTTATGGGCTTATTTTACTTCTCATTATCCTCCTCTGATTCTGTCAGTAATGAATTCACTTTGCAACTTAAGTTGCGCCTGTTTTGCCCTTGAAGTGTTTTCTCCCGGTCCTTAGCTCAATCATGAAGCGTCTGTTTATTTTTTTTCCTTTTCCCTCCTCTGCCCAGCTGTGGCAGGGGATGGTGAGCGAGTGACTCTCTTGGGTGTCTGGTGTTGGGCCAGTGTCAAACCCTGACACATACGCAATTAGGCTTGGAAAATTTCTCTGGATAGCTGGGTTGGGCTGGATAGCACAGATTTAGAGTAGCTGGAGAAGCCCACAGTTCTGGGAAGGAGTCCAAAGCTTTAGATTAGTGATGAAAACATAGACAGGAAAGGCCATGTAAAAGCCCACATGTTTGAAGATGTTGAATAATTTTATCATTATGCAGAAGGTTTTCTTATTTTGCTTCTTAGAATCAAACAAACTGCTCAGTGCCCTTTAGGCAAATATGTATTTTTAAAAAGTCCTTATCCTGCTTTCCACTTTGAAGCAAAAATGAAACTATAAAATAGAATAGAGGTAGGAAAAAATAAATATTTTAGTGAAACCCATGACAAACTCGGCCAATTCCATATGTAGTATGTAGGAATTTGGTTTATGCAGTAAGCAAATTAATATGGAAGTGAGACTTCCAACTGGAGCACACATTGATTTATTTTGTTTGAAATATTTCATAGTTTGTGTTTTTAATACATTATGAAATGTGAAAGGAGTCTGCTACCCAGAACACAAGGCTCCCTCATGCTCACACACATTGCTTAACCTGCTTGTGCTAATAAACCTTTATAAGCTATGTTTCCCCAGCCCAAATCTTAGCACAGCCTCAGAAGCTCAACCCGCTGAAATTTATGGGAAAACAACAACAGCTTGAAGGAGAAAAATGTGATAGTGGAGGGGAAAGGAAATGTTCCTGTTCTCCCCACTGAGAAGACAAATGATGAGAGACTTTTTTCTTTCTCTTTTTTATTTTTCTCCTCAAACCTCACAGTATTTCCCTCACTTTCTATAAGAAAAATTAGCCTTAAGAAAAAGAAATTCAATGATCATAAAGCATGAAGAGAAAGAGGAATTGATCTTAGATACAAGATGGGATTGAGTTATATTATAACAAGTTACAGGTCTTTTCCTACTGAAAAGCAGAACCAATTGATTTATTATTGTGACTCTCAGCTTGCATTTTTTTTAGTAAGGAACTGTAGATGCAAGGTAACACGTCTCCTTTGATTTGCCACACTATGTCTTAATTACCAGTGCTAGAAGTTCATGGCAGCATTTTCCAACTTCAAAGCTTTCAGCAGCTTAAACAGCATGAATGGATCAGATTTGTAAGAACACAGTGACAATGATATGGTGTCTTCATATTTTAGAATTGTCAGTTCATTTTTTATTTATTGCACATCAAAGTGAAAATAAGCACACAGAGAAGATAATAGGTTTAGTCAGCATTCTCTTCTTTTGCTATCAGAGAAATTGAAAACATTCTCTTGTTTCAAGAACTGGGATTCAGAATTGCAGTTAGTAGGGAGGGTATTATTCCTATGGAAGAGGTAAATATTCTTAAAATTCTATTCTAGGTATCTTTGAGCTTTCCCTACTTTTTGAGATTTACATCATTATGACTCAAAGAAACTCTGCAAATATGCTGGGAAAAGGCTGGTGTAAGGGGAAGAAAATGTGGTCCATGCCAAGGGCATGGCGTAGATGATTCTGCTTCTGTAGAGTCTAGTTCAGCAGATCATTTCAGGAGTTCTTTTAGTTTGAGTGGCAGTAGCCATTCCTAAAAATGTGGTGTGGTCAGAAACACCAGCAAGTCTCTCTCAGTGGAATTGCTGGCTGGATGTAAAATTGTTTACTTGGTGCAGTGGGGAAATGCAGCATAATGATGGTACAGTAATGGTCTGTGCCAAACTGGAGCATCTCAGTTGGTGGGGATTAGAGAGCGCTGAAGTATCTTTAATCAGGTTGGGAATGACTAGAGGATAATTGCCCCAGTTCAATATGAATGTTGGTTTTAAAATAGCAATACCTGTAATACTATGGCAATTTATTTTGTATTGCAGTAGAGAATTGAGATATAGCCCAAATTCTTATGTAAATTGCCTTAAATAATCATTTATAAATTAAAATATACACAGCCTGATTTATATGCTTCCATTTACTCAATCCGTTAAGGATTATTCTCTGTATTGCCTTTGGAGTTATCTGAAGTGAGCATTATTGTTTATAAAAGGTCTGCTGGAGACTTAAGACCTTGTTGGTTTCTCCTGCAGTGAAAGATAGCTGAAAGGTCATTACATTTCTTGCTGGTTTATGAAACTCAGGCTATAATCAGTGCATCAGGTGAAATATCTATTTTCTTTACTCATTGATTGGCAGAGGGGATAGGTTCAGATCTTTTTATCTCTGTACCATAATAAAGAACAAAAAATACTATTGCTCTTCCTAGTAATCTGGCTGTGAAAATAAATGAAAATAATCAATGTCAGCAGAGAAAATGAGGAAAATATGATGTAGCATATGAAAATGAGAGAGACGATATCTTGCATTGACATAATAATAAAATCATAATATCTTTGTAAAATAATGGAGGGTTTGTTTTCCAGAGTCTTTTCAAATCTTTCATGCTTGAAAACGTTGAGAACTATAAGTAATATCTAATAAATCAACATGTTAAGCACTAATTTTTTAGTACTATCTGCCAATACTGCCAGTGTCAGGACATTATTTTGTATATGATAAATCTTTCACAGATGCACATCTTGATCAGCCAGGCTTTTTCAATGCCCTTTTTCTCAAATGAAATGGCATCAAGTTGTTACAGTATTTTTGATCCTCATAGAGGAGTTTTCTTTCTTAATTTTTTTTTTTTTTTAATTTAGGAATTTTTTAATTGAGCAATTCAAAACACCTACTGGTGTATAATATTAAAATACTTGCATGGTGCCCTACACTTGATCAAGACATGCTTCACAGTGCCCTACACTTGATCAAGACATGCTTAATTGGGATTCTGTTTAATTTTAGAGGACCGATTTCGAACTGATGGCAATGACTGTTGGTTAGTTAGAATGGTAGTTTTGTAAATAGAAGACATCTGTCTGCAGTTTTGTCAGATTTGCATCCGAACTTTGCATCTCTGTGCCATGGATCACACAGTTGAAAAAAACCAAAAAGGTCGATTTATTTCTAGTAACACAGGAGAACAAGAAGAACAGGTAACACAGGCGAACAACATCTCCTTTAAGGCTTTATTTCCTCACTCGTGTCTTGATCAGTCCAGTTTTCCTCTGTTGCTTAGGCTCGATGTGCAGCCTGAGTTCTCGAGCTTTACAGAGGGAGTGTTGTACAGGGATCTCAGTGAGAAGATCTTATGCAAAGGAAGCAGAAGGAAGACTTTGAGCCTCCCATCTTTCCAGCTGACTAATAACTCCTCTCATTCCCCCAATTAAGCTTCTTGCAGCCTACTTCTGCTGTATTACCTATTTTGTTTTCTTTTTCTCAGAATTCACAGTAAATTCTTTGTATGCTTTCCATGCCCTGAAGCTGGTTCTAAAGGCTACCAAAGATCTGGTTATATCTGAGTTCTTCTCTTCATTACAATTCCTCACTCTGCCCCTTATCCTTGCAAGGATGGATAGTCCTCCTCTGCCCTCGTACCGGCCCAGTGGCTGGTCGTCAGCCTGCTTATCTGCTGAGCTGTCTTGGTTTGCCTGTTCTCTGCCCTTTTCTGGCCTTTCTTTTGCTTGAGAAAGGAGAAGGCCCAAATACTCTTCCTTCTTTGGTGCAGGTGTCAGTGCTGTACTGTGAATAGTGAGCAGCAGACAATCATATGACTGGTTAATAGAATGTTTATTCCAATGAAGAAAAGTGAAAACCTTATATGCAACTGTGTCCCACTTTCACACCCTATGGCAAGTTTTGCAGGCCTAGACGCCATGATGAAGGGATTCCAGCGTTTAACCTTTTCTTTTTAAGATGCAGGTGAACACTGAGTCTGTTTCTCAGGTAATGTTGTCATGGTTGTGAGTACTTTTGCCCAATATGATAAATCCTGGCCTAAACGTTAGGGTCTGTGTTTTGCAAAATATTCTTTGTAATGGATATGAGGTTTATGACACTGTAAATAGAAGGCATGGCTGTCTTTTCCATCAGAGGAAATAAAGAAAGCAGTAAAATTTCTTATGTTTTTGTCCTGTTGGGTCAAGGTTTGACTTAAACAATAAGCAGTGACAGGCAAGTTCAGCCACTGCATATAATGGTGATGGTGGTATGGATTCACTTTCCTCCAGCTTTTGATAACCTGTCTTAATAGGGCCCTGACCTCTGCTTTTACAGTGTCAAGCACAGTAGAAATAACAAACCATGAAAAAGTGAAGTTTGATGGCAGGATCTATTGGGGTTAAATTCTTCCAAAAACCCTTGAAAACTTGATTCTTCAGCAGCAGGAAGAAACAGGATGTCTGTGGCAATCAGTACGGTGATTGTGTTATACAAACTTGCAACAGAGGAATAGGTAACACTTTTGCTCACAATTTTTTTCAAGGAAAATAGAGGGATCGTGTGTGTGATCATTTGCATTGACTATTTTAGAATGTCTTTTGAAAAGATTTTGATGCAAATTTTAATATTAGTGAGAAAGAGGATCTTAATCTCTTACTGATAATCCTTCCCAACATTAGTTCAAATGCTTGCCTTACAAGCAGTGTAGTGTTAATCAAGAGGAAACAGATAGGAATAAACATTTGCAGTGGGTGCTATTCTGTCTTACTTAGTCCCCAATGGGTGCAAAAGCTGATAGAAATTCCTCTGTGCTGGACATTGAGTACCCAAATCACACTAGAGAAATTCAGGATAAAGGTCCCTTCTTTCACTAAATTCACTTTAGGTGATCTAAACTACAAATCATGAATATAGTGCTGTTTCTCAAAACTATGGGAGTGATTGAGGCTTAATTAAGTCATATAAAGTTCTTAACTCACCGAGCACAAGGTATTTTTTTGAACAATATTAGTGTTAGTCATGTTCTTCCTGTAAAAAAAGTTGATTTTTGAATATAGTTACCTGTCTGAGTGTTTGTATCACACAAGAATATGTGTAGTTGGAAGAAGTCTTGAGGCAAAGGTAGAAAAGATAGTTTGGATAAGTATACTTAACAAAAAAAGAAAGAAAAAATTTCTTATCAAGTTTTAAAGTTGTCGGACTTCTTAATGACTGTACATCTTAACTTTTATTACTTCTTTTATGAAGGATTCAGACTGCAGCCTAGCCAAGGTGTGTTATCCAGCACAGAAGTCCTTCAGCTACATGCAAGTACTGAGAAAATGGATATAATTTTGTTCAATGGCCTCTCTAGTGAACAAACAAATTGTTCTATCATTCTGTGAGAGAGAGATGGGAAGAACATGGGAAGGAATATTTAGGTCATACTAAGGGCATTTAAGCACAAGATATAATCAAGAGCATCCCTCTAGCCATTCTGAACTTACCTGTGCTGTACTTCAAGATTAGAGCTTTTCAAGATGAGTCAGGATAAAGTGCTATTTGGAAATTTGTTTATGTGGAGTAGAAAATCTGCACACACAGCACCAGACTTGAAAAGAAGCTGTGGAGGATCATTAAAGAGAAGAGAAATTTGGAGGATATGGGAAAGAATCTAAAGAAAGGCATCTGGTGTATGTGTGTATGGACTTTGTTCAGATATGCAGCAAGACAAACGTGTGTAGAAAGGAGACTGAGAGAAGACTACAGGGCAACCACTGGAGAGGAGGGCAAGAGAATAAATCGTGGAGGAAAGGGATTTATGATGTATTGTAACTGAAATCATGTACGTATTCTCAGTGCTCCCCAAAGCAAGTATTGCACAATGAAGTGTAATGGAGTTCAACCTAAATGTACTCCATTGTTAGAGCAATGCTGTAAACCACCTGAAATATTACAACTGTTACCTGTGACAACATTAATATCCTGGGATTATTTCATAAATCAGGTCCTAAAACATAATAGAGTGGAGAGGGTCGGTGCTTTCTATAAAGATGAGATTGAATTGTAAGAGAATTAATGATACCATCATTACAGCCTTTAATCTATTTTATAGAAAACTGCTTTTCCTTTTATGAACACTTTGTCCTTTAGAAAATTCTCTAATATTTCTGAGTAAGCAATTTTTTTTTTAGGTTTTCTTCCAAGTATTTAAAATAAAGGTCTTTTGATGAGGAAAGGAATTAAAATCTGTAACAGTTTGTTTAGTTTTCTCTGTGGAAGCAGGTAAATGCATGAGGTTTCGCTAAGGCCAAGTTTAGCTGTACGCACTGTGCTTCTGAGTGAGGAAACCACATCGTCACTCGTGTAACTTGTATCCCTGCTACTAATGCTTGAGTAATGGTGGATGGAAAAATAGATGTATGTGCCTGACATTTAGGAGAAACAAAGACTGAATAACTAACTGCAGCAAGAAACAACCAAAAGAAATTCTTTATTACTCAAATAAGACATTTACTTCCTTGCTGAGTGTCTTAACAGAGCAGTTTAACATTTGTTATTAGCATAGCTTGAGCTTTGCATCAGGGAAGAATTTCTACTTTTCTTTTTTGATAATTTGATCTCTGCTTTTTACTTTCATGAATTGTACATTGGACCCACCTTCTCCTATGAAGTTTTTTGTGGTAATTCCTCCAGTCTAAAGATGATACTCAATGTAACAAAGCTAATGAAAACCTGCCCTTCAATCTAAACTGTAAGCAGTTTATAACAAGCTCTCTTTTCCTGTGCTTTATTACTGCGACAAAATCTCTTTTTTCTCATAGGGTGGAAAAAAAAATCATTTTCTGTTGCCAGGCACGCATGAAAGGAAGATGGGCTTAAGCATGCAGAATTGATTTATTTGCATTCTTCTATTGCCTTGGATGCTGCATCGTTGAAAGAAGTTAATATCATATCTTTGATTTGGCCTCTGGAATGGTAGGCCCTGAAAATCAAGCATTCCTATTAGAGCAGACAAATAATCTAGTCCAGTGGTGTACCAGCATCTATTGATTCATTTGGAAATGCTGCTGCCTTGCAGCAAAAAGCTTTTTGGAATCTGTGGCTGGCCAAGTGGCAGGCTTTGAGCAAAGAAGAAGATTTTGCAATTGGTTAGCTCTCCTGACAAAGCAATTATCTGCTTTTCTTAGTGTTTCTGAATATCACCCTGACCCCACCAGCCACTTGCTTGTAATATTTCTCTTTTCTACTTGTTATTCTACTCTTTGCATTTTCCTTAGTCTCCTGCAGGCTGCTCACACAGTGAGAGTCACTGGTGTCAGCAGCGATGATGTGACCACAGGATTCCTGTTTGTTTTAAGAACAGTTCAAAACTCCTCTGTTAATCTTGTATCTCATATAATTCACTGCAAAACAAGGTTACTTCCTCAGATATCTCCCAGTCTGATTTCCTGATTCAGCCCCCATCCTCAAGCAGTCCCACTAACACCTCTCCCAGTTTACACAGTGGGAAGCAGGAAAGTGCTGGTCTCTGTGGTACTGCCGTGAGTCTGTTCAGTAAATTCTGATTCTCCAAAAGGGGCTTCTTATCATATTGACAATGTGATATACCAACATTTCTGCTGTTGGCTGATCTTGGTGACGGACCTTGCCTTAATCTTAACCACAGATTGAGTTTTCTACTCTTGGAGCAGAGAGTCCTTAGTGAAGTAAATATTGTTCTGTACCTTGAGCTGACCATGACTCATATCTCTGTTTTAAAGAACAGCAGTTGGAGGCAGGAGTAATTTTTAAAAAGTGCCCAAAATGACACTGGAAAATTAAGGCCCTGGCAGAACTGGAACCCAGCAGTTCAGCTGTTGTCCTTTTAGTCCTTCAATGGAGTTTTAGCAGAATTAGTCCAAATGAGGGCCAGATTAGCTCCTGACCCTCTGAAACCCAACCGTGGGCTTTGAGGTCATCTTTCTATCTTCCAATACATTGCAACAACAAAAAAAACACACCTGAAAGCTCTGACCTAAGTGAATTTCATTGTTCTTTTCTTTCTGAATTACTCCTTGGATGAATTCAGTCCTTTTTACTTTTTTATAAGGCAAACCTTTTCATAGACACAGCAGTCCAAAATGCTTTAGAATCTCTGAATAAAAGAGTGTCCATATCTTTTTGTGTCTGGTTTTACATTAGATAGGTGCACAGTTTAAATGTTAAGCAGGAAGCAGCAAAATCTTGTCAGGAGGTACAATAACCAGCAGCAAGTATCTCAGCACAAGTGAAATAATGGCCAGGCAATCAAGGAAGATGCTCTCCTGCCTTTCAGTCAAGAACTTTGATACCCAAAACCATGTTAAAACCCTCAGCCTGTCGGTGAATTGAGACTAAGTGTCTACACTTTAAGAAAAGGAAGCTATAATTTAACTTCTAATGCTGATGTCATTTCCTTCGGGAAACTTTCACTCGCCTTCGTGTTTCAGCATCTTCAGACTGACACACTTTTAGCTTCTATTTGCTATCCAGCCCCACAAGCCATGAGGGGTTGATTATTTTATTATTGTAATGCTTCAGAAAGCTTTGCAAAAGAAGCTGAGTACATTTCCCATTTGGGCAGTTGGCAAAAAGGAGAAGGAACCAGCAACACAGGTTTTCCTTTGGTAATCGTGACTGTTAGAGGTGATCTCTGAGAAGGCCCATTACCTTCTCCATTATAGGCATTTTGTAAAATTTGCCACATAATTAGTGTTGGAGAAATTGGAGAAATTACCATTTTAGCATCCTTGCTCTTTCAGAGGTAGACATATAAAGAATGAGAAAACAGAAATGTGTACTAAGCTTTTGAGTACAAATACCTGTTTGACTTTAGGCACTCTGCCCTTTTTCACCTTAGTCCCGTTTCTTTAGGGAATTGAGTCTAGAAGGGAAGTTAAGTTATTTGTTTGAACTTTGACTGGTAAAATAAAGAAATTATAGCTGATTATTGATTTGTTTTTCTGAATTAAAGGTGTACTGAAATTACAAATTGTCACCAAAGAGTGAAATATTACTGTCCTGTAAATATTAAATTGGCAGAAAGGAAATCAAATGTAAACTTTTTTTCCTGAACAGTTTATTGCCTATGAAGTACAGTCATACTGTTTCCTATTTCAGTCATATTCTTAATTGCAGTTCCTAATGATTTGGGGTCATTATGTATCTTCCATCTTCCAAAGGTCAAAGATACTAATTCTCTTCATGAATAATTTATTCAAAAATTGATTGGGTAATGAGTGAAATAGCTGAATACATTTTTCACTGGAAAACATTAAACTATATAGTGATATAGTCAGGAAATAAAAATATATGGAAGAAAAATTGTTCCAAAAAGAAGTAATTACAACAAGTAACTCAGTCAGTTGTGAGACTGGATATTTTATTTGTCTCCATGAATTTCATGCTTGGAGTATACGTTGAACTCTGAAGCTGTAGTGTTATATACATATTTCTGTAGTTAAATCATACGAAATTAGGTTTTATCTTTATTTGCACATTGTTCTAAGGTAAATGAACAGTTTGGAGAAATTTGTCTCTGTTTATATTTTTGCTTTTTCACTGAAAGTTTATATAGATCAGAAGGTGTCCTGACTCTGGTCACTCTGTTACCTTGTTGTGCTGTATACCACAGACACATCTGATGAAAGGCAGCTCTTGTCCAGATGATCTCAATTTAAATCAGCAACATAAATACTGTACAGCAGAAGTGCAGGGAACTGCAATTACCTGCCTGAGTGATAGACATTATAGTAGAAACCAGGAATCCTGTTTTCTTGCTTACTGCTTTACTCCAATGGACTGGGCAGTTTCTAACATTTAGAAAAAAATTACAGTTAACACAGCTTGATCAGATTTTTTTTAAAATTTCAAAATTATTAAATAAGCAATCTCAAACTTCCAATAAGATTTATTCAAAGGCATCTGTGTTTCTGTTAAATTCCTTTTGATGCACCAAACTTTTTAGACAAAGTCTTTAATTTCCAATAAATGCTGGTAATCATTCCTTAACACTTTGTGTGCAAAAGCGGTGAAGAAAACCAATGCATACCTTCAATTCATCTTGATTTTCAATTATAAAATATCGAGGCACTCAAGAAGTAAAGTAAATTCTAAAATAAAATTTGGTGTTTGGTATTTTTGAAAATCTCCTGGTTTTTGAAGGCTATGTGGGGCTGCTCAGAGAAGTGAAAAAAAAAGTAGAAGCATTTGACAGTGATTTCATTCTGAATCATTTGTTTAGCACTGCAAAATATAGTCATGCTCCTTTGCACTTGCTTCATTTCTCTCGTAAGAAGTAGCAGAGCCTGGAACAATGAGACTCTGCCAAACATATTATGACACTACAGATTGTTATTCTCTTTCTAAACAGAAAGGGAAATCTTTTGCAGGGACAGACTGTGCCTGGTGCCGACTGTTACTGAATGCAGGCAAAAGGGCAGGGACAGAAGAGTTGCAGTCTCCTGGAGATGCTCAGATTCCGACAAACACCATTCATTTATGCTCCTTTCCCCCTCCTCCTTTTATCATGTCCATAATACTTTTAAATATTTGCCTATGTTATCTTACTTATATAACTAGTTGTATCTTCTTGAAATGATCCTCACATTCCATGATCTTGTAGTATACTAGTTTAACACTGTAAATATCCTGCGGCTGTAGCAAATATCTTTCCCCTGTCTTTCAGAAATCCTTTAGGTGGTGTTGGCCAGCTTATGTTCACAGTCTGTTTCTTTTCTAGTTGTAAAAAAGGAATAAATTTCTTTTGCTTATATTACAAAGCATTGTAACTGAAGAAAGATAATAGACCCCAATTGGGAAAAAAAAAGCTTTCCACAGAGAGCTTCCTCTATTGGAAGACACCTGGGCATAGGCACTGGAAGAAGGGATTGGCAGGAACAATTCTAGAACTCACTTAGTGTTGTCTTTGATGCAAAAGTCAAATGGGGACTGTTTTTTCATCCGGTGCTTACTTATTACTTATCAGGCAGAAAGTCTGGTCCATGATAAGTATATCCCTCATAATATAACTATGTAATATAACAATTATTTTGAAGGCACAGCTAAGTAAAGTAAGAATTATATCTGGAAATGATGATTAATATAATTCTTCACCAGCAGAATACTATGTACATAGCTAGATATCATTATAGAAGGTGCTGAATATTAGCCAAGTATTTAAAGGTAGAGTGTAAGGAATTCTATATTTATAGAGTGCTCTTCAACAGATTGTCTTAATACAGATATTAACCAGCCATGCTACACTGAACTCCTAATACTGAAGAGACTCCGTTCTCAAACTTGGGTTTAAACCTATCCTTGTTTTCCTCTGTGTTTGATAAGTCACTTTTAACACAGAATCATTGAATTCACAAGACAAAATAATAGCATAACAGTTAAAGCTTAAATTCATTATTTGGCGAGCAAACCCTGTCCACCAACCTAGGTATCCACATATTCCAGTGTCCTGGGGTGACTTTGTGATCCTGTATCCCCTATCATCTGCTTTATGCCCAGACATGGGTCCTGCAGCTTTGAGCTAGGCCTGGGGGAAGGGGGAAAAGCTGGGGCAATTCTTTCAATGGTCTGTGTTCAAACACACATCCTCCCCCCATTTTTTCTCAGCAGAGAGATGGAGAGTTAAATTCTTGGCTTTAGCTAGCTTATTTTTTGGTAGCTGAAGCAAGAAGCTTTTCCCAGGACTACAACAGCATTTCCTCTGGTGGTTACTGTGGCTTCTTCTTCTGGAACTATTCAGCTTAGCTCCAGCCCGAAACACCAGATCTTAGCCGGGAGCCCTGGCAGGGAGGCTGCAGAGACGCCGCATCTCGGCTCCGGACCTCGGGACAATCCCAGCAGAACTCTAAAGTCCACCAGCTTTCTCCACAGCGAGAAGGTTCAAATATTAACAGTTATTCTTTTATTCCCGTGCCTGCATGCACTCTGCTTGTTAAATAAACAGTTTTTTTCACTTTCCACCAAGAAATTCCTGTCGTAGTGGTGGAGGAAGAGAGTGCGGAAACCTGCCTTTCTTAGAGGAGAGACTCCTTTCAGGACATTTCCTCCTAATTTGTCTCAAACCAAGACACCCATTTTTTCTTGTTGCCTTTTGCCCAAATTGGAAATGAGACTCAAGATAATTTTAGTAGGGATGTAATTTAAAAGTGGATCTTAATTGAAGGCTTTCAGGGGAAATTATGGAAGGATGTCCACAAAAGCTCACCCACACAAGGTAAATACAGTTTTTATACATTTAGCAAATTAGCATAATTGACAAAAAGCACCACTTAGGAGGACAAGTGGTGATGGAATTCCCCCAGGTCGATTCCCTTCTCTGGAGTTTCTCCCTTGGCACTAGCTGTACTTTGTCCATGAATGTATCTCGAAGAGTTGTTCTTAACCTTGGTAGCGCAGAAGAACTAGGACAGGACAGGGGCCTTGTATCCTCTGGGTCTTGCAGCTCTGGAATTTGTTTTGTGTTTCTGCTTAGGGAAAATGGAAAATTACTGGGAAAACTAGCCACTAATACAATAGGCTACAGAGCTACAAATATGTGTGCGAAGAATACAGAGAATACATAAAAGGAAAAAAGGCAAAAGCCAAAACTGCATCACTCTGATACATCTTATGACAAATACCATTGTGAGAAAGGCTGGCACTCAAGATTCATTTTGGAGGCTGTTTCATGTGACAAAATGCTGGAGGCTGAAGGCCACTTCTTCCAATTGTATAAGACATTTTTTAGGTCTGAAATATTCTCTGCAGTCTGAACTTTATTTGTTTCGTTAGTCACTGTTCTGGTACATAGACTATAGAATTTGGGCTAATGCTTTACAAAGTGTATATCATTCTCAGGCTAAATATCAATAAATAACAGCCCATTTCTATGCTAAAAAAATTGTTCTGCCAAGTTTACAGCCATGGTAAATTCAATTTTATTTGGTAACCTAATAGCTACTTCTTATGAAGGGTTGTTTCACCCATAAACATCTGCTTTTAATCTGCCTTCGCACTATGATTGTTTAAAAGATACCATCATTTTTTTACTTACTATTCTCTATTAGAGCTGTTCAGATTTTATCAAATTTGTTAATATTGTGCAGTGTTTCCTTTTGCTACTGAGAAAAAGTTTAATTTAGAGCACTGATATAGAACACTTAATGAAATAACTTAAATCTCCATTTTTATTTCCTCATTTTTGCAACTTGTTTTAGTTTACCTGTAAAATAATCAGTGGTATCAAGTAATATAGTGAACTTCAGGATACGTCTGTTTGCTATTCTTGAAATTCTATGACTCACTAAACTGAAGGCTACATTAAAGCCAAAAGATGAGTTTTACTAAGAGCTGGATCATATTGCATATCCAGATGATATGCTTTAATGGATGTCTCTTCCCCTAAATCTCTAGTAAAATGCTGCATTTGAAAGCTGGTGTTTTTACTGGGAGCATTCTGTGATACAAAACTTAGTGTGCTGCTTTCCGCTGAGTGGGCTTTGCAGGCTGTAGCTGCTATTGCAGGGAATATTCAAATGCTTATTATTATGCAAAAATTTGTATCTTTCTCAAGAGAGTGTATTCATGGAATTAATGATGTCATTGTTGGTGGTTTTCTGTAATTTGAAAACAACAACCCCATTTGTAAGGGTGATGTAAAATATACATGTGAATAGGTGGTGGGGTTAGAGATGACCTTTCTGATCTGAGAGTTCCTGAATATGGATTAAGGAGGTCAGGCATTAATGCCATTCTGCTAACAAATGAGCGATTTCATGCAATTCATTTGAGTCCCAGAGCACCGACTCCTGCATATATTAGTTTCAATATGCAAAATGTATTATTGTTCATCACTTTCAGTAACTGCTGGGAAAAGGATTCTGCATACTGCTGCTGTTGGTTATGCTGAAAGATTTAGTCGGTGGCTTAACGTGATTCAGCTTCCAGAAAGATATGAGCCCACAGAAGCACACTTCTGGGGTGATTCTGCTTTCTGGCGATAATTTGTCTTAGATTACCATGATTGTCTTCTCCAATGACTGATTTTCCGTTAGAAATTGCCTGTGCAAACACCTTTCATTCTAATAGAGGTGTTTGTATAGGAAATATATCTTTTCTTTTATGAGTTGTGACATATTTCTATGTTCACCTCTATAGAGACTCCCTGAAATAGTTTTTAAACACAGAAGTCCCAAGATGTTGAATAAAATTCAAGGACCTTGGATTAAATCTTTTTTCCTATCTTCTTGATAGCAGAGATATAGTCCCAATTTAAGGATTTTAACCAAAAGATAGTATGGTGGTTCCAACACTACCTTCTTTTGGACCAGTTCTGATTTCAATCTAATTTTCTGAGAATGCCCAGTGAGCCTGTGAATATGATCAAGGCCTCTCTCTGTTTCCTTTTCCCTTCAGTGTATGGGATTCAACCTGCTGTGTCAGCCCTGCGGCCAAAGATACACCTATTGAGCTTGCTCTAGAGAGGTTAAGGCAATCGATTCTTGATCTTTCAAGTACATACTCAGAGTTTCAGAAGTCTGATGTAGTTTTAAAGTTGTTGGGGTTTTTCTTAAGAAACAAAACTCAACGCTGCCTTCACTTATTTGTCATGTCCTTCATCTGTAGGATTCGATAATCTCACACCTTAGCCCCTGCACAAAGGGATCAGGTGAATTCTAGTCACTGAAGAGCAAAGACACCTGGATTAGTTCCCTGCTGATAAGGCTTAAGGAACTGAATTGTGCTGAATAGAGTTTTTCAGCTCTAAGTTTCTGTATTTTATAACCTAGTTTATTAATGACTGCAGATTACATTATTGCATAAATCTAAATGGTTGTGACTCTCTAGACAACACTGAAATACAGGAAATTTGGTTTAAACATCTGACAAACATTTTTTACTGGAAAGGAGATTCAGCACTTGAGAGATTATGGAGCTTATATCTTTGGAGATACTCTAAGCTCAAGAAGAGAAGGTGCTGAGGAACCTGGTCTAGGTGACCTTGCTTGAGCAGAGGGTTTGAATCAGATGACCTCCAGAGGTCCATTCCATCCTCAACTATTCCGTGATTCAAGTAAATGTTTTCAGCTTCCAAAAGACAAGATTTCCTAATTCCATCAGAGAAGTATGCCTCAAATGTGAATCAGATCTCTGATGTAAGGCAGCCTTTGCACTCCAAGTGGTTAAATGCGTTCTCATTATCTTAGTATAATTTTAGCCATGGATGAAATGCAGTCTTTCAGATTGAGCCATACTAGCAAATATCTGGGATGGGGGAATGCTTTTTCCAAGGCAAATGTGCAATCATTCTTTTAGTTATCACTGAAAAGTTGAATTAAAGATCTATTAAAAAGCTAGAAATACACAAACCCTTTATTTATTTTATGGCATAACATTGGTAAATACCACTGAAAAGATTGCATGTGCCCAATGATATTTGTAATGGATTAAAAAACTCCAGAAAACAAGCTTGTGCAGGGAGAGATGGGTGGGAAATGTCTGTCTCGGGTTTAACACAGTGCTGCCAGTCAGAGATGGGGAAGGAATGTCTTATCAAAGCAGCAAGGCTAACAAAAGAGGTGGCAAACTGTCACTAGAAAAAATAGGTACAGAAAAGTGCATGACCAAAGATCAAGCAACAAAAGAGAGAGAAACCGAAAGCTGGGTCTGACCTGGGGCTGCTGAGTTCCCGGTTTCAAACACAAAGCAAATCCGTGCATCAGCCCTGCTTGCTGTGAAGAACCCAGGCCCACTTTCTACACAAGGTTCTCTGATACACAGCAAAAAGTGACCTTTAAACTACCTTGACAGATAGCAGCTGACTAGAAAATTACAGTCATTAACAGGATATCGAGAGAGCAGACTATTGTAAAAAATCATACTAAAAGGCAGATGTTAACAATTTGCAACCCCAAAAGACAGCTGCAATAAAACTCTACATTTGTAGTGTTCTGAAAAACACTCAAATGATTCAACATACACAAAAATAAAGGGAGCATATTTTTTTTTCCAACATCTCTAGCGCCAAGCTTTATATGAAAAAAAATGTAGAGAATATTCCAATTATTTAAATAAAAATTTGTTGGAAAATTCAGTCACTTGAAGCAGTTGAAAATGAAGGTTCTAACTGAAATTGGTTTACTCTTGTCCAGCCCGGGTATTTGTTAGTTGAAAAACCTATTAGGATTAAGACAGGGGAAAAAGAAGGTAGAAACAATGCCTTTAAAATTTCTTTCTTTCTAAATGATTGTTTACCCAAATAAAAAGAAAAAAACAAAAAATTAAGCCTTTCTTTCTGAATTTCCATAGCAATACAAACAACAGTCTGAGGCTAAATTGTGGAGATTTTTGCACTGTGCATATACTCAGGGGAATCATATCAGAACATATTTATATGAGTCTGCTTATTGTCCAGAAAAGAATTTGTGTAGACTTGTTTAGCATTTCTTTTTAATATTAATTAATGTCACTTGATGGAGTGGTTGGAAATACACACCTGGGCAATACTGAAACATGTAAGACCATAATCTTGTTGGTCACTGCACTACCAACAGAGACATTTCAAATGGATCTGGAAGTTTCAGATGGTCAGTGAATTTCTCAGGAATAATCCATGGTCAGCAACAATAACAACATGAGACAGCATCACATAGTTTGGTTTCAATGCCACCATACCTGGACTGATTCACATGGTTGTGACACATTTCTGCCAAGAAGATAATAAAAATTTGGATAGAATTCAGAGAAAGCACCATGATGGGGGAAATAAGAGTAACACACGAGAAGAACACCTGATGGAAATTGCTAATGGAAAATGATAACTATGCTATAAACAGAAATCACAAAACTTATCTGTAGAAGGTAGGGTATAGAATAATATTTCCTCCCTGAAAAGGAATGGAAGTCCTAAATTCTAAATTTAGTTTAGACAAGTATATTTCAGTGTAAAAGAAAATCTGCATATGCAGAGAATGATATTTAATGAACTAACTAGTTTTTTTTCTTTTATTAGATATGACTTTATTCAGTTTTTTTTCACAATTTACTGACAATGTCATAAATGCTCTTCAAATGTAAAACTTTTTAAACACAGTGTTATGATTCATTGATATGAAAGACTTTACTTAAATAATAGTATTGGTTTTGTTAAAAATTTTATTTTCCTAGGAATCAAAGCCATATTTTTTCTTTCTTTTTCATTTGAGACATCCCAATGTCTGCAAATCTTCTTGAGTATAAGCCTCTCCTCCAGATGTTTCTGGAATGCATCCATTCTCTATTCTTCTTTTCTTTTTTTAATCACTAATTGCTCCATCTTTTGAGGTGGATGGTTAAAAGTTAAGTGTTTGGGGAATGTGACTGTGAGGCCATGTTAAATTAAGGCCAGCAAGGGCACAAGAGGGACCATAACTCATGAGTGTTTCTGATCACTGACCCTGAACTTGCCTTACAGTCTGTCACATAATTATGACAGACTGAAAGGAATTACAATGAAATATGTTTTTGGGGAGTGGCAGGCTTCCCTTCCTGCCTTAACAGAGACCTCTGGAAACATAGTGTGCTTTCTCTGGAGCTCTCATTCTTCAGATATTAAATTTGAAACATTTGAAATTTGGGCTTCTATCCCATTCATCATCTCACTCTTTTTAAGAATTCCTGAAGTTTCCTTTCCTCTCTCTAACTGGATCAAGCAAACTGTCATTTACTGATTAGTTAATCACTTTGTCCATGTTTTTTATAAAGCACGTGATGACTCGATACTTGCCAAACGCTCATTGGCTTGGTGGGCGGACTGGAGGTTTCTTCGACTGCAGCACCTTGAAGAGTTTTTGCCAACAGATAAGGTTACACCTTCGTGCAGAGCAATGGCAGGTTCTGTCTGGCTCTGCTACCACAGAAGCTTTGTTTACAACGATGTGTTTACATAAAACTAAACAATGTCACACCCCTCACAATGTCTGCAGACTATTGGATCGTTGCACCAATACTGACCAAGGTGAAAGCAGTAGATGGAAAATCTAAATGCAGTAATTTCTTCCTAGAGAAAACTTACTGAAGGGCTATAAAGGATAAAAGAGAGGATCTGTTGGTTTCATACTAATTTACACTCCCTACCACTGCATGGACTGAGCTGGCAGAGCTTCTTGGGTTGAAATAATTTGCTGTCAGTTCCTAGGTTTACTAATATGACTCAGTCTTTTTTAACGAAGATTAAATTTTGCCAACTTTATTTCAGGAATCTTCCTGCTTTTCATTCAAAAACAGGCTTACAGACCTCCATGAGCAAAGAGTGGAAAATATTGTCCCACCTTTTTACCCACTGAGACATATTGAGAGGCAATAACTGTCAGAGATTCCTCCTGCCTTTTTTTAAAGTTGGGGAAAAAAATTCTGATATTTTGGTGAGGAACAATCAGGCAGGTGAATGAAAATGGATTGAAGACACCAGCTCTTTTTCTAAGGAGTGAAGTTTCAGTTGTCTTTTCTATTTCTAATGTTATTTTTAACACTATTTTATCATACATCTTAAACACTTTGAATGCAAATTCATTCTGAGTCCTACATATACTATTCACATAAAAAAATTCCAGAAGGATTCTTTTCAATCTTTACATTTTTTCCTTTCTTTTTCCTTTCCTTCCCAAAATATTTTAAACTAGAGCCTTACTGAAACTGGACTGGTACCTGGTTCTTTTAAAATAATATTTTAATATTATTTTTAATAATTATTTTTTAAATAATAGTACTTATTATTTTTTGACAGATAAATTGCTTTCTGCCCTGCAAGCAGTTTTCATTCAATTTGTGTGCCTTTGGTTTACTGTTGAATTGCTGTCATATTTAAAAACAGCCAGTAGATTTAAGAGACAAGGATATTATACTCATAATGAATAAATGTAGTTCAAAAACGTAGAGTTTATGTAACCTAAGATATTCCATAAGGTCCTTTTTCTCATCCCATTCAAGATCTACAACTTTAGGGAGTCTTTGGGAAGTTTGAGATCTCCTGGAAGCCAGTGGTTTCCCAGGAGCCGGCTCTCGTGCGTGTAAGCAATCCTCAGCCTGCAGCTCTATCAATTTACTCTTCATGTTTGCGAGTGGAAATGAGAACCTGTAACTAAACAGAAGAGCAGATAGAAGGTTCCAGCTGGTTTCAGTTACTTGTGCAGCTTTGTTGGGTGTGGTTTTTTTATGCTTTTCATCATTTTTTTGGGCTTGATCTAAGTGTGATTGAAGGTCAGTACAAAAAAGTCTGGGTGACTTAGAGCATGACTTGCATTTGAAAGCCAAAGGGACCTGTGCCCTTAAATCAGTTGCAGGTGTCTGGGAATCCCACTGAAGCTGCAAACAGTCCTCTAACTTCATCATGAATTAAATGTGCCTTGAGTTGCAGAGATAAACTTCATAGTGAGAATTAATTCTGCAGTCTTGTTTTGTCTGCAGCTGGGTTAGGCAGAGTGGTAGAATGGCACTGAGAGGTGTGAGTGTACTTTTTTATAGGTTTATGCTATTTTATTTCCACAGCAGAAGTGTAGACCTTGTTTATATTAATTAGCTTTTTATTTTGAAGCCTTATGGCTATTTGAATGATAATTCATTTATTAATTATTTTTGAAGTTCTCTATAGGGTTGTTTAGGTTTTGATTCGACATGTCATGGAGGCAGAGAAGCTGTGTATAACCATAAATTTACAATAGTATTAATCATGAGGGGTTTTTTATCTCAGGAGTACTTTTTGGGGGATTTTATAAGTCTTGTAAAAGTCTAACTTTTATAAGACTAAAGCTGGCATGAAATCTGGAGGAAAAAAATGTTTCTCTTGCCCTCCTATTCATTTTTTCTAATAACCTCTTTTCAATTGCTACACCAACTTTACCAGCTCCAGAATTAGGTGTATGGACAGAATCTAAGAACACACACACCTCCTGGAAAAAAAAAAAACAAAAAGAAGGAAGGCTGAGGATATTCAATGGTGTGGTAAAACTGCACAAACTGAGTAATAGGGCATCTACCAAATCCTCCCATTTGATTCCTATATATAGTAAAGTCAAAGGGCACATTTTCTACTGGAATGTCTTGAATCAAATAGCATTTATGATGGAAAGCAGGCACACAGGCCACTTGGCTGCCTTCCAGACATTTACAGTGGGCAGACCGCCCGGGCCAGCTTGCCATGCACTGAGTGCTTTGATTCCCCATTGGAAGACTCCAAAGGTTCTTCTTCCTGAATGCTTCAACTTCCAGCCTTGTGCCTGTGCCTTCCTCCAGCCTGATAATTGGTATTCCTATTGGTCACTTGGAATATACTAAAGAATGAGGACAGTTTTTATTGCAAAACTCTGTGTGAGTATATAAAGTTCGGCATTATGAAATCCCTATGGAAGTACCTGGAGTGGAAGCAGGAAACTTCTTGTTACATACTGTATGTAAATATACACTGTATATGTGTATAGAGACATCAAGGTAAATTTTTAATTTTACGTGATTAATGTTATGTTTATGGGGTTTCTTACATACATATAAAATCTATATTTAATAGATAAATGTCCACGTAACTAGAAATTCCAATTACCAGATAGGTCATTCAACTGACAGTTTTATGATACATACAAAACCAAACTGAATGCCAGTTGTTACACTAAAAATGACCAATAAAAATACAACACACAAAACAATAGAATTATACAAATTATACAATAATACAAATAAATAAAATACAATTTACTGATAAGAACATGAATTTCAGAAACAGTCAGCAGATAATGAATCAAACATAAATATTAAGAGAATTAAAATATAAATTTCTACCAGATTTCTAAAAGTGAAAAATGAATAATATGCAATTAAAGCATTAACATCCAACTCCGTAAAGTGAAGAGGAAAAATTTTACCACGCTGAAATGACATAGTTAAACTGTGCCTAAAAAAAATGACATTTCCATTCTGAAAAGCCTGGTAACAGATCAGCACATGTGGATACAGAGCTATCAAAGCACAGCTTCTCTACAAAAATACTTTGCAAAATGGCTACATTTAGATTTATTTGCATGCATTTTAATATCTGTTCTGCCTTCTGTACATATCCTATCAATAAATGGAACCTAATTATATATTTGCAAAACACACAGGGTTTCTCAGCATAGTGAAAATTTTCAGTGTTGTTATGCATGCAGTTGTTGGAATTTAAAGAAATAGACAGTTCCACACAAATTACGCAGGTACAAAAGGGTATTAAAATAAAATAAAGTATAGCTTGTTGCAAGGACTTAAAGCTGAATTCCACATCCTTACCTGAGTGGGAAGATATTAAAGCACTGAAGATTTATGGCATGGCTCTCAGTGCTGTGCAGCTGCAGATTTATTGCACACATACAAGTTTGAATGCTTGCTGGTGCACAAATATCTTCCACTTGGATTTTAGTCATAAATGTAGGGGTTTAAAAAGTGAGTCTGTAAGAAAGGCAGAGAGTGATACATCTAGAACCCTAAACAATGTCTAGGGATTCTTAGAATGTCAGATATGTCTAATTTCATGGCTATGCTAAACCGTTAAAGATGCATGAATTGGAAATTTAGCAGCATCTTTTGCAACAGTGAAAGTGCATTCTTGTCCTAAATTCACAGCTCTCACAGCAATGTTTTCCCCAGATTACAGGTTGCTGTTCACTGTGCAGGCAAGGCACTATGGCACTTTAAATCACCTGACCTCTCTGCACTTCAATTCATTAAAACTAATAAAATATTTTATTTCTGAATGCATTTTTGTGCCAAAGATCAGGGATCTTGACTGAGGTTTGTAGACTGCCTGCAGAAGAAGTATGACATACATAGCAGTAATAGTGCATTTGATTATAGTTAGAAATTAAATTTGCTGGACAATCTTGCTTAAACAGGACAGAAAAAAATTGGGTTGAATTAAGTTTAAAAAATCTGTTCTTAAACTCATAACCGCTCAAAGTTGTCTATATTCCTGAGTACTTGATCACGATGCTCAAGAGGCTCAGGGAATTATTGGACATTCTGAACTAAAGTTACACCTTCCTCTCAGCTCACTGTTTCCTTGATGATCTGACATGAAGCCACTGGATTATCCCTTTCATGGCATAAACAGAATTGGGAGACTTCTTTCACCCCTCTCCTAGGTAGTTCTATTTTCCTGTGTAGGGCTGTTTACTCTGTTTTTACAATTTGATAGTGTTCACTTCATAAGGAAATAAATCTATAGCTAAATGAGGCATGGAAAGAAATAATTAAAACAAAATAGTTATTGCCTATTTGATAAAACTCTGGTTAAATTCAACTACATAAGAGAATGTATCTGTACAAAGGCCGTGTCCAAAAAATAAACCATCTTAAAAACCCTTCACTTGATAAAATGTCTGAGGGTAATTCCATTTAATTGAGTCTCAGACCTTTTCCAATCTATATGTACCCACTGATCAAGAAGCAGTGAAACTAAAAATGCCATACTGGGCCAGGACTCGGGAGACTTATGGGAAATTTTTTCTATGCAGAGTCTTTTTAGGAATTTCTGAGCATTTTCTATGAGTTCTTCAGTCTAGAACTTTTCTAGGTATTTGTGATTTCCAAGAAATTATCTCTGTTTTCTAGAAATTCTATCTAATATTTTTCTAGGTATTTCCTAGTCCTTTTCAAGAATTTGTCATTTCAGAACAATTTTTGGAAATGTGACTTGCAGTCTCTTTTAATTTCCATATACTTTTGAGAGTTTCTTTTCTGTTCACAACATTTCTGGAAATTTCCCACTGCTTTCTAGCAGTTCAAAATTCTAGAACACTTCTAAAAGTCATTGAATGGTTTTTAGGAAGTTCACGGTTCTTTCTAAAATCTCACTAAGCTAGAAATTTTACAGGAAATTCAATGAACAACTTAGAAATTCCAGTGCACTTTTGAGGAATTTCTCACTGTGTTTGAGGATTTTAAAGCTGTTTCCTAGGTCTTCTTCTGTTCAGAGCCATTCTGAGTTACCCAGTACTTTCTAAGATTTGTGTGTATGTTTGTTCTCTAAGAATACCATGATGTAGAATTTTTCTAGGAAAATTCAAACAATTTCTATGCATTTGCACATCATATTCCCTTCAATGAATTCTTCTGTTTAGAAACTTTCTAGAATTTTGCATTCTGAGAACCAAGCTTTAAAAAAAAATGGCAGTGAATTANGAACCATTCTAGGAACTGAAAAATGATCTGCAGAGATATTTACAAAATAATCTGTGACTGGGTAAAAAGAACCAAGCTTAAAAAAAAATGGCAGTGAATTACAGTGACAATTTAGGTCATGGAATTTTCACCTGTGCTAGTTATAAAATCTGCCTGCCAAATCCATATTATTGAGAGCCAAGCTTTGGTATCAAAGATTAAATAAACAGCTCAGCACAACAAGGCCATGGAATGCTAGACTTCGTAACAGCTCAATAAGATTTCTAGTTGACTCAGTTTTAACAATCAGACTCAGGATCACCATTCTTGAAAAAGTTTCATGTCTGACATGGCAGAGAGACCTACAGCCATTTAATTCTCCTGCTGGCTGTAAATTAATTAATTAAGTCGTATATAAGTAAAATAACATTAATATATTTCCTGGATATTTTTTATCTTGTTCATAGCCTATAGGTTGCGCATGGGGAGATTCAGGTTGGACTTGAGGAGGAATTTATTCCTGGAAATGGTTCTTAAACATTGGAATGGGCTGCCTAGGGAGGTGGTGGAGTCATCATCTCTGGAGGTGTTCAAGAGACAACTGGATGTGGCACTCAGTGCCATGGTCTGGTTGACAAGGTCGTGATCAGTCCAAGGTTGGACTTGATGATCTTTGGGGTCGTTTCCAACCTAAACGATTCCGTGATTCTGCGAATTACCACTGCATGATGTATTTTAGGATATATTTATGAAGAAGTGATTTTACCCTCTTTCTTAATTCTTTTTCTTGTGCCCAGAGAGTGTTTCTGAATTTATAGACACAAGCATAAACTTTGTCAAGTGACAGTCTACCTGCTGAAGCCAAACACCATTCCTTTCAAAACTTAGCAGAACTAATTCCTTACTGTAAAGACTACTTGCACTTCCAGAGCCTTCTTTACCTGCAGAACCTGCAAATGCTTTATAAAGTGCAGCTTTGCAAACCCAAAGTACTGAATAACTCTGTGATATGACCCACCCATGCTGCTTCAGTGAGTTTTAAGGGGCTCAGCAAACACCAGCAGCCATGCAAATGAATGTGCTCATGTAGGATCCAGTGCCAGTTCCGATGGAGACTCTTATAGCAGAGATTCATCACCTTCCAGGACTGAGTGTGTTCAGTGTTATTTGTGGAAAGGGTTAGAAACATTCTCTTGTACCTCTAGGTGCAAGTCTCTGGGCATTAAGGAAGTAGAAGTGTTTCTGAAAAGATCACATAAAAAGCAAAGCAGAACAGAGGGGTAAATATCCTAGATTTCAGTTCCGTTGCCCTGTGAATAAATGTGCTGATTGCCCCAGTTATTTAGGCTGGTATTATGCAGGGGCCACAGAAGAAGGTAATAAGTTTTCCTCACAGAGAACGCCAGCTATGGAATGAGCCTTGGATCTTGTCGGCTTAGTTGTGTAGATAGAAATTCGTGCAATTGTTGAGAGGTCACACTGTCTGTCTGTGGGGCCTCTTGGATTGGTTCATTCCTGGTCCAGCTGCTGAGTGTCTGCCAGAAAATATGCCCAGCAAAAATCACTGCTGTTTTCTGTGTCTAGCACACTGCTTTGTTTCCATTTGAACAGTCGAGGTCTTTCAGTGTTAACAGTTTTGTCCCAGTCAACCAGAAAGGATCACCATCACATATTCCTTAAAATATCTTTCTAGAAATCAAATAAAATAATATTATTACTTGAAACGAAAAAGGCTCTTAAGTAGCAGTGCTTTAAAATACAATAGTTCAGACTCGTCTGAGATTTCATGGGTTCTGTAATAATGCAGCTGTTTTCCTCAGGGTGTTCTCACAAATTCATAAAAAAGTCTATTTGTTATGAGCATTCTGAAACCCCAAGGAACGCAGCTGTGTTTTTGACAAACTGGGCTGCATTTTCAACACCTCTAGCAAAATAGACATTTATAGAGGAATTTTATGCCTTATATATCCATGAGCAACATATTTTTTAACACTAACAACATACAGTGCTCTTAGCAGAAGATTATGCAGCAAAGCAGCCAAACTGAACATTGAGTTTAGGCACAATATGAAATTAAAGCCTTGACCTCCAGCAGAAGACTTGCCCTAAACTTAAAATATGCCACCCAGAGTGAACTTAAAGACCACTAGGGAAATCACTGAATGATATAAGCATGTTAGATGTGAACTTTTCAGGTTTTTAAATCCTTTTCCTTTTTTTCTTTGCTTTTAATCTGTTCCTGAAGCTATAGAAGTGTAAAGAATGAGTGATGTTGTTAGGGGATCTTGGTGAATGTGCTTACCTCAGTATTAACAAAACACAAAGTCTGGACAAGATAGGAACTTTGTTTCCTGTGTATCCCATTCCTGCAGGGGTTTATTTTCTTTTTTTTTTTCCCACTATCAGTCCAAAAGTGATTAGAGACCCAAATATAGTTATTGCTGCTTTCAGATTTGTACAAGTTTCATAGAGGTTTTAGTCTGTACATATTTTTATATCATATAATTTTTTCTACATCTGCTCAACCATATTCAGTCCTTCCTGGTTTTCATTCCTTCATGTTTTACAGACCCCTTCTTTATGTACTAAACTCATATTTCTTTAGCATTTTTCAACAGTATGTCTTTTATGACTAGAGTTTACTCATTTTTTTTAAAGTTTAATTTTTTCAGGTCTCAAATTAAGTTTACCACTTAAACAATCCATCTGAAGTGTCTTTCATTCACTGACTTTCCTTAGTCTGCCCTTCTTCCCCATGTTTTCATATCAGTGTGGAAGTTATTCAGATAAATGTATTGTCATTTCCTCTTGAAACATCTGTACATCTACATGTCACTAAATTTTCCAGGTGAGTTGTGGCTAATCCATTTCCTTTTAATGTCATCCGTTTAATGCCTCATTCTTTGATCCTGGTCTCCCAAGATATGCTTTCTCCTTGTCCCTTTCTTTGATCTTTATCTCTTTATCTCTTTCTTTTATTGTACTCAACATTCTGAGTTCCATCTCCTTTTCACTTTCCTTCACCTTGCACTTGCAACTCCATTGCAATCCTTCATCCATCAACTCCATGCTTCAACTCCCCTTTTTTTGGCCTTTCAGGGGAGCACTTATCTGGTGGGTCTTTTGATCCCAGTCTATAGGCTGTTTAAGGTCATTGCATAGATCATTCTTCTTTCTCAGTTGTCTTAGTTTCACATGCAAGTTAATTGTATAATTCCCTTATATCTAGCTCTTCTGATTTCACTTTTTAGTTGCTCCTGTCCTCAGTCATCTCAGTGTCAGCACAAGCCCAAGTTCCATTCTCACATTCCTGATGGAAATAAGTGAACCACACTGGTTTTTCTCATTAGACAATAAGTAAGCCTACTTCCTTTATATTTGTTCAAAAGGCATGATCATTCTCATAGTAGTTGATTTTACCCATTTTAATTTCACTTCATGAACAATGCTACCATAAATTTTAACCCTCAGAGAACCAAAATTCCATTTCCATTTCTGTTTATTAAGCTTATCAATTCCCAAATTTAGAATGTATGTATGAAAATTGAAAAGTAAGACTTTTTGTAATTTAATGAAAGAATATGAACATGAATGAGAGAATATGAACATGAAAGAATATGAACATGCTAAGAGACTTACTAGCTGTGTATGAGTGAGCAAAATGCTTGAAGACACAAGGAGTCTTCAACTTCCAGTTCCAACTGTGGGTCAGAAGTCTGTAATTACATGTAAATTGCCATTTCTAGAGGTGAATCCTAAGGAGTATTGGCACTACTCTATCTTCATCCTTCCATTTGGTAAAGATTAGAAGATATTCTGCATGAGTTATCAGAATAAGCCTCCTCTGGGAAGTCAAAATGTCTGAGACAGGCCCATATTTTGGAATGCTATTCTTTTCTTTTATGTTGAAAGACATGTGGAAGTCAATGACAAGACTGAGAGAGCCCTTAACTGGTTTAAATCAGTGCATCTCTGCTTAAGTTCATAAATTTGCAATAACATAAAATATCCTTAATCTAGTCCACTAAATACAGTCCTCCCTTTTGAATCAATTCTACTAAAGAAGAATTAAAATGATACTTTCTCTTAATTGGTCTCCATTGATTCAGCAGGAATTAAATTTAAAGAATGCTGAAAGAATGTATTTCTTAAATTTACATTTGTAAATACTGTCAAATGCTCTTAAATGGAGACCACTGTATAAAAAAAAAAATATGAAACTTAAGTGGACATCTTAATTACAGGTTTAAAGCATGAGTTTCCCCAATTTATATCTGCTCTTGAAAAGGAGAGGAGTAGGAATATTAAAAACCTTAGGGTCAGCTGCAGTAAATTAGTGAGCTGTATGAATGGCTTAATTCAAAGCATGATATTAGTGCAGAAATTCCCATTAACTTCAGTAAGATTTGAATCAGAATTGAAAGGTGTTAAAGGCTACACAGCAGAAAATATTTGCAAGTAAAATCAATGTATTCTTAAGCATCGTGAATGTGCCTGCAGTTTACTCCTGTGAGTCTTGCCAGCAGAAAGTCTTTGAACTCAAATTCACCTAATGTTGGAGAGTATGGGGTTCTCAGGTCCAACTAATCACATTGTGGTATTTTAATAATTACCTAGACCAGGAATCTCTTCACAAGGTAGAGATAGCACAAAATGATAAAATAGTAAATAAAAAGTAAGACTATAGAAGAAACAGGTAAAAATTTGTGGAAAACTACACCAATTTTTATTTTTGGAGTTCTCTGTTTTCTGTTTCCCCCCCTTGTAAGAACCGGGAAGGAGACATAATCTGCAGAGAGAAATAAAAGTGACTTTCTAACATAGACCACTCACACATTCATTCTTATTTGTAGATTAAGCTTATTCACAATTAGAGGATTTATATGCCTCTCACAGGAGTTAGTGGGGGACTGTACAGAAGAGCAAATGCAGACATTTCCAAGACATTACTTGACAGTGCTCATTGCCTTCCTCAGTTCTCTAAAGAATTTACCCTCTCAGGATTTCTTCTAGAAGTAGAGAAAAAGGAGGTGGAGGGAAGCATTATTAATAACTACATATAATGTAATTATATGTTATTTTATTAGCTAATTAATAATCTGAATATTTCAAAGAGACTCCTCTAAACTGTGTCAATTGTCATATTTACACTGTCCAAGGAGCTCTTCCACAGACTTTATCAATAATTTACAATATCCTCTCATGAAAAACTGTTTTGTTTTTAATAGGAAACACTTGAACAACATTTTAGTGGGTAGTGAAAAGTGAACACAATCTTTATTTGCTTGTCAGAGAGCACATTCCACTTAAAAAGCATGTAATGTCATGCTCTGATGCTTACAGTTATGGAGACGTGCTTTATTACATCATTTGGTAGATTTTACAACACTAAAAATTGCTGCAAGAAAACTCGAAGATGACCTGTAGTGGATTTCTCTTATAACTGAAATATCAGAATAGCAAGGATGAGATGGGAGAATAAATTAGTGCTCTTATTATCTGTTGAATATTGAGTCTATCCTGTGAATTGATTTAGGTAAGAAAAGACAGGAGGTAGTCAGAAAGTCCAAGAATACTGTGTCTGTACGGAAGGCAGAATTAAGTTTTCTAACTTTTAGTGGCTCATTTCACACCCTTAGCAAGGATTTTCTAGCAGGGTAAAGTGCCAGGGGCTGTACAGAGCTCCTGAAACTGCTGCTTGCAATCACATTACCATGCCAGGCAGCGCTGGTATTTCGTAGCTTATCTCTGTGGAGAGTTTGAGTTCTGGAGGCAGAGGTACCAAAGTGCAAAGCACTTTGATTCACGACCCCTGCAGCTTCCTTCTGACTAGGAAATTACTCAGGAATGCTTGCAAGACGGGGGATTCTGCTGCTGGAAATCAGAGGGTTGGAGGCTGTATCTGCTCTTAGCTCTCAAAAGAAAAGCTGGAAGCGATCTGTCACCCAGCTGAGCCTGCCCTGTGGGGACCTGCTCAGGCCACTGCCCCAGGCCATGCCCAGCACAGGCTTCTGCAGAGCCTTCAGCTGCAGCTGGGGAGCAATCCTGGCTCCCATCACAGGGAGGGTCAGCCATGGGCCAAAGCAGGCTGCAAAGGACAGCGAAATGCCAGCTTCCCAGCAGCTCTGGTTGGGAAATCAGGGCATGGATCAGGCTGGAGTGGCTGCCCATACACACTGGCCCTGTGGCTGCACAACAAGCCCTTAAACTCCTTTAGCATCCTTGGACATGCTAAAAAGAGACTGGACATGGCACTCAGTGCCATGGTTTAGTTAATGAGGAGGTGTTTGGTCATAAGTTGGACTTAATGATCTCAAAGGTCTTTTCCAACCTAGTTCATTCTGTGACTCTGTGATTCTGTGACTCTGTGACTACGTGACTCTGTGGCAAGTAATACTGGCAAGGGTGTCACTAGGGATGTCCTGTGCTCAGAGGTGTGCAACCCATATGCAAGATATGGAAATACCTTCAGCATTGTCGCCTTATTAACAACTATTAACACACTTGGTAAAAAAGTGAAGAATCTACTGTGCATGTAAAAGTAGCAAAGCTTGGAACAAATGCTGGAACATACTCAATAATAATAATAACAATAATAACAATAATAATAGTAATAATAATAATAGTAGTAATAATAAAAGTCTCCTCATTTTGCAGCACATGCTCCAGCAGTGTGGTGGCACTTATGGACAGGATGTCTCCCAAGTCGTCCAGCTAGAGTGAGAGATGGCTGTTGTGTCTGATTTTACAAGTGCTTTTTAGAAAAGTTATTTGGATAAAGGCAGCTTACATCTGGTCTTTCTGAGCTGCCTAATTCCTGTCCTGTTGAACCCATTGTTCCACAGTGCAACTGAAAATGCAGTCCCTTTGTGTTATACCAGACTTTGCAGTGTGACATTTGTATTTGTTATGACATATGTAGAGACCGTGTGTCAATGTGTGCATGCATATTTTTATGACAAATGACTGGGGAATAGCTAATTTGATTTCAGCAGTATTTTTGCAAAACCGTAAAATTATCTTGAGAGGACAGCCATTTTTCGTATTACTCTTTGAAAGGCAGCATACCAGTGTTTCAAGGACAGTGTAAATAATTGAAAACAAATTTCAGCACTCAGATTTAGGATTATATTCATGCTTTTCACAATAATTAAACATGCAAACTTATAATGTTTTGTTTATAGAATAAATTTTTAATATACATTAAATAATATCTGTTTTATCTCAGTAAATATATACCATTTTAAAACATTAATTTCCACTTTGTTTGTACCAATACCTTTCATTATTTAATAGACCAGTTTTTGTCTGTGAAAGAATTGCAAGCAAAGAGTAAGCATTTCCTATTTCAGATTTACAGCACTGTAAAATATGGGGCAGCACATTTGTTTTTAGAATTCAGAGGATAAAAAGTTTTCTTGATTTACATACTGATCAGTTAAATGGATTTTTGTAAAATAAATTCTGTTACATTGTTGCCAGAGACTGAAAACATTTCATGCCTCAAACATTGATATCAAATTTTGTTCATTATAAAGAAGCTACAACCAAAGAAGCCCCCCTGAAGACTAGGACTTTGGGCAGAAAATCAAACTGCTGATTAGATAAAGGGAAACCTATTTTTCGATCATCTCAGGCTGGGGGAAAGGTGTGCACCCACAAAAGGCCAAAGTCACCAGCTGTGCTAAGTTTGGGGTGGGGGAGAGCACAGCTCACGGGAGCCAGGTTTGCACAGACTCCCCAGCCCACATCTGGGGGGAGGAGGAGGTTTGGGGTGCGTGGTGTAACCTCTGGGCAGAGGCACTGAACACCCATCCTCCCATTACACAAACTGGCCCAGCTGTGGAGCCCCCAGCCCCACTGGCCACATCCACGGGACCTTCACGTGAGAGGTAGCTGAAGGGGAGCCATAACCCATCAGAGACCCCCAAAGTGCCAGGCCTGGTGCCACAGCACTGCTCGTGGTCCAGAGCCTGCTGCAAGAGACTGCCCCCCTCCATGGGGACACGCCTGGGCATTGCCACCTGGCTCGAGGATACATTAACTCAGGGGATTCTGTGCTCGTGGGGGACCACCACCACCAAGATCAGCTGGAGAGGATCAACGGAGCATGGCTGGGATCCACGGAGTGCTGATATTCTTTTTATTCTGTCCGTGGCACTCCCCATCCCCCACTTATTTCCTACTTCTTTCTTTCTCCCTTTTTCTTTCTCTCATATTTACTATACAATAAAACCCATATTATTGTCACTGGCATATGGTCTCATTTGCACCTTAATTTGGGCAGAAGAATTTCTGAAAGAACCTTAATAATAACTGGATCATAGCAATTTTCCGAGAGAAATTGACAACATTAAGTTAAAAACCTGTAGTCAACAAAGTTTTGCTATATCTGCTGTAAATTAAATAATGAAATTTTTCCATTGAAATATTCTTTATAAATAAAAAATTGTTTTCTTCTTGGAATAAATCAGTTACCCAGAACAGCAGTATCCTTAGGAGTAGTTTATACATATTCGTGCATGCAGAGTCATAGATTGTATTTCAGCATCAGAAAACCATTTTGTTTGCATTCTGCAATTTTGGTAGAGCACTTACCCTAGAGCCATGACTCCCTTAGTTCCAGTTGGATCTTGTAAATCTTTGGATCTTTTCCATAGAGAGGCCCATCCTCACCAAAGGAGAACAAAAATACTTGGAAAGCTGACTGGTTCAGAGGTTGAATCAAATCCCAGTCTGCTTTAGAACTGGGAGAACTGGGGCAGTTTGGGAACATACAGTTTGAAATTCCGGATTGCCGTTTAACACAGGGGTTTCTTCATTGTTTCAGGAAACTTTGCTGGAATCATTCAGGTTCTTATCAGGTATCTTATTTGATCCCTTCAGATATATTTTAAATTACTACTTGCTAAATTATTTTCTTCTTTTTCTCAAGATGTCTTCTATGCTCACTTTAAAAGATCACCAATAGAACAATTTTTTCCCAGTATTTTTAAAAAGCTGGAAAGTTTTTTCAAAGGGGGCTATGAGCAAAGGAAGGGTTTGGAAACCGGACTAGTTAAAAAGAAAAGTTCAGTGGCTTCTGCAAAAGGAAAAGCTTCTGTTGAGCTCCAGGAAGTCTAACATAGTTTCAGAATGCTTTTTTTTTCTGTAATTCACTCTCTGACCTGTTACTTCATTGTAATATTTATGAACTTATCTGATACTTAAGCCAGATTTTCTAGGAAGTATCATGAATCCTTCATTCATTTAAAGGTCAGAAAAAGGATTATAAAGATCATGGGTTTCAGAGCCGTTGCTGACAATGTGCAGTGCTACCAATATTTGTCATAGTGCAGAAGAAGAAAGAGAAAAATTCACAGTTTTATTTATAGTAGGACATTTATTTTCCTAAATCTAAACCTGGATATGATAAATAATTTTAAAGATGCAAAATCTGAAAGACATGATCATCTCTTATGATTCAGACCTGGATATATTTTTAGTCTTCCATGTAGTATTTCTATAACAATCAGGACTATTTTTTAATCGGTTATATTAAAACAGTAATTTTGTGTTTATGTGGATATTTATATATTCCTACATCAATTCTAGAAAGTTCTAAAACATTTATTTTGTGAATGATGACTATGAATTAAGGCTTTAATGCTAGTTCCACAAAGGCTCAGCCTATGAGTCTTGTGCTTGGAACAATGACTTTTTTTTCCAGGTTAATTATCTAAATAATGTCATATTATGAAAGAAGAAGGGAAGAAAAGTCTTAAGGAAAGTCAGAACAATTGACAAAAGAAACAGACCTTCAGACAGGGTGGTTGGTTGTGATTTTTTTATATTATATCCAGAAAATAATCGCCTAAAAGAGAACTGTCTTCCAGTAATATGGCAGCTTTGGTGACCTATTGAAATTGTTGTGGCTGCCCCATCCCTGGCAGTGTTCAAGGTCAGGCTGGAAGGGGTCCTGAGCAACCCGGTCACAGGAATGGTGTCCCTGCCAGTGGCACGGGTTTGGAACCAGATCGTCTTTAAGGTCCCTGCCAACCCAAACCATTCTGGGATTCTGTGAATTTAAGCACTTCTAAGCTGGGTTTACAGCACCTGCTGTGAAGCAGACAGAAACAGACATTGTGCTGCGGGAAAGAAAATGCATCCTGAAGCTGTGAAGAGATGCTGGCAAAAAATGTGTATCAGGAACAAGTGTATAAGGCTAGATCAGCCCTCCCTATGAGGCTTGTGAGCTTTGTCCTGCTGCCAATCCTGCGGCCCTCGCACCCCTCTGCCCAGAGGAGAGCTGCAAACACCCATTGCTGCACACCCACTGCCTTCACCTGACAATCTGGGACACCCATCTTTCTGTCGTTTTCTTGAGCCTTTTGTGTATTAGACAGGGTAACAAATAGAAGCATTTAGAGAAATATTTTTCTACTGCCTCAGCAGTTTCTGCTACTGTTGTTAGCATTATATCTTCCAGCAGCTTGACCTTTAAACATTAAGTATCTGCCAGCATGAACCGGTACAGGAAAGAAATTGTAACTTTCTAACCCAGCGTATTTATTTTCAGAAGTGTACGTATGCACAAACACACACATGTGTGTACATACATGCTGACACAGAATTACACATGACCCTGGAGGAGATCAATATCTAGTTTAGAATCCATTAGAGTAACTAAGACCAAAAAGGATATGTGCACTTCATCATGAAGAATTTCCCCCCATTTTTTTTCTGTCAGAATTATCTTCTCACTTGTACAAACAGCTTTTCTCTTGCTATAAAATCTCCATTAGATGGCTACATTCATTATGCTACTATCAAAGCATCTCCATTGAGATGTGAATTTCTTGTTTCTCTTTGTTTTCTGCTTTACTCCTACCCAGATCTCTCTCAGTTCATTGATCCCCTCAGCTGCCTAAGGAGTTTCACAGTATGCAGGAGTTTACAAATGCAGATGTAGCCAAGCCATGCAGCAACTCTCCTCTGCCTTCTCAAACCACTCACGCTCCTCATCATTGCTATATCTGGAGAAAAATATTTTGACAGTAGTTTGTATATGAGTGATATCTCTACAGTAGCAACAGAAAAACAAATAGAACTTAAAGAAACGTTTGTATGGAATACTAATGTATCTATTCCATAAACAATTTCTCTTACTCCTTACAGAAAATATACAGCTGAAACCTCAAGAACTTCAGCAGGACAGAATCACTCTTTGAACTCTTCCATGAGTAAATCGGATAGTAACGGAATTGAGGTTTTACTGTTTCCAGAGTTTATTTTATGGTACAAAAGGTTAAATCCCGTGCAAGTAGAGCAGGGGTGATTTGTGCTCTCAGTTGTGTGGGAGTAGTCCTTTGGTCCTGATAGGACAGCCTGTGGCTTCAGCAGTCACAGCCGGGGATATGAAACACTGCTCTCTAAAAGAAATATACATAAATTAAAATGATTTGTGTCTCACACCTCAATTTCATACCTTTGAGTTTCATTTCTGATTTCTAAACGTCATAGTTAATAATACAGAATTAGTCTATTGCATGCTCACATCTGATTAAGGAAAGGATTTGATTCGTAAATTCCAAAGGGACTTGAGTAGAACCCAGGCCTAAGACAAACAATACCAATATTGTGTTTGCTGTAAAACTTGTTTGCAGTTGTATTTTAAAAATTTCTCAGGCATCTAATATTTGTATTTTTGATTACTAGATATGACTAAAAATTAGAAAAAATACAAAGAAAACAAGACCACTACCCCACACATGTTTGTAAATGTGTTTGTTATAAAGCAACACAATTCTAACTTGAATTATTTATAAAGATATAAAACATTCACACTATTTCCATTACCATACCATGGACCTTAGTCATGATAGTGTTCTTCCTCACAGTGGTCCCAAAATTAAATTCTAAGCAGGTTTGAATTTGCACATTAGCTTTAATAGAATTGCATCAGTTTGCATTAGTGTCCTTGTTAAAAGATGAAGCAGAGGTTTCAGCTGAGCAGCAACTTGATGGCAATACTGACTGGGAGGGACTCTGCCAGCCAAAAATAATCACACTGTGATCCAAAATGTAATCTTGGTGATTATCCAGAACCCATTCCTCTTGGGGAGAAAGATGGGTGTGGCTAAAAGGAAGTGCCCATGGTTACTTCAACGGGTTTTGGTGAGGCCGTCAGAGCATGCGGATAGGGACAGTCACAGAAGAATCCCATTTAATACACCTGGGATGTTTTTGGTTTTTGTGGTTTCCCCAACACTTGGAACCGATGCTTGAGTTAAAAGAGGAAACCGCAGGAATATGGAGGCATCACTGAATCAGGGCACTGTGAAATCTCGCACAAAACAAAAATACAAGTGAATGATTCCAGAATGTTCATGAAATGGGGGAATTTACTCAGTGTTGGTAGTTTATGTTCTTGAACAAGCAGCCTGCCTAGTGTTAGGAACTGCAGTCATTAGAAATCTATTAACACATCCAGTTCTGTCCAGACAAGAAGTAAGCACAGCAAACAGCAAACAACAATCATGTGTAGTGTTTGGATTCAATGCGATCCTGCGAGATTTGTGTGCCCAGTTAGGTACCCAGGTAGAAATCCAGCCCCAAATTCCTACACTCAAATGAAAAGAAACAAAATGGGCAGAGTTCAGATATGAAGCATATATTAATAAGTGTCTAAGAAGCTATTTTATAATATTTATTTATCATATTCAACCCTAGTAAGATGATATTCAGGCTTGGTTTTATTAATTTTGACTGGTACGAGTTTAGGTCTCAAGAAAGTTACAAGAAATGGCCAAAATATATATAAAGAAGGAGAGTTTGTCTCATAAATCAGGAGGATGTATTTATATGGCTTTTCAATGCAAATTTTCTCATTCTGTGTTTTAATTTGATATAGACCAAAGACAGTTTAGTAAAAAACACAAGAGTAAAACCAAAAAAAGCAATTTTATGCCCTGGTTGCATTTACAGCAGATATTGGCTTATTTCTCACTAGGGAGTTTAGATGTGATAAATCTGATATGTTTGTTTGATGTCCAAACAATCTTTTTCCCTCCACATGGTGCAATTTTCCCATTCTGTGGTGCTTCAGCCCTCAGTCACATTACATATTGATAATCTGTAAAGATATTCAGATCTCTCAGTGCTGTCAATGCTTAATGGTAGGTTTACTACTCTCTTGTAGTTTTTCATGGAACTCCTTTAGCATAATACAACAAAGTCTACTCTTACAGGAGAAAAAAGTCAGCAAATTGTGTACTTTATACCTGAGATGTTGATACATAAATGGAGTTTGGAAGATTGTTTGGAGTCATTCTAAGAAGAGCAATATTATACCTGAGCTTTGTAGTTATTTTGTTATTTCCTAACCCGCAAAACAGAAAATTTTATTTGAAATATTGATAATAATGAGATTGTTATTTCTCAATAACAGTTTGAAAGCTGCTGCTGATTTTGCACTACTGCTTTTTATTTTCATTAGAATAAGTAAAATAAAGATTGTAATTTCTTGTCAACATAAGAAGGAGAGGCAAAAGAGATAAATTACTGATTTTCTGTATCAAGCAAGTTATTTTTCATACTGAAAGAAATCAGGGCCAAATTTTGACCATTGCCACTTTTGTCAAAATCTCTCTAAACTAAAGAGTGATTGACAACTAGTCCAAACTTCAGAATTTATTTCAAAGTTCCTAAAAAATGTACAAGTATTTTTACAACAGAAAGGGTCTTTGCTTAAAAATACTTGCTTATAGAAAGAACAGTTATTAAACTCTGCTTCTCAGAAACATTATTCTCTAGCCTGATTTAAATTCATAGAGTTTTTGACTAGGTGGCCTAGCATGTGGGCTCAGTGTTTTGCATGAGTATGAACTAAATGAAAATACATTAGTGTATCAAGCAGCTCAGGAATATGGCTGTTCTGCAGAACCTGGATTGCCTGGTTGGGTTGATACTGGAAAAGGAAAATTTTGATTTAGTAATCCCAGTCATGCTGTTTTGGCAGTGTTGTAGACTAGCCTTAGATCGAGGGAAGAAATCAAACAACTGCTGAATTGAATCCTTACAGGAAATATTGCTCCTGAAAACAAATTAAGAAAAAAAATCACAACAAGCTACCAATTATCTCAAAAAGAGATAATAACTTTATTAGCCTGTCTTTATTTCAAAAGGTATGAAAATGTCAGTAAACAAAACAAAAATAGCATATCAACTGAATCAGAAACACTGAGTTAGTAATTTCAATTATCTAAGGAGGCAGATTGCTCTATACTGATGGATCATGGGAAATATTTCTGTGCAGGTGCAGGGAAGAATGCTATACACAAATATGTAAGCATCAGGCAAAACTCTAAAGCTAATAAAAACACGAATAGTTGTGACTAACTGCTGGTGCTTAATTTTCAGAGAAGCAATGTCTGTAAAGAAACTTCATGCAGAGAGGACTGGCTAAATAAGGCAAAGAACAATTCACAAGTACTTTCAGAATTGATATCCCAATCCTGGTTTGAGGTTATACGTTTAATTATTTGTTGTTAGATAGGACATGAGTGACTGCTGCATGTTTATGAAAGTGCTGTGGATCTCCAAAGCATCTTAAACAAAGCTGTGAATCATTCTGGCTCAATTCCCTCTGGGAAGCACAGTGTGTGTTACAGCTTGTGCTACTTGCACCCATTTCCTGTCCCAGGCCAGCAGTGTGACAGTAAAGCCACAGCGGGATTTAGCTGGACATCATGAGGCACCAACAGTCAAAGTAATAAAATTAGAGACTGGGCGTTGCTGCTATAAAATATTAAATGTTAGCCTCAAGGATAATTATCTAAAAAGTTTGACTGGATCATTAACAATAATAATAATAATAACAACCACCACCACCAAAACCACACCAAAATTATGACGTGTCTGTCCTACTTTGCATTAGTGATATTGTTCAAAACAGCAGCTACTCTTTGCAGGATAAATGAAAGTAGCATGGAGTGGATTGTGGCAGAAGCCACCCTCTTTCCCAGATTTCCACGGCCATTCCTTTTGCCCATCAGTTGAATGCCCTCACAGTACTGTTGGTTTGAGCAGACACGGGCACACTGCCAGTGCTTCCACTGAATGTCACACCTGTGGGGCGGACATTTGGATCTGCTTGACAAGCCTGACACAATAATCCCTTATTCTTTGGTTCAGTTTCTGCACACAGAAGTTACATGATGAAGGCAATGCCACAGTTTTCCTATTTTTCATTACTGTTACAGTATTCTGATCTTATAAACTACATAACTTAAAGCTGTGTCGTGTTTCAGATATGCAGGAATGCAGCTTGGCATGTACGGCACAAACCTTTAGGATCTCAGTTTTATGATATCTGCCTATGAAATCGTGTCTATTTTAAATAAATGCAAAATTGTATTCTGGTCTATGAAATAATTGTCTGCTTTGTAGAAGAAATACACAGTGTACATTTAACTGCATTCTGCATTCTGTGGCAAATCTATAACAGCTTAAAACTTTCGATAGATTTTAAGGCTTTAACAAATACTGTGTGCTGAGCAAGGATGCCAATGCCAAACTGGATGGAGTATGTTTCTGTGCCATCACAGCAGTGATAAATAGACATTAACCAGGTGCATTGAATCCATCTGAAAGCTGCCTAAGTGAGAAGAGAGGTGATGCCAGAAAAACATACCCCCAGTGCCACATGATTTGTGGTGTGTCTGTTGAAGCGGGCGCAGGGAGAGGCAGTGCCCCTCCATGCTCTGCCACTGCCATTACCAGGCTTATAAGAACTTTATTTGCCTTAAGAATTCCAGTTCCATTCTGAAAAAATGGCAGAACTGCCACCTCCTTGCCAGGAGCTCAAGCCTAAAAATTTATTTGTGATTATTTTAGAGGGCTGCTAATGTCACAGGGACAACACAGGAGCAGGCAGTGTCAAAACCCCTCTTGAAGCTGCTTCTTATGTTTCCAAATTGTTCTCACATATTCCTACACATGGAATCCAGGCCAAGCTTTCATTGTATCCAAGGAGACATTGGGAAGCATCACCTCTTTCCTGATAATAAATGTGCCTGGGAAGACATGTATAGATATTGTTAAGGATTCTAATTTTCGGCAGTAGAAACGCTGCAGTTGAGAACCAGTGGCGTGCGTTGCTCTCTGGGATGGCAGCACTGTGGGTATCAGTGCAAGGGCTTTCACTTCTAGCTGTGAGCTGTGCTCATCTGGAGCCCTCAAACAACCTGCAGAGACAGATGTTGCTTCTTTGTGGCTGAGAATTCAACACTGAGTGAGCCAGTTTCATGTGCTTGAGCTACAAGAAGGCAAGTGCCAGCTTTCCCCCTATTCTTCCTTGTTTTCTTTTACTATCAACTCAGAGTTTTGGTGGGGAGTTTTTTGGGTGGTTTTTCTACAGTAGTTTTTCAAGACCTCACAATTACACTGTAGCTTGTTTGGAAGGAGCAGGGGGACTGATAGGGAGACAGCACCTGCTAGTTTTCAAGTTATATTTAAAAGCAGACCCAGACTTCATCTTTTGTGCCCTTACTGGTTATGGCAGTTAACTGAACTTTATTTTCTGTGCATAACTACAGGAAAAAAATACAATATTCTAGAGTATTATGATATGTCATCTTTTCCCTATAAATTCCCTACCCAGTGCTGACACAAGCTCAGCTGGTATTTCATCCTCTACCAAAGTAAATCTGAAAAGTACTTCCTGTGAATTTCAAGGGAATTCCAAGAGGAGTGTGTTCACACATGAAAATTAAACTGTTCCTCTAAATGGCTTTTATGGAGCCATTGGATGCCCAAATGATATTTAATTAGTGGCATTTCAACATTTTTAATTACTAACCATTCTGCTAAGTTTATTCATGAGGCATACCACAAACATCGAACATGCTTTAGCCAGTTCTTCTAAGGTGAGAACCAGTCAGTCACTAGCACAGCATCATAATAACTAAAAAGCGAATAATTCCTCATGAACTCAGGCAGTCAGAGCTGGCTGCAGCGTTAGGATTTTGTATTGTTAATTAAGCACAGTTAGATGACAAACAGCCCCTGTACTGTGGGTGTGGTGACAATTGGCACAGAGCAATGACACACTGTGACAATTAATTTATTGCAGCAGGACTGTGAAGGTCAGTGGGGTCACAACAGCGAGCTGAAAATGACTGATCAGAAATCACATCCATCAGAGGTGTTTCCTTCATCTACAGATATAAAAGTTTCTGTGGTGCCTCCAGTGCTCCGTTAGTGCTTTGTTAATAACAGTGCTGTTATTAATACATACAGGCCTCCCTCAGGTCAGAAAGGTAGTTGCCTACTTAGCTGAAATTCAATGAATTCAATTATACTCAAATACTGCAGCCTTGGGCTAGAGCTCTAAAATAATATTCATTTTGAGCCCTTCTTGCAGCCGTGGAGTTTTTCCTTAATTGTATTGAACATCCTCAGGGTCCATGTATGTGAGGAAGAGAAGTTCAGGGTCTGAAATAAAACAACCTTTTCAGATTCACCACCAGATGTGTTTGTTTAAGATAAGACCAAATATTTCCAAATCTGACAGAGCAGAAAGAGGGATAATAATTACTGGCATGGAAAAGTAACATTTCCTGAACTAGATCCTCAGCTAGTGGAAACTGAGGAAGCAGTCTGATGTTACCTGAGTTATGAACATGTTTACCAACATAATGTGGTCCTCTGCACTGAAGTCTATTTCTGTTTATCTTTTGTTTCTAGACCTAAAAACCAACGAAAACGGGATTAATAAAAGTAACAATGACCTGCAGCTTTTTTAAAAATTCCTCCAGTGCCGAAAATACTGAGAAATGAATGTTTATTAGCAATGAATTTTAATAAATCTTTCATTGGTAGCTTTTTCTTTCAAGTATGTATAGGTAAATATTTGCAAAAGAAAGACACAAATTTCAAAAACCTTAAATATTCATCCCTTTGCCTTTTATTTAAGCAAATGATGATTTTCACTGAGAATTCCTAGAACTCTTATAGTCAATGCAGACAAGCACGAGAAACATGACACTTCAGAGCCTTGAATTCCATCCATCCATCCAAATTCACTGCAAGCTACAGATTAGTGGTTTAAACCTCAAGTCTTCCATAGACTGTGTGTAATTGTATTTGTTTCTCCTTACAAACTTTAAACCTAGAACAAAGAAAATGTTTATGAATTAAGGCCTGAAGGCATAGCATGGAAAATAATAAAAGCTAATTCTTAAACGCTAAAATGTCTTCTGATTTATAAAGACTGTGCAATGGCTGTAGAAGGCAGAAGTAATCCTTAGGCTTTAGAAAATCAGTTAAAAGTTCACACACTTGTTTTCCCCAAGCCTTACCAGAATTACAGTTGATTTGGTGGAAGAAAAACAGTGTAGTCTCCTAATAACCCAGCATTAAATGGTCCTATGACTCAAAGTGAAAATGGCCATCTCAAAGTACTTGGTGAAATCTCAGATCTGATCATAAAGACATATTTTCATAGAATCCTACTATCACCAGTTGGTTAAATGGCAGATCTATAAATCTAAGCTAAAAGGTAGCAAAGATGGGCTTGTGGGCAAAGAGTGACTATCAAGTGTTCACCTGGATCTGATTGCGAAATCAAATTCAAATTGCGTCACTTACACAACCAAAGGAAAGCTAATGTCTTTATGACTTACTAGTTAAAGAAAAATTATGGTCTCCTTGATCAGAAAAATGCAGCCATAGTATTTTGTGTAGTATTATTTTCTGCAACTTCATCAATTGTTGCTTAATGTAAAAAAAACTTGTAACATTAATAAATTCAAGATAATAGTACAGCTGGTGTGCATTTATAGCCAGGACACAAATTCCTGAGCTTGAAAAAATAATTTATTTTTAGACTTTTTCAGTGAGTTTGTCTTCATGGGTCAGAGTGTCAGCTGATGCAAGTCATCTTTTGTTCATTGAAATCAGCAGAGTAATGATAACTTACTGGCTAAAGATGTGGCTTACTATTTCAACTGAAATGTTCAGTTGCCGAATTTATGAGGATATAATTGAAATACTCTTAAAAAAAAAAAAAAAGATGCTTTAATTTTCTCATTTATAATGGAAGTGTAGGGTGGGGAAATGGACAGACCATGAAATGATTAGACAGCTTGTGTGACTAATAGGAATACTGTCCCTAAAGGGAAAAAGAACATCTCACCAATAAAAGTGCACTCAATTAGAGTTTTAAATTAGGGTGTAATTATGTTTTTTAAGGTGGAAAAAAAGAGAAAGCTTTTAATCTTCTAGGTGGCCTCATTTTAGCAAAAAGACAAATTTAGGAAGTGTTTTGGCTAAGATGATGCTCTGCATTTTTCATAAATTTGGATTAATTCCAACCCCTGAAGGGCTGGAAACAGTTGTGCTATCGTTCTTGTACCTGACTTTAAGAAGAAAGGAGGAAACACCAAAACAACAGCACAACAGCCCAAATATTTCCATTTTAAATTGTATCTTATTTTTGGAAAAATAAAAGGATTATTTATGTCAATTATTTATATCAGTTACTTACATCAAATATGACACAACATTCTAGATTTTTGCTTAGAAGTGAGCTGTGTCTCAGGAACAACAATGGAAAGACATCAAATAGGCCAGCCTGGGTGTGCAGGCTCAAGTGGTTGTTCACAAGTTTTCAGGTATTACACATACCATGGTGCACGTCTTGGACCCTGATCTTGCACAAACAGTGTGGTTTTGACTGTTTCAGTATCTCAGAGATGGTGCAGTAAGATAATGCAGCTTCCTTATTTATTAGTGCTTGCTGCAGTCCTGTCAGGTAAACCTGGCAGATATTTAGATGTTCAACCTTCCTGGTTCTCCAAATTCAAAGGGAAAAAATTCTGCTTTCCAAGTTTCAGATAAAAATATTTTGGTATTTCTGAGAAATGCATCAGAATGCAAAAAATAAGTGTTTATGTGACAGAAGCAGAAAGCAAACAATAAGTGATTAAACTACAAGTCCACTTAGTAGTTATCCTTTAATATAAGGTTAATTAATAAGAGGGAATATCAGTGATGGGAAGAAAAAATAACCATTATGGTCTGGACCAGCCCTTACCAGCAAGAGCTGCAGACAACAACTGAAGAAAGGTTCAGGGTAAGCATAAAAGTATTTTCTAACACACATAGGTGCTTAAAGAATCAAATAAGGTAATAATGAGCTTTTCTTAAAACATAGATCTTTCGAGATACTTAGGCACCTAAGAGCTCCTGAAACATCTCACCAGGAAAACTTAAATGTTATACTTCTAGAGATACATGTACAAACAACATGTATTTTTGCCCCTGGGCTCAAACATTCAGCCGTTAAACCCTAAGCAGCCTTGATTACAAACTGTCCCCTTTGGAATTTCATAAAGAAGATAACACTGCAAGAAGATGCAAGAATTACAGCCCCTGTCCTAACCTGATAAGCAATTTATGAAATAGGTATACAATATTGTATTTCTTTGATTGCAGATAAGGACATAAACCTGTTCTCCAGCTTCCCTAGACACCACTTCCACTGAATTGCTGCAGGATCTTGAACAGTCTGTGTCTCCTCCTTCTTCTGAAGCCATTAGTATTCTCAGGGAAAATAGACAAGGGAAAGGATCTCCAGTATGGTTCTATAACCCTGGAATTAGTGCACCTGCCAGAGGAACCTGGAGATAATTTCTTTCCTAGTGACAACTGGAGAACTGAAAATAGAGGTACAGCATCTTCTAATGCCTGTGATATGTGCAATGAAACATCCTTGCAGGGATACATAGTGCAAGTTCTAACTAGTCTAAGATGAAAGAGTGTTTTTCTCCCTATCTTTTATTTGTTAAAAATAAATTAGCATATCTTTAAAGTAAAAATAATAATGAGTTTCTAATTGCAGGGGGCACTGTAGAAATAACAAGTTGGAGTCGAAACAAAAGCTTACCAAATTATATGTTTATCATCTTAAAATAAGAATCCAGGGGAATATAGATCCCTGAATGCAAAGAGGAAGTGGGCAACGTAGAGGAGACAGGACATGCACATAACCGTGCTGTGATCTCTCTGTTTTATTTCAAAGTATCACTTGGCTTTTTCTTATTTGCACCCTCTGTGTGCCAGCACACAAATGGAGTGCAGCAACCAAGGCACACAGGCATCTGTAACCGTGAGTACAGTCAAAACTTACTGACTGCATCCAGTGTCTTAAAGCAGATAACCAAATATGTAATTGTGTACATTTTCAACAACCATTGGGCTGGAAAACTATAAAAGTAAAAGGAGAAGGTAGAAGCAGTGGAATGTGCATTGGTGATTAGCTGGGAAGATTATTAGATTGTACTTTTTCTTGAGACTGTACAAGAAAAGGAAATTTTCACCCTTGCAATCTGAATATAATGAAGCCCTTATTTCAATTCTTTCATTTACTGTTTTATCTTTTTTGTTTGCAATAGATTTGACACCTGCTGTTTTCACCTCCTGTCTTCACCTAGTATCACCATTTCTCTCAAGGTAAAAGTATTATCTTTTTATAATAACACTTTTGGAATTGCTTTCCCCATTATGGCCTAAGTATTTTTTATCAAAGTAATAATAATGTAAGCGGCAACCACAAAGATCTTGCAAAGGTATTCATGCTTCCCCATTCCTTTCAGAATACTTTATACCAGTAAGCCTTGGAATCTCTAATTTGTGCCCTAAAATACCCACACAGAACCTGAGAAACAAATTACCTGCAATCTGAAACAGTCCAGGTTCACATAATACGTTGATTTTGTGGGTCCGCTGCAAACATTCCTATCTTCGTGTAGCACTACCTCACAGCAGGAAGCACAGTGCATTGACATCAATTGACAGCAGATGAATATCTGGCATTGTTCTCTGTCTTTCTGTGCTCTTTAATGATTTCTAAATCTGACTATGAATCACACAATTGAAAGACTAGTGCAGCAAGGTACCACATAAGTCCTACGATATTTCTATTGTTGCTGCAAATGAATTGCCTGCCTTCCCACTAGTCAGTCAGGATTCTGGGGGGTTTGAAGCAGCCTTAGTCCCTAATTGGTAATAATTTATGTGTGTTAAAACTTAATGATACCAACAAGACGGTTCTTGCACAGAAAGTTAAGTGTTATTTCCTAATGTTGCTCAGAACATTTTCGGAATTGCTCTTAAAACTCCAGGGTTTGAGCAAGCCTCGCTCCTGGTAATACTCCTATGGCTTCCTGCTCAAATGTTTCAACAGTGACTTTGTCTTCCCTTCAAAGAAGTCCTTCTGACTGCAGCACTTTAAAGGAGTATTTTAATAATAGAAAATAAGAAGATGCTACCAGCAGTATGGGACTGGATCATGCTCATGGTTGGGTGCTGAGGACCGTTCTGCTTTGCTTCACTGTACATTTACAACTCAGTCTCCGGTTTATTCAGGGTTATATGTTTAGTTCTGCCAGAAGCAGAGAGGGATTTTCACAGGGCACAAGCAGGTCCATCCCTGTCCTTTCTCTAGAACAAACCATGAGGCACAGAACACTGTATGCTGATCAGTCCAGTGGTCTACATGAAAGCCAAGGAAAAAGCTGGACTGTGGTCTGCTTGGTGTGCAGACATATAGCAGAGAAAGCCAGCACACAACTATTGGTTCAGCTGGCTCTTTTCAAGTACATGGCACAATTCAGATAATGAGAACAGAGGGGAAGGTGCTTGGCCATCTCCACTGGCATTCTCTGGAATAATAAAATAAAAAATAAGAATTATTTTCTGTACTGTGTTCAGGGAGCCAAGATGCATTGTCATCTCAGCCTTTTAGCTCTGGGCCCCAAAAGTCTTCTATCTCCTTCCCAGCTGCAACTGGATGGCAGAATGTTTAGGGTGACATTATCAGAGTCCAGATGGTCCCATCTACTGCAAAATCTGTAGTGCTTGTTTATTTTGTAGTGATTCTATGCCTTGATCTTTTAACAGTGCTCTGGAGAAGGAGGGGGAAGGATTGGGAGGCTCAGTATATTGCTCTTCTGTGCCACCACTGAATGGTGTTTCCCCGTGTCTTGTTTTCATTTCAGTTTGTATCTGAGTTGTATTCCAGAGAAGAGCACTGGAGAGATTAGAATTTAATTGAAAGTAGAAGATGATTATTTCAGTTGCCCAATGATTCCCTGACATAAGGAAGTTATATTTAGGGAAAGGACAGCACCTCCTTGAAGTGCAACTTTACTCCAAAAAGTAAATCTCAAACTGTTTCTGACAAGTAAATATTTACCATTTCTCAGACATCCCATGGCAAAGCTGTTTCGACTCACAAGAATAATTCAGGTGGGACCTCTCGGGAGATCTCCATCAACCTCTGGCTCACAGCAGGGTCACCTGTGAGTTGCTTGGGACTATATGCAGTCTGTGGCTCTGCAAATTGTTTGGGATCTGAGAATTATCTTGTTGGGGTTCGGTTTTCAATTCTGGTTCTGCACCCACAGATTTTGGTATATCCATTAGGCCTCAGGGAAGAAGGCATCTTCACAGTAAAATTTAAATGCCAACTTCACCTTGAGGCACTCGCAGGGAGTAGAGGTCACAACTTTGGAAATGCAATCATATGGACTCTTCTGAAGACAGACCTGAGCATTTTTAAAGAGCTGAATATACAATTTATGCACTATTACCTACTTTACTTCATTTCCTGGTACACTGTTAAAGTGAGGCCCCCAGGTAGGTAGGGAATGATCAGATCTGAAAGTTCATGTGGAAGCCATGAGTGTGTCCTGCTCTTAGAGTTGAGAAGACAACGCTTTGATAATTATTGTCAAATTAGCTTCTCATTGAAGCTAATTAGAGCATACTGACAGCCTGAGCCAGCCTCAACAGGTGCATCAACCCATTGCAGAGATACCAGCTCAGGTCCTGACAATGGTGTAGTTACAGTACCACAAAGCGTGCCTCAGAGAGCAGTCCGTCAGGTCGCTCAGGATAAACCTGTGCCCAAGGTTTTCACGTGTTAGTGGGTGAGGTAAAGATGTTATCGCAGTCTGAATTCCATCTCTGTGGAAAGACTACGAGTCTGGTCCTTGCAAAGATTGTTCTCCAAGTTCAACAGAAACAGACACCTTTTCTGCTGTGAAAAGGCAGGCCACAAATCCCTGGGTCCCTGAGCTGTCCTTAGACTACAGGTTAGGATGCTCTTGAGCAGTGGAAACCCTGGGTTAAGCTCTGGGAGGCCTGCAAGAGGCTCATATACATATCCCCCACTTGGCTGGCTGGTTATGCCGTAGAAGGGTACTTGTAATTCCTCAGTTCGCATTTTAGAGTGAAACTCTGCTGACTTCTGTGCTTCCTGTCCTCGGAATTTCAGTGTATTAAAGCACACTAGGCCTGCTGAGTCAGGCCTTGGGGAGATGAGCAGGTGTTCCTGACCTGTAGGTGACAGCAGCGTGTAGGTAAGAGAGAGAAGCCTCGCTGCCTAAAATATGGTGATCTAAATCCAGCCTGGTCCAGAGGCTGTTTTGCTGAGAGCAGGTAATGCACAGGCAGCTCAGGCAGTGTCAGTGGAGATGAGTGGCCGTAGCCCCTCAGTGCACGCAGTGAGGACAGGCTGGCTGGGACATGAGGACCAGGTCTGGCAGCAGTCAGACAGCTGACCCGTATCCAGACCTCTGAATTGTGACACTTCTGACCTAGTGTCCACCCTTAGTAAATCCCACTATATTCCAGACTCCGATAATCGTCTACCCTCTGCTGTGAGAAGCCAAGAACACGAATTCAAGGCCTCAGTGCCATTCTTTTAACAGTTTTAAGACTGTTGTGTGCGAAAAAAAATGTTCATTTCACCTCTTAAATCAGTTTTTTTATCCTTTTCCATATTTGTTCAATATTTATAATGAAGCCTTGGAATGAGTGTTTCTTCTCATCCAGAACTTTTTTTGTTGTATTTCTGAGCACTGTGCAAGGAACTCAGATCACCACCCTCTGAAGTTACAGTAAATTCCTATTTGAGTGCCAGCTACTCATGTGAAAGTGTGGTAACAAAAGCTGAAGTACTCACTTTCCCCCTAAATTTTCCTAAATGTGATGGAGAACTCAAAGCATCAGTTCTGCTTTGCAGGGAAATTCCTTACAGTTCCCGAACACTGCTGAGATTCTGTGCAGCCTTGAAGGACAGCTAACTGTGAAAGGGAGCTGTGATCAAGATGTCACAGAAACATCTGGTGAGCACCACATTCTTACTCTTGCCAAAACTGATTTGATAATTTATTAAAGAGAAAAAAGGGAAGGGAAGGGAAGGGAAGGGAAGGGAAGGGAAGGGAAGGGAAGGGAAGGGAAGGGAGCCTACCAAATTGCCAGTGGTCTTAAGGAGCAAAGAGCAGCTGAAGAGTGAACACCACCGTGCCTTTCTGGATGTCCATAAGAAGGTTCAGTCCTCAGCAGAATTAGTGTGGATTACGGAAGGCATAAAATTCTGCTCCCCAAACCAGAGTTAAAGGAAGTCAGAGTATGGAAGGAGTAAACTGCATATTTCCAGGGCTTTGTGGTATCATAGACAATTCACCACATATTCTGACTCTGATAACATTTACTTTTGCATTCTCTGTGGATTAAAAAAAAAGGAAAAAGGTTTGTAACACAGAATTATTAGTAAAGGCTAGTTAAATGATGCTCAGTCCAAACAAAAGCTTTTCTCTGAATAAAGGAAAGGTTAACTAAACTGCAAAAGGTATAGCAAATGCCATGAAAAAATTTAGTGTAGTCTAGCAATCATTATTATATTTATACTTTTAGAATAACCTTTTTTTAAAGGCTCAAATATGTGTACTTGGTTTTAAGAAGTTTTTTAAAGTACAGCACACATAATAATGTTTGAGTCTCAAGACCTGAAAGGCAATAGCTACCAGTGTCAGAAGGGGCTTTCCCAGGAAGAAGGTAAGGATATCTAGGCCTTAATCAATGTCTGAGTTTATAGTTCCTCAGGAAAAATAGCAAAAAGAAGAAAATGCCCATTTCCCCATATTGTTTGTAAGATTTTCTTTAAACTATAGCCAGATGAATAATCTGTGATACGTACCCATAAACTGAAATATTTTACTAAGCCCATTTGAGGTTTTAGCAAAACAAAAGAAGATAACCCCTAAATGTCTTGGTTTCAGTGATCCTCTTGCTCACATAAATCGCTGGTGTGTGTGTTCTGCATCATCTCAGGTCTTTTGTTGTAACAACAGAGGAGATGATCAGACCTGGACAAATATAAAGATTTTGAGCAATTCATGGGTGTGTCAAAAAATGTTGCTTTTATGTAAGTTATCTCAACCTTTATGAACCTTTGGCAAGTCTCACTCCAGCTCTCTTTATGCCTTCCCTGTCTTCCCCAACATCTGCTTCTAGTTAGAAGTGCAAGAGAGACATCAGGAAACCTAATTCAGTGGTAAAGCACCTCTCTCCAGAAATTCATCAGGTAGATATTTCTAACACTTCTCAGATAGTCTCAAGGGTTGTATCGAACAGTCTCCTTTATTCCTACACAGAAGCCCTTCCTTTCCGTGGAATCATCAAGGTGAAGTTTTACTTAGTTGTCACGTTTCACACAGTTTGGATTCCTGCATACTGTGAGTGTGAACAGTTTCCATTAGCTCATTATGTCAATAAAAGTCTTTTCTTTACCAAATTCCAAGTAAGTGCGGTAAGCAGCACAAAAGAGCCTGAAATGCCAGTTCTGTTTGTGCCAGTACTTGTTGCTGATTCCCTCAGTGGCTGCTTCGAGACTCTGCCCCCAGGGCAGGTACAGCAGCACATAACAAAAGGTGGGTGTGCCTGGGATCTCACTTCTTCGGCTCTTGCCAGCAAAGCGCTCTAATCTCGTCTCAGTGGAGTTCACCTGTTATTAGTCCTGCTCGCCTGACTCGCCCTCTGCTCAAAAAGTTCAGGAAGTTCTTGTGAAGCCTCACACAGATCACCGGGAAATCAGGAATCGCAGGAGTGGAGGCATTCAAAAGCACTTGGGTGATTTAAAAGTGTGGATCTACTGGCTGTCAGTGAGAATCAAACTACTGGATGCCATCAGCCTTGTAACTGTATTTATGAATGGAATAGAATACGTTGAACAATTTCAGGTCTTTTTTTTTTTCAGCTGCAATTATATTATTGCTCTGTAGTCTACAGTCAGGATTTTCTACTTCTCAAAGCTCACAGAAAATATATTATGCTTTCCTTTTTCTCCCTCCCTTCCCCTGTTAAGTATCAGCAGTTGCCAATACGCCAGTGCCCTGGAGTTAAAATTTGATGTAATGAAACATAGTATTAGACAAGCTAATGCGAAATCACAGATAATACCTGGACAGCTGATCAATACTCCTTTACATGCTTATAGGAAAGAATTGCTAAGTAGTTCCTATGATTGCCTTGCTGCTGTCTACTTTAATGGTAAACATTCTAAAGTGGTTTTAAGTTTCTATTATTAATCTATCAAAATTCTTATAATCCTGGCTTCATCAGTTCGCATTTATTTCACCACCATTAAGATCTTCTCATTTTTCAAGTGGAGAGGAAATTATTATTATTGTTATTATTATTACCTACCTCATTCTCTTTTCTAGTACAAATTATATCATTAGGACAGGTTTACACATCAGCTTCTTAAAACTGTGAACGTTTTGAGATTTGATTCCATTTACCATCTTTCTCTCCTTCAGTGGTAAGTGTACACTCACACACGTGTGTATCAGCAAAGCTTTCAGAGAAATGATGACTGGCATTTCATTGAGGCCTGTGTCTTCACCACTTTGACCTTTTAGAAAGTGCAACACATCCTGCGTGAAACGCTTATTTAATAAAATGCACGTTTTTACAACGAGGTAGTACCTGTTCGAGGATCCATGAAACAGTGGTGACTGGAGAAGTGCAGCAGTTCTCCCTTCGACTGGAATAACACGATCAGTTGTCCTTTATAGAGTACAAACTCACAGTGACCCCACGACATCTGAAAAGATATATTGATATTTTAGTCTAGGATTTATTTGGGAAAAATACAGAACTAATATTACAGGACCTTACATATGTAAAGTCACCTACTGCACACAGCACAGTGACCCTGACATGAGGCTTTTCCTTTCCACCAGGAGGAGAGGTAATAGGCATGGAATATTTCCTCTCTGCCTCCATAATAACAAATTTAAAAGAAAGAAAGCAAGACAAAGATAGATGCTTGATTCATAGGTTTTCAGGATTCTATTGAAAACTTGTCCAGAAATTTAAATAATAGTATATGTTATATTATTATATTTTATATAATAATATTGAATAATATAGATATTATTGATGACACTGTCAGTATAATGAGATATTCAAATACTTGGTCTCTAGCAAATCTAAAACCCCCTTCATTTTTACATACATGCCAAATTTAAAAGAGTTTTAAAAATATTCGTGCTACTGCCTAATTATCTTTTTTTCAGTCTACAGAATTCCAGTTAAATCCCTCTGCTATCTTCTTCTATCAGTGATATAATTGCATAACATTTTAGACGAATGTTGCATTTCAACACTGTAATCAGGAAAATAAAATGAAATTTTAAAAACTTGCAAGCTAGCTTCAGGATTTCTCTGGAGATGTAGGGATGAATCATGCATCTGTTTGCCGTCCCACTTTGCCATTGACAGCCGCTGCAAACACGCTTCCCTCAAACAGCAGCACCTTGCCCAAGCTGAAGTGAGATTGTGGCCCTATATATTGTCTCTTAATGCCTTTATCTGTTTTACTTTCCCTGGCTTTTCCAAATCCTTGCAGCCTCCCCTCCACCCAGTTCGAGTGAACTGCTAAAACTAATTTTCACTCTGTGATGAGGTGACAACTGATGAACAGTGGGTGTGTATAACTGATTTCTTTTTAAACCAATGACTCTTTTATGTCCAAGGAGAAAGAAAATGCTCCTCTCTGTTGGAGACACAATGCATTTTTGGCATGAGTTAAAATAACCTCCTCCATGACTGACATGACATTACTCTCACTATTTCCTCTATGATTATATGATCTCTGCCATATCTGGGATGGAAAATCCACTTGCCATGCCAGTTATACAGTACATTCTAGTAAGGGGTCGTTTCACAGGGCAGTATTAAATTAGTTTCCAAGACTATGACAAACTACAAAGTGGCCAGTTTTGCTGGCTGGCTGGAGACACTAATGAAATCGAGAAAATGCAGCTGTCATTTGCAGTGGGACTTGATTCTTGTCAGTAAAGACTTCTGAGAATCACAGGTTTGGCAGAGAAAATGTGACAGTGAGAGGAATGCAACTGGAAAATCATTCATAAGCTTTTCCTAGTCTATTGCTGTATCTCACTTAATGGAACTAAAGTGCTCTTGAAAGCACAGCCTTTTGTACCATATCAGTTGACCTCATCTCTTGCAAATGGAGGTATTAATTTTGCTTAGAAAACTATTCCTTGAAATAGGGAACCGGGAAACATTGTTTATATAATTTACAGTTTAATGAGACCTTAATATGTGAACAAGCTGGCCAAAGTTAAACCCAGCTGCCTCCAGGCTTAAGTGGCTTGGCTGGAGAGGGCGTTTCGGGGCAGACCTAAATAGCGACTTTGGTGTGGCAGGGGCAGAGCACAGCCATTATTGCCTTTGGGATTCTGAGTCTGGGCCTGAACACCAGATGGGAACTGCCAGCCTCCTGCTCTGTCCTCTTGGAGTTCTCATCCGCCTCTTTGCTTCAGTCCTCATCAAAGGGAGGCTGGTTGCTTTATTCAGACTGGCCGCCTATGAGTCCCTGAAACAAGGAAAGAAAAGAAAGGATTACCCTGAAGGAAACCCCAGTAAATCACCACTGAAAACCGCAAGGAGCACAGGCTGATTGCCTTCACTACCTCCACATAAAAACAGACATTTGGAAAGGAACCAACCACTGTAGCTGTAACAGTACTGCATCCTTCAGTAAACCCAAGCAACCAAGGATCTCTCTTCTAGAACATACCTGTACTGCCCTTATCCCTAACTAGCAGGCGAGGATACTAAAATACTTTGTATAAGGTAATTTTGTGGAATAACAGGAGGGAAAACACTTTCCTTTTTCACGCTACACAGCTTTGAGAAGTGGTTTTGTCTCCTTTCCTTATCGAGCCTATGAATTCTCAGCTCCAGGAGAAATGCCAATTTACATAGTTTCATTAAAAAACCCCTTTTAACAATAGATCAGTGAATATTCCCTGTAGGGAACATCATCAGTTTGTCTATTTATGGAAGCAGACTTCAGAAATTTTGTAAAAATACAGATACTGTGAGGATAAGACAAAATGATCAAACCTACCCAAAGTCAGCTGAATAATTTTTAAAGACTGAGCCTAAGATAACATGGGTGGATTGGAAGGGATTTAGATTTGGTATCCTACTAACAAATCCATCAGTGTTCCTCTATTTCCTCTGGAAACCTTTAAATTAGATTAATAGAGTTGATCTGTTTTATGTCTAACCCAGTGTTCAACCCGCTCTCCCTCTGACAAAGCCATTAACTTGGATAAGCCTTACAGTACATGTAATCCTGATTTTTCCTACATCTGTCTTGCAGGTTCACGTGTCTGACCTGTATCTCTTCTAATTGGTTGAAATATCTGTAAAGTCTATCTCCTTTTATAAGGCTAGAAAGCACAGTGGATTTAGGGATTTGCATACATATTAAAATAATTCAAGTTGTTAAAAGTCTCTCCCTGCAGGAACTCTTTACATTCTAGGAATGAGATATTTCATATTGGTCCCACAAACAAAATCTATTTATTCGTTGAAAAAAGAAGAGTAAGAGCATATGCTCTTTGAAACTCATTCAAAAGAATAACATTGGTTCAGATCCTTTTAAAAACAAAGGCCTGTGTTGGAAACACACTGTTTTAATAAAAAAAATGATTAATTTTGCTTACTATTTGATCAGTTATAATCAGTTGATTCATCATTTCTAATGTGACAGCATATTTTGCTACATTATAAAAAGGGAGAGGCCAAATAGCTGATCCTACAACCTGCTACCTCCAACAACTGCAATACTGACAAGACTGAGCTGAGTACTTACGTTATTTTCCATATTGCTTAATCTCTGTTATACAACTTGAGTTTTATGGTTTGGGATTGCTTGGCAAGTATTATATGTAAAAATGGAAGCACTGTAAAACTGGCTACAGTTGATAAACTTCACCAAACACAGTAATTCTCATAAGATTCCTGCATCATCCATGATTTCCCTGTGGACCTAAATCTGAGCATTGATTTTAGTGGCTGAATATCAAGTGTGCAGATCTAGGTGGTTTTGTGTGGTGTCACCTGGAGCAGGCAGTGCTGGGGAATGCAATGCAGAGGCTCTCACACACTCCTGCATCCATGCTTCACTCATCCATATTTTTTCCTGAAGCAGATTGCCTTTCTCCAACCACCCTCTCCAATCTACTAAGCTCTGTCCATAGTTATTAGCTCAAGTACAGCTTGAGTGCAAGAAGATCTATTGCCTCCAATATCTGAATTCTTTCCAATACTTTCCTCCTGAGTAGAGATTTATTGCTTCCAACTGGTCCATCTGTGTGAGGCTGTGCTGTGTGCATGAAAGTGGCCTGGCTTAGCACTGACTCGAGGATGGCCATGCTGGACTCATGGGGAGGGGACCCAAAGATAACCTTTGCAAGCAGCCAGGGATGTGCCTGGGACAATTTCAAGGTATACAGAGCACAAGAAATATGTGGATATACACCAATATACACCCCTATTTCAATCAACTTTATAAATTAAACTTCTAGGATGGATCCCTTTCTGATCAGTCCTAAAGATACCAACACTGTAAAATATATGAAAAGTAAATTCTCACAAAGCACACAGTGGTATCTATTTCAGCAGAAATAAATGGCTATAAAATGCGAGTTTCATACAGAAAAGGGAACTAAAGTACAATTTCAAGTTTGCTTCAGCATCAGTATCATGAAACTTCTGTTCAAATTCTCAACTTTCTATCAACAAAATTTGATTATATTTACCTTGAAGAATTTTATTCTTCACAGGTTTGAAATTCATAATCTAAATGTTTCATGTTGGGCTCCAAAGGGATCAATTACTTGTTATCATTTAAGCATTTTCATCAGCCAGCATTCTTAAAGTTTACTTTCTCAGTATCAAAAATTAACTATTGGTGCTATTTTAAGACCAAGCAGTAGCATATCATCTTCATGTACTAATCTCTGTATTACAGAAGCACCAACAAAAATGTTCTAAATATTCCTAATAATGTCAAAAAAAATCTGTGACTTGTGTCCTTTTTAGTTTGTCATCTATGAAAATGTGTATATTCTTTCAGTTGACTACAGTACAATAGAAATTATATGAAATATATCTGTAAATAAAAGCTGGCAAATTCTCTGCTTTAGTTTATTTTGTACACAAAGGAAAAAAGAGATTCCTCTGTCACATATGCATTAGAAGTAAAATTTCTATTGTTCTGACATCAATGTCAAATTCTGAACAGTTTCAGCTGAGTAAGGATTAAATTTCAGAAGTTTGCTATATGCCAGATAACAGCTTCTCCATCTAAATCACATGTTCCATAAAACACTGTGATAGTTTCTGGGTTTCGTCAAAGGAACTATTCAGCTCTCTGGTTGGATCAAAGCTATCCTTGCCACTGTCATAATTATTAATTAGGTATTAGTAATTGTTATTAGGCAATATTCCTAAAGTCCTTATTTTATTTGAACTTGGCATCATACTGCCTCAGAGTATCTTATATTAATGTTTGGTAAAATTTTTTTGCGCCTCAGAAGGCGACATAAAAAAATCACTCTAAATGAGGAGAGATTTTCCTTAATAGATCATTTTCTGGTGTTGATGATGTTCATACCAGGTTTTTTAAGGCATATAACCAAAGTGCCCAAAATATGGACCTTTGCTTCCCTGGGCAATCATTGTTCAGAATATGGTTCTGCAGAGATGCTCTGATTCGTTCATTAACTGCATAGGGAGCTTTCCTCCAAAATATGCTGCAGCACAGTGGAGGTTTTAAATCTGACAGTTTGAAAATATCATCGTTTGGCCAGTATGACTTCAAATGCCATGAACAGCAGGCATGAGATTGGCAGTTTTGTCTAATATTTAATGGTATTTCACTTTCTTTATTCTGCCAGATTACACTTGGCTGTTCGGTAATTTGTGCCTCTAAGGGGCTCCAAGGAAAGTGTACTGTGAAGGTACAACAGGCAAATGGGGAAGACTTAAAAAACCTCTTTGTAACAAGCCATATGCTCAGACATGGTTTGGTTTTAAGTATGTTGATATTTATACGATATACATGTACATATAATGGTTACAAAGTTAACCTTTAACACCTGTTTCACTCCCACACCCAGGCCCGCTTCGGGACTATTTTTTTTTTCTTATCCCTTTTTAGATCATTCAGTACACAATCTACTGTGTGACAATCATATAAAACTGTATCCGACTCAGCCAGTGACTTTAATTGTGCCACAAATGTAATGTGACATGAGCAATGCACCCTGGTGTTCCAAGGAATAACACAATGTGTCACAGTGGCAATGTGTAAATTAGGCTTCTCCAAGTGCCATTGTTATGGGAACAATGGCCTTCAAATGAAGCTATTGCACAGGAGTGCAGGGATTTGAGGCCAGGAGCAGCTCTGACCTCGAATTTGGTTATGCCTGCACTGAATTCTTTTCTGTGATTCATAAATAATGTAACAATGCTTCTAACTATCCCAGGTAGACTTCAAAAGATTTTAATCAAATGGTTATTCTAAAGGCATTTATGTGTATCAAAAATCTACAAGACTGCAGATATGTTTTTTCTCACCAAGCTGCACTTCATCTGCCAGAGAGGGGATTCTGTTTTCTTCCTCCCCACATCTATAAATATACCTGTACATATAAAAATTTCAACTACTCTCTGTATGCCACATATTCTACTTTGAATTCAAATTTCTATGAATCACGTTCCCCAATATTTCTAAAACTTGAGATAGATATTAATTTAACATTTTGAAAGAGACAGTAATTGGATGTCTCTTGCGTGATGGCATGGAACATTTAAATTGCACCCATCTCTATATTTTGAAGTTTAATGTTTCAGTCTATGTGATAGTTATAGTCTGACTCCAGTCAAAAGATTCTTTTGTTTTGTTCATTAAAAAGAGATTTTGATATGTGCTTGGTGTGCTTGATTAGCAAAGCTAACAAACTTCTACTGTCTATAGCTGATAATAAAATTATATTCAGTGGACTGTGATCTTTGCATGAGACAGTCATTTAGGACCAGGGACCACTGTACTCATAAAGCTTGGTTAAATGTTATTACAATTCAGGTTCATTAATTTTCTATTTAATCTGATTGATTAAAAGTAGTTGTGAAGCCCAACTGGAAAATCAGAACAACGAAGCTATTGAAAAATCAGCTGACTATGGAAAAAGATCTGGAAACATGCTAGTCTAAAAGATGAGACAAAAAAACCAAACCAAAACAAAAGAGTCCTGCCCACAGTCACAAACCTGGAGTGGTTAGAGTGTTTAGTCTCCACTGCCTGGAGCTAAACCATCCCTAATGGCCTTAGTTCCAGCTCCCTTAAATAAGTCTATTAGATAACATCTTTTCTGGTCTGGCTTCCCATTCTTTTGCCTTTGAAGGCCAAGTATATGTTTGGCATTTTGTAAGTGGGAGGGGAAGTGACTTCAGTGTAAAATTCAGAGAGAGGCCTGAGCCCAGCACTCGTGGTCCAAACCAGTGGAAATATTTTAGGGCTGCCAGCCAACTTCACCAGGCTGTAAGAGCTTTGAAGGCCTTTCCTTGGCGGGGCTATGCCGGTGATAGCGGTGCTGAAGGCTCAGCACCACACTTACGTTTGAGTTTGTATGTTTGTAGGCTGGGCCTGTGGGCTGAGCACCCGTTAGTAACTGGAGTGCACTGGTGCATTCCTGAACATCCTGGTTTCACCTGAAGGGAAGCCAGCTGGACACAGAATGGGAAGTGGACATAACTGGAAGCTCCTCTTTAAGAACACTCCTATTTCAAGCTGAAGTATCAAGGCAGACTGACCCATTTATCTCCTTTCAGGTCAGCCTGGCTAATAACCTTTCCATTCGCCACGTCATTATGCCATGGTCATCAATATTTTCTGTTAATTACTACCACAGATGTCTTTTGCATGGCTGCATCGCTGAAGTGGGGCACAGTCACTCTTTGTGTATTGGAGCTTCCATCCAAGTCAAGCATTTAGAGTGTTTGGATTTTTTTGTTTTGGTTTGATTTGGTTTGGGTTTTGTTGTTGTTGATGTTTTTGGTTTTTCGTTTGTTTGTTTTTGGTTTTTTGTTTTGTTTTGGTTTTGGTTTTGGTGTTGTTGTTGTTGTTTTGGGTTTTTTGTTTGTTCGTTTTTGGTTTTTTGTTTTGTTTTGGTTTTTCTTCCTGTTTTTGTTGTTTTTGGTTTTTTTTAATCAATTCCAATTAATGGGCTTCTTCAGCCCATATGCACTTTACTGTGTTCAAAATATTCATAATTGCAACTTATGTATTAACAAATATTATATATTATATTTGTTCACACAAAGTGCCCACAAGCTCCACAGGAGCCAGCACTGAGGGCTGAGCTCTGTGTTTGTACATTCTACACAGAGTGGTCAAGTCACAAACTCTGCATCTGTGTGCGGGCTAGTCTGGACTTTGGAGTGAATGTCTGAACCCTCTGAAGAGAGAAATATATCAAAAGTGTATCTGTGCCCCACCAGCACAATTAAACTCTCCAGAACGTGTTGAAGTGGTGATTATTGAGCTTCTCAGACATGTTGAAAGAACTCAAAATTGCCCCTTTACACCAGAGGTTTTCATTTAATTAATACTATCAAATAGGCTGCAGTGTCCTATTTCAGAATAATCAGATTTCAATTATACTGCAGTCAGGGCCCCACAAGACCACGTAACATCCCTGTTTCTGCAGATTACACTAAGTTATGATGATATTTTGAATATTTTAATTTGTCTTTTTTGTGTGGTTTTATGTCAGAGATGCAAGTTAGATATATTTTTCCAACAAGCTGACTTTTTGTATTAATTATTCAGATAGTAGGCAGTTCTGAAATATTCTAAAAGGCTTCTATAGCCTTCATTTCAGCAATTAACACTCACTTTTAATGTCAGTCTGTTCTGCCAAGCTAATCACCCAGCTTGGCCTTCTTTGTGCCAGGATACTTTTTTCAGCAAGAAGGAGATGTTCATGCTTCCATGTTCCACAACAACAAGACACAGAAATTAGGGAGATTACCTGATTACAATGAATTAAAAATATTAACCACTAATGTGTTGTAGAAGATATTAATTGTGTATGGGCTTCCTCGGTGTGATTTGCTTTGGTATAACACAGAACAAAAATTGATGGATGATTAATGTGATTTTAAGTGTAAAAAAAAAGAAGTTTAATGATTTCTCTGTACCTGATCTGTTCAATTGGTGGCACATACAAACATCAGTTAGCGTCTACCACTTTTCTCTGACAGGACTCTGAAGCTGAGTACTGAACCATCTGAAATCCCTGAAGGGTATTCTATGATCTCCCAAAAACTTTGAATGAAGTTCTTATCCAGACATTTGATTTACTTTTCTTCTCTAGATAGGGTTTCAGAGTTTAACATTGAGAATGGCTTATGCAATAAGAGCAGCAGGGCTATTAATACCCTAAATACAATTGTACATAAGGTAGCACTAGAGTTGATCTTTCGTTGTTATGGATAAATAACAAGACTCATATTTGGGGGACTCATCATTAGATTATGATATCATAGCACTGTCATAGGAACAAGAATAAATGAAATTAATTTGATGTTCTTCACTGGTCTCAAGCTTTGCAAAGTGATTTGAATGGCTTGAATTATAACAATTCTTACAAACATAGAAGACAAAGATTAATTAGAAAACATTAAAAGCTCTTGGCAGGTAAGAATTTTAGTAACACAAATGCTGCCTATAAATAATCCTTGTAGAATATAATTCTATTATTTCATAATTCAGGCATAGATGGGGAAGTCACTTCCATTATAATGTTGTAGTGTGAAATGTGACAGCTAAAATCGCTTCCATGACCCTCATCCAATGTGTGGATATTCAGAAAGTGATTCACATGCAAGTTTTTGTATTACTAGATCTGCCTGATATACGCCCTTATTTCATAAATACTGTATCTCTCTTACTTGGTTTTTACCAAATCAATTTCTTCTTATCTCACTCATTTTGCTGACAGTTGTTGAGTATAGAATACAGTGATAAGAGCATAGAGAAAATTTAATGACGAAATGTAACAACAACTGTACACACTGCAGGGTGATAAACAGTCCAGTCAAAAGCCTAAAAAATTTAAAAAAAAAGAAGGAAGGACATTCTTTTAAATGTCATATAGAAGAAAAACAGGTCTCAGTAACAAAGGATCTAGGTTGGCCTTCTTACATTTGAAGATCATATTTCACCCTCTTTAGCTCACATACAAGGAGTTTTTCTGTTTGGCTATGAATCTTCCAGCTTGAGGAAGACACAAGAGAAATAAATAACTATGGAAACATTTGGAAGAGTTCGTAGCTGCTGCAGGAGTACAGCACAGTTGTGCAGAGCAGAAGGGCACTGACAGACATGAGCTCGACTCTGCTCACCCAGGTAGAATTCCTGCTTGAGAAATCCCTCTGCCCCTCACCCCTCCAACTCTATTGGTGGAAATCAGATCTCCAGTTGCTGCACGAAGATGAAAGTCTCAGAATGTGCTGTAATGCCAGTTGAAATTCACCAGCAGAAGGGAAAGCACAAACAGTAGAAATGGCAAAGCTGTGACCAAATTAATCCTGCCAGGACCAGGTGGATAATTTATGAATAATTTATTCACAGAATGTCAGTGGGTTTTGCATTCAGAAATAATGTCTGAATAAATTCTAGTTTTCCATGATCCATATCCTGTTTCAGAGTAGGGTCCGTCTATTTTTTTCTAACATTGTTCTGATAACCTGCTCATTCATGAGCATTTTTTTGTGACTTCAGGTATTGGAGTTTGCCATCATCTTAAGAAAGATGCCTAACATAGTTTCGGTTACATTAAGCAATTAGAAAATATCAGTCTGGTTTTCAATAAGTAACCATAACTATGCATTATTATTAACCAGCATAATTATCTACTAATAAGTAGTGTCTACCTACTAATCTACCTACTAACCTACAAAGACCTGCAAAGACCTACCAGTAAATATTAATCACACTCCCAAGGCACTGGAGGACAAACACCTTAGGCTATGTGCTTCACAGGGCACGTTACTGGAAGTACTGGGACACTAAAGTAAATGTGAAAGCATATTTCAGCTAAATTGTGGCTGCAGACTGGTCATCCACATTCCATCCTGAATTCTGAACCTTCTTCACTTGGAAGGAGCAGCAGACTTGGTCCAGTCTTCCTCCTGGCTGCCCTGTGACAGCGTCAACACGAGCGCAAGGGCTGTGCTCCTTTCACCCGTTTTGTCTGACCCAGAGACAATTTCATCATCACTGCTGTGCTGTAAGAGAGAGAACATCAGCACCCATGTGGGTTACACCAGGTTTCACATGCCTGCAATCCCATCTCCCCAGGAACTGCCTGCCTTTCTTCCCCACTTTTCTCCCCATTATTGCCCCAGGACCATCAACACCAATATCTTGCCCTGGTACTTTCCTTTATTACCACACCCTGGTATCACCCTTGAAGCCACTGCACTCTTCAGCCCAGCATCTTCAGCATCTTTCTGGTCTCTGAAGCCCTCAGCAATTATTGCTCCAGGCATGAGGGCCTGGTGACATCTGTGTACTCCCTGCCCATCTTACTGCATCTCTCCCAACCAACGTAATTTTAGTTAAGTTCAAGGTCATCTCCACACAAATCCCATCCTCAGGATCTTGCAGACACTGCAGGAGTGTGCTAGGCTAAATATTTACCATCGCAGGCTCCCAGTGACTATCCCACAACCACTCCCTCAGCTCAGTATCGCTCCAGCTCGCAGATGATCCCACGACACCAGAGTCGTCTCCTCCCACCTCTCACTCTGAAGGGCTGCATTAAAAAAGGCAGGCATTACCTCATGCTAATAGAGAAAGTGTGATTAATATTTTCTCTATATTTAATCTAGTCAACCCACTCACTGAGTGGCATAATTGATGAATATATAGATTTGTATTCCTACATGGTTCTTTCTTCTGAGTGACATCCTCTGTTCAGTGTAATAGTATGCAAATACCTTGCTCATGAGTGCCTACCTATCACCTTACCTGTGCAGCAGTAAACAGGAGAATTTTCTCAAGACCTACTACAAAGGACTGGGAAACACCTGCTGCTAGTATTTCTAGGCACACACTTGGCAATTGTACTTCTCCCAGTCCCAGTTAAAATAAGTTGAAGGCTGGATGCATCCTGCCCCCTTGGCTCTGAGCTGGAAATGAAAGTGGAGTAGCTTGTGTCTAGGTGGCTGCTGGATGGCAGTGCTGAAGCCACCTCAGCAGTATGGCTGAGCTGAGAAAGAGGAAAGGTAAAGCACGTGCTGCACAGAAAAAGGCAAGGTTTGGATAAAACCCTCATCTGAGTGTCTGCGCGTCTCCTCATGAGTCTGATTCACTTTTGTCGCTTTGACAAAACTAAATCTGTCATTAAGCTACTTTTAGAAAGAAAACAGCCAAACAGCAGATATGGTGGAGAGAAATGGTTTTAACACAAAGGTCCTTCCTGTAGGATTCACCCAGCTTTCTTTGTGGAATTCATCCAACTTACAGTAAAGAACTGAAACCTTATGACAAATGTCAGGAAATACAGGATATATGTTCCCCCACTGATGCCATCCACATATTTTTTCCTTTGTTTTCTTTTAGCAGCCATGCTCTCTTCACCTTAAAAAGAAGCTCTTGAAATTAAATGTCTCTATGGAAAGCCCATATCTGGGTCACAGTTTAAAGGCTGTTGTCTCTGTGCTGTTAAGATGATTCCTTGTCCAGCACAGGAATGAGTAGACACATGTGCAAGCAACAGGGCACATTCAGGCAAGACTCACTTGTCAGCCACTGAGTCTTTGCAATGATTTATCTGGATTTAGGGTTCACTCCTGCTTTCTGTGCAGATTTCAAAGGAAATTGCAAACATACATATTCATCATCCTCTCTTAATGGAGGTACAGAATCAGGAACTAAATAAGAAATGAACTTTATTCAAAATCACAGAACAAATGGAATAGACTGATAAATACATTGGGATATTTTTATAAATTATGTTCTGTGAACTTTGCACTCTGACTGATAAAACTGCGGAGGGTTTACTTTGTTATCCCTTGGAGGCACATTTTTGATCCCTAACACACTTGATTTAGAGTAAAATATACCAATATTTAGATCACTTTTTTTTTTCCATTCAGACAGATCAAAATTTAACTGTGTGACTGTATTAGCTGTAGGTTGACCCTGGGGATAGGACAGTCATGTTTGAAGTTCTTTTGTTTGAGTAAGGAATATATGTTTCAAGCCCTTCTGAATGTTCTTCATGCTGTAGTTGGTCAGGCTCAATGGGAAAAAAGGGAGTGGCATTTTATCCTTTACTGCTGAGCACTCCCTGAAGTACTACAGTCTTCATTTATGGCAGCCGTCATCTGACCTACTCATGAGGGCTGGTTAACTGTAGGATCCAAACATCTCACATTTCAGATTTATTCGTCCTCACAACACCTGATAGAGCATACTTTTCCTGTTCTTACAGTGGAGAAAGTGAAATATTTGGGGGGAAAAAGGTGTAAATGACCAAGTAACTTGTAATGTTAGAGTGGAAACTATACCACTGTTGTCCAGATCAAAAGAAATATTTAAGTGCCCTGCTGGCTTTGGTTTTAATTGAAAGCAAGGTACTGAATTAGGCTAAGATCACTTTACAGCAATATTCATTTGCATTAATGGATATGACTTTCAGGAATAAAACTTTTCTTAATGAAACACCACATAATGAAGCACGTGCAATTTCTTATATATTATTATGAATCCTGGTTTTATGTATTTAAAGCTTAGAGGGAGGAGGCAGGCAAAGGCTAATAGCACAGACTAACTGGGGCCCACCAGGGAGAGGCCAGCGCAGTTACCTGTCAGTGCCCTGTGTCTTCTTCTTCTCTGCCAGATGGGGAAAGGATGGCTTTACAGCCAGGGTCAAGGAATGAAAACAGCAGATATATAACTTCATTTGTAAATGTCAGCTCTGCCCCTCCATACATCAAGGGACACAGAGCAGTTCAAACACTCCCTTTAGCTTGCACTTCATGTTTCAGCGTCTTCCTCCTTGGCCGGTGCCACAGCCTCCCATGCACTGGACACACAAGAGCAGCTAGTGAGCTCTGCCTGCCTCCACAGTTCTTGGACACTCGTTCATTTGGGTAAATGCACAGACATGCCTTTCTCTCCTAGGTGTAACCAGCTGGAACGATTGATGGGGAATGTTACTGCATCTCCTCTTATTCCCTTGTTTGTCCCAGCTGTAGGATTACCATTGCCATCTTCAATTTCCTGTTGCCCTTCATCCCGAGAGAGCTTTCTGTGTGCACAGAGAGGATCTGCAGTGCAGCCGCTTCAAAGTGCGAAGGAAGAATTAAGTTGTAGAAAGGGCAGCTGAGGAGATGGCCTGCAGATCCTGACCCACCAGAATTGCATCTTTGGTGCCCACACAGAGCAAAGGAGTTTCATTTCTAAGGCTTGCCCTCAGAGGTACTGTGTGTGGAGGGTTGTGTGGGTTGCAAAAGCAGCACTGTTGTGAAGTCTGGTTTCCTAAGATGTGTGTTCCTGGTGTCGAGGGAAGTGAGCCTAGACCAAAGCTTTTCACAGACTGCAGGACTCACACCATTGCTTTGCTTTGTATCTAACAATACACAAAACTGTGCTGCAAGTTACTGGGGGGTCTGACGGTATTTCTGTCTATTTTTCTGAATTTCCTATTTTAAGTTAGACCCAAATCTACTTGTCAGGTTGTTTGAAAAGTTACTTGAAACTCCTTCAGAATTTGCAGGGACTGCACAGGGAAACTGACTCTTGCAGCATACACATGAATTACACAACTTTTATGGAAATACTTTCAAAATACATATAAATGGTGTGTCAGAGGCTCTGTGATTGCCTGATCATAACAGCCACTGGAAGCACTGGTCAAGGGCACACGAGTCCTCTGTGCCACAGATTTTTTTTCAGGGCAGTTCTGCATCTTTTCCCCTCTCCAGCTTTAGCATAAGGAGGATACCCTGCTACTGCTCTTAAAACTGGTGTTAGAGGATATCAGTGGAGGTCTGTTTATTCTTCTCCTGTTTTCTCTTGAGGGTTTGGACAGGAAGCTCAATAGCATCCTTTCTGCTTTAATTTGACAGGTTTCTTCCCCTCTGCATCCACAGAGGGTGAAAGGAGTTTAATTTAATAGTATAAAGAAGAATTTCTAACTGTGAACTTTATTCAGAAAAAACATTGAAATATTGTGCATCTTTATTATTGCTGTACCATTCCATTTGGCAGTGTATGTAAGTAATCAGAAGTCTAATAAAAAATGTTGTGTAAAGTAGGAAATAACATTGAAAGTCAAATTCTATAAAAAATTATAAAATAAGAAGTAGTTCCTACCCTCTTCCCCGAGCTTTGTATCAAGTCTTTATGACAGAGAATAAAGAACTGGATTCATCTCTCTTCCAATAAATAGTAAAGTAGCCCCTCAGTGGGAACAGGCACACAAAGGGTGCTGTTTCACTATAAGAGCTTTTATCCTACCAAAACACCAGTTATCTCCCAAGAATTCCATAAACAATGTAGATTTAAATCTATATGAGAACACATGATCGACATAACCAGAATCACATTCCAGTGTTCAAATTTTCTTAATTAAAAACTACTTTATACCCACAGTGTGTTACATACAGCAGCCATGTTATCTGATTGTTTTTAGAAGAATGTACATGCAATATTGCATTCTGGCACTACATAAACCTTGATAAATTCATAATGAAATGAAGCAAACATTATTTATCTTTAAAATCCAGGCACTAAACTAGAATATCCTCCTGGAAATTTTAATTAGCAATTTGAAAAATGCTAAGGAAAAGTATCTGCTCCCAGTTGCCTGTTCAGGTTAAATTAAATTATTTCTGGAAGGAATATAATTAGAATCCTTTTAGTTCTTAATCAATATTTTATTTACATTTATTTTCCTTGTGCTACTTGATTAGTTCTTTTGAAAAGGGTGGAGTAGGTAGCTTATTTTTAGTTTATTATATACTCAGATGTATCTGCACTTTCACTAATAGATAAACCTCTTGCAGTACAGCAATAGCGTAGAAATCATAAAATTATGTTTTTTCAGCTTGGCAACTGGAATTCTAACATGTGTCAACAGGAATTGCATTAATAAGTTTTCAGCTGACCTAAGTTCCTATATGAAAATATCTTTCCTGGAGATCATGTAAGTTATACATTGCACAAAGGGCCTGATTCACCTAGATTCTCTTAAGCTTATGCAAAATGAGTAGAAAAGAGAAAGAAAAACTTATCATTCTTATTTGGCTACAGTTTACACTCTGACAGACCCTAAGCAAAGACCTAAACCTGGAATGAGCCAAGCTCTGCACCTTGTTCCACTGATATTAAGGACTCCTCGTAACTGTCCCACAACCAACACACTTGGTTACTCCCCATACAACACAGAATGGCATATTCCTGATATATAAACAAGCTGTTGGAATGGAAACCATAGCAGCAATGGTCAAAAGGGCAAACATCCTCTTTTATTTATGCCAGATTTCTGAAGACTTTTGTTGGTCTTTTTTCTGTGTTAATCATGACACCATTTACACCAGCCACAGACTGTGTTCTGCAAAATGTTGTGAACTCTAGTTCTGGCTAGATTTGAATTGAAATAGCACGATTAAGTTAGACTGATGGAGGGACAGAGGGTTGCATTACATTTTACAGTATACTTCAGAAAGTTTTTTTCAATTTTTCTGGCTAATTATTACCTCTCAGTGGAGTTTGCCTCTACAGAGTTCTTGGAGGCTCTTGGTGGAGCAATACCTCTCAGGGACAGGGGCTGTGGTGTCAGTGAGACAGATCTCGGTCTCCGTGCACCTTTTCACCCAGCACGACTTCCCCAGTGCCACCAGAGCTCAGCAGGTGACGGCAGCCACAGGAACAGCTCCCATAGCTGACCTGAGCCGTGCCCAGCGTGGTCTCAGCGCAGGAGAAAGGCAGTGTCTGCCAGCAGTGTGGGTTGGAGGCATCAGGAGCAGGGGAGAGTCATGCAAGGTTCCTCAGGTTCTATGCAAATTGCTTTAGACTTGGCAGGTCTGTTAGGATCTCCGTGCTGGCAGACACACCGTGTGTGCATCTGAGGTTTGCTATATTTATGTGTGTAGTGTGCGTATGCCTAAGCAATGAAAATTAGTCAGTCCATGGTTTCACCAAAACTGAAACCCAAACAGAAATTTTGTGGTGTTAAACAAATCCTTCACATTTATTTTAAAATGTTTCATTTACTTTTTTTTCTCTCCTGAGCCGGAACTGAAGTACAAAATCCTAATGCTTACTAAAGAAAATGTTTTTCTGAGACCTTTGCACCTATTTTGTATAACCTGAGCTTATTTTGCATAACCAAGAGAAATTCATCTATATTGGATAACTATCCAAGCTGAAACTGCTGAGTGCTCATAGTTAAGTAGTTAAGTGATATGAAAGTGACTTGGTTTTTTTCAATATTTATAAAGATGTACATTTTACTGACATTTTAAATGGATATATTTTATTTTCGTAACTGTCTGGAAAATATCCATTGTTTCTTCACATGGCCAGACAAAGACTGAGAAGACTTGACTACTTTTACATGAGCTAGCAGAAGAATCAGACAAGTACAAAAACCTCAGAAAGGTTATATATATTTTTATCACAAATATAGTGTAATTATATTAATTGAAACTGTTCCTGATTACAGGATGCCTGTAACCTAAACCCTTGTATTAAACTATTTGTAGGTCTTCATGTGTTACTTAAAAGTCAATGTTTCTATGAACAGAAAAATAATTCATTTGATAAATAATCCTGTTATGGGTTGAAATAAAAAAATGTGTTAGGACTTGGAGAGCAATTTCATTTGCCAGTCACACTAATGCATTATTCTGAGTTAATTAAAATGCTTTCTTTTTTTTATTTGCTAATGTTTTTCATTTGAGTTCTGACCATTTCTTGATGTTTCAATTAGCTTTTTTTCCACAGACGTGATATAATAAGCATCAAGTTAAGATCAATGGTTAGTAAAATTTGACAGTGTTACTCAACCAATCCTTAAGCTCTATTTGACATCATAATATTTCAGATGACATATTTCAGATGACTTGATTGTGTGCAAACAGATACCTAATTCAGCTACTGTTACATACGTACTTAATGAATGTAATGACATTTATGGGACTAGTCAGTTTTTTTTCAATGAAACATTTTCTTCTCCAACTGAAATTTTGCCAAAACTGGAACATTTTGGCAACAATATTGACTTTGATGAAGTTACACAGGATTTTTTCTAAACTCTAGAATAGGCTTCCTGGAAGATGAGAGTAAAAGATGGAAAACCTGAATTTCTTGAGCCAAACATGAACATTTGGCCAAAGTCCCATTTTTGCCAAAAGTTTTGGCACACTAGGCTTTCATTCCAGATTGACACAAAAAGATTTTCAAAGAAAAACATATAAAATAAGAGGCTTCCCCACTTAGCCCTAGGTCCTTGTTGGAATTGCCATTATTAGTCTGCAGCAGTCGCTCTGGGTTTATAACCTGCTCATCATCTACATGTCTTCAGTTGTGCTATGGTTAATTGGAAACACCTAAAAAACCTTGGTTTGAAATGGAAGAGACTGTGCTGGTGGAGCAGTGTTCCAAACTGCTGCAAACTTTCTCCACAGACTGGATGGCACTGACTTTTGTTTGGGACAAAGGGGAAGGAAGTTGGCTCCTGCCAGGAGGAAAAGAGAACCCAGGATGAGGAAGGAGCCTGCGAGGCTGGGCTGTGGATCATCCTGACAAGGAGAAGGAATGGCTGTGACTCCCAGCGGGAATTAGGTAGTTGGTGCTTTTGAATATTCACTCAGATGCATTCTTTCATCTTAAACTGCCCAAGTACTTTTAATAAATCTCAGTCTGGGAGACTGAAACAGACATATTGCAGAAAGAAAGAATTAAGATGTCTTAAGATAAAGGTAGGAAGTCTGAACCTGGTTTGATAAAACAAGGGTAATTGATGGTTCAGAGGGGTCAAGCTGATCAAGCCAAAATTGCTGAGGGACATATTTTAAATACAAGTTTAATTAAATGATTTGGATAGAGGACTTTGAAATTTAGGGAAACCAGAGATGGAGATCTTGCAGCAATGAAAGAAGGGAGATATGACAGAGCATGACAGATGTGAGCATAGATGTTTCAGCAGAAAAATAACAGATTAAGCACAGCCTGGAAAAACAACATAGATGTGAAAGAGAAGGAACAGAAGAGATAATTCCTCGCTCATAACCATGGAAATAAAAATAAGCTGAAAGAACAGGATACAGTAATCTGGATACTTGACTTTTCACAATTAATTTGCTGTTGCTTGTGCACTTAAGGAAGGACTGTGAAGACTCTAATAATTTTCCCACCCACTAGCAACTCCAGGAAAAAAGATTAAATGTGATTTTTTTAAAATGCACTTTGTTTTGAGTATGTGTATATATAAATAAGAACCATCCAGGTGCCCTCTCTTTTAATAACCAAATTCAGGATTTTCCTGGCATAAATTAGTACTTCATGTTCAGTTCAAATGCCAGCAAACAATGATCTGATTTTCTGAAATGGAAAGTGCAAGACCTCTCAGAATAAGCATTGTATCCTATGACTTAGCAAGAATCATATGTTTATCACAGTGCTGCCAAAGTACAGAGAAATTGCAAATGGTTTAGCTAATTTCAAATTACTTCTGGGGCAAGCACCCAATCTGAGAGATCTGAAAAGTGAGCTGTTTAAAAAGAGAACTCCCAAACATAATTTTTTTCATTTCAGCAAGCTACAGCAGTAGCATGCCAATCTGAGATCTATTGTAGGAGCAGCTTTTGGTCTAATACAGTGTCTATAGTTCAAATGTTTATAAATATTTTGTCTGGTAAATCTAGGTGACTGTGCTAACAGCACAGGAGGCCGTGCCTGTGGTAGTTAAAAGATTGCAGGCAGCTATTTTGACTATGGAATTGCCAGTGTGCCTGAACTGACCTGACAAATGCATTCTACATTTAATCAGCAAAAGAGTTCACATGCCTTCCACCAGAAGACACCCCAATCCCCACGTTGAAGCTAATAGGACATCAAATTTTGGTACAAAGTGTTTATAAAGTTTCTCGGTCTTAATGAATTCTCTCAGACCTAAGAAGGTGTAAAGAGAAGTTACATGTGTCCATACTACCTGGTTAATTTACCAACTGTTAAATTATTATCTGTTTTAAGCAGCTGAACAATCAGTTGGAGCAACAGGGATGGACAGGCTGGGTGAGCTCAGCCTGCACTGCAGTTCAGGCATGATGAGCATGTGTAGAAATGCACATAGATCATGGCAAGGAAAAAACAATGCAATCCTTCCGTTGTGGCTTCAGCTCCTGGCCTGGCCTGTCAGCAGTGTTTCAGCACTAGTAGACGTGAGATCTAGTACCTGACACAAGGAGTATCCAGACAAAGTGCCATAGCATCAATCTCCCTTCTTCCCTCACGTACTTCTCCTGCTACTGTAAAATTGTCATAACGTTAGAGAAAGAATAAATTATTGTTAATCTTTCAGATAGCTCTTTCTTGGTTCCCTTTTTTCTTTTTTTTTTTTTTTATTTCATCCAAAAAAGAAATTCCCTCTTTATAAATTATTTCAAATAAATAATCCAGTCTCAGACCACTTAGGTTTTCATTTAAGAGGAAGGTGAAATAAATTAGTTTGGTACTTCATAATATGTATTGATCTACTGGACAGATTTACAATACAATACAATTTAATTTATAGAGTATCTCATAATACTGACATCAACAAAATGACTTACAGTGAATTTTAAAAACATTATCATAGCATATCCATTGATTAACTTAGAAAAATATCTTTTCTTTGTATGTTTTTTTTGAAAAGCTGGACAAAGAAAGATGTGGTTTATCCTTGAAGAAAGGAATTACAAATGTCAGGATAACAATGAGACATCAGGTCATCAACAAATATCTGGAAGCAGCAGCTAACAGGTATGCTCAGCTTGCAGGGAGCTGTGATACACAATTCTCCCAGTAAGTTTCATTCTCTCTTATCCTACAGCTTGGGAAGATGTTTTCACCATAATTTGTTCAGCGTAAAATAATGAAGATATATATTTGATATAACTCTTTGCTTATTTCTATGGACAGCAATTTCTACTGAGAACAGTTATGCTGGATTCTGTACCTGGAATGGTGTGTTTATCAGCTGGGGGACAAGAGGCTGGAATGCAGCCCTGAAGAAGGGATGTGGGAGTTTTGGTTGACAGTGAGCTCAATATGAGCTCAATTTTCAAGAAACAGAAGCAAGAAAATATGCACCTAAAGCTGATGCAGAAAATCCTAATTTATATAAATACATAAATGAAATATATAAATTAAACAGAGAATTACATCAATCCATTTTTGATAACATAGTGGTTGAGCAATTTCAAATTTATATTGTCAGCCTTGACAACAGAAACAGTCATTCCAAATAATCAATGTTCTTTGTGATCAAACCCACAAAAGGTGGAGAATTAACTTACTGTAAGAGCACCAGAAATGAGACTGCAAAGGGAATAAATGTATTCACTATTAATAATTAGATCGATAATTATATAAATAAATTTCAAATATTTATTAATTTTAATGAAATAGCATCTTATAGCTTCTTCCATGCCTGCTTTGGTACACAAATGTACTGAATTTATGAGCTGGAGCATCTCTACTTGCTCTCACCTGCTCCTTCTCTTCTACCAGGTTCTCCATGACCTATCATGGTGAGAAACTCAGAAGTCGATGCACCCTCTGTAATAACCCTCTCAAACCTGCCCCAGCCTGTTCGGCTTTGCATGAAATGAAATCCTGCCATCAACAAGAGGGCTCCCCCTCTTGGAAAGGTGCACGGCCAGAAGAGCAGGAACGACCCTGTCGTGTCACACACATAAATCTGATCATCTCTTTCTCTCCAGCTCCACCCCTGCGTTACACATCCATACAATTTCTGTCATAAATATTTATATATGACCAATCAGATTATGTGAATTTTGGTTCAGTAAAGCTATTCTGAATATCTTTCTGTATTTTCATTATTTCTTTCATTGACCTGTACTGTAGTGATTTTTTTCCCTAAATATTGCAACTTATCATTTTTCAAGCTTTAATTCCAAAGTCATTTGATTCTGGGCAGGGGAGAGAGCCCAGATAAATACTGCTCTGCATGTACTGGCTGATGTTTCTATCTATATTTCAAAAGTCTGCTGATTTCTGGACATATAAGTTACTCTTCAAGATGATAATTTTCCCAGACTCCAGTGCAGGCTTCTTGTTAGAATTTTACTGAATGTGGACAACACTCTTTGTTCAGCATGGGTAGTACTGAAAAATAAATCATGTTGAATTTTCACATATTTTTAATGCCTTAACTAGCACCATAATTTTCCTCTTCTCTGTAACTATATCCATTAGAAAATATAACAGTCACAGATAGAGTAAGATAAATATCAGTTTTCAAAAGGAAAGTATTCAATATAGTTTGAGGATTTGAGTTTAAAGATTAAACAGCATTGAGTAGTGTCTTTTCTACCCTTTTTGCAGTGGAATAAATGACCACAGAAGTTACAGGCAGTTGAGAAAGTAGCACTCTACTCTGCAATTAGAAATGATGGATAAAATGAGACTAGAACTGCAAAGCTGTCATTTTCAGATATTAAAAAGACAAGCATTTTTCTGAGCTAACTGCAAAAATTAGTTGCTCATCTACTTATTCTGCTTAGATGTCAAAAATACAAAAGCTTTAAAGCATTTAACATTTTAATGGTTCTCGAGAAATAGCAAACTTAGGGCTAGTTTTCCTCTCATTGAACATGGTGAGAATTTTTTCTAGAATCTCAGAACACGATGAGTTAGAAGGTACCCATTAGGATCACCGAGTCCAACTCCTGGCCCTGTGCAGGACTCCCCAGGAATCACCATGTGCCTGGGAGCATTGTCCAAATGCTTCTGGAACTTGTCTTTGAACTCAAAGGGGACTCAGACCCTTGGTTTGAAAGGAAATTAATATTTGACAAGTAGATAACATAAATATAGAATGTTATGCTACAGATCTGGTGGCATAAATTTGGAGTTAAAAGTAACACTTGTAAGTCATAATAAATTTGATTAATTTGCTTATTTTCATTCATCTTATGCTTTCTTCCAGTTTATGAACTTTCTAAACAGTTTGTGACTGTGATCTGTAAGGCAGACATCCAGACTCTGGGAATGAACCACACAAAGCTCTCCTTAAAAATGGGGTCAGGGTCAACTTTCCATTTCCCCACTAAACCCACATAAGGCTTATTGTTTCCTAGGCTCAAGGGAAGAAAATTCCCTCAAGGCTGTGACCTTTGCCGTGACAATAAGACAGTTCTGAGCTTTATCTTGAAAGAAGGGAGGTTCCCTAGATAGGGGCTAATGTTTTAGATACAGGGTCACGTCTAAGCAGCAAAGTAGCACAAAAAAAACAGTTTCAAAATTCACATGTTTTGATGAGAGTTGGTCAGTGAGAGCTCACCTGCTAGAGTACACAAACCAAACAACTTGTCCAAAAAAGACTGCTGAATATGACAGTTAAAGAGAGATCAAAAAGGTGGAAGGTCTGGGCTGGGTTCTCAGCTCCTGGAAGCACCGTGGTTGTATTGGAGTCAATGGATCTGTGTGGGTTTCTCCATGCAAGGGCCTGGCCATCCAAAGGCACTGAAATGTGCCCCAGGGTTTGTTCTACCAAAGCCATTTTGCAGCTCTCCCAGCACAGGACAAACTGTGCAATGGTTTGCAGGACTTACTAAGTGTAAGAAAGTCCTCAGGCTGCAACCCAACACTGAACTGCAAATGTTCAGGTCCTGCAGAGCAGCCAGTGCAGTACTGCACTGGAACGTGATGGTGTCCTTCCCAGAGGGATCTCGTGCCATGGGATCAGCACAAGAGCTGAGTGTTTGCTGCCCTGCCTGCCTGCGCTGCTCCTTGTTTGGGACATCACCCTGAGATGTGTGTTGGACTAGATGCTACTGAATACGGCTCTGTCACTGCATTCTCTAATTCCTGAGAAGTGACAACATTAAAAGTGATGGCCCTTATCTAAATACTTCTCTATTTCTCCGGCGAAGGACACTAAGGAGTTGTCTGTGTCAGTAGTAAAGAAAGAGCAGGGAGCTGCTTGTAATCCCCACATTATTGTCTCAAATTGTGAGTTATGGCCCCACCAGCCACAATTCTGCCCAACAACATGGAGCCTCTGTCACTGCATCACTCTGTAGTAGCATCTTCATCAGTCACATTAATTTTATACCATGTTTCAATATTTTTTTCCCCAAGAGCAAACCTAATGTTTCTACCTGCCCTTTAAACACCTCTCGTTCATAGCAATCTGTGTCAAAGAATGTTACAACAATAATATATAACTCTAGGGAACACTGATATTATGTAAACTGCAGCATAATACTTAACATATTAAATTCAATTTTTCAATTTAGCTATTTTCTGTCTATTTTACTTGGCTTTAAACTAGACAAATTTCCAGTGCCAAATGCAGCAGTTGGAACTGACCACCTACAGCACAAGATTAAGGAAATGAAAAAATGCTGTGTATATGTTCTGAAGCTAAAACCTCCTTCTCTTCAGAGAAGGAACTTCATTGATTATAAACCACACTGCTTTAAATTAAATAAAATGGAAATATAATGAGCAATTGTGGAGTGAAGTATAGTTTATGTAAGGTTTTTCAATCTCATAAACTCTAAGGGAGGTCACTCTTCTGCTAAAAGAATTTTCCAGGCTTCTCTACAAAGGAAAAATTTATCTGTAAACCTGGCAATTTTATTATAAAGCCAGTACAAGTCATGAAAAGAAGTTGATTTCAGTTCATTCAAGGCCCTTTTATTTCTACATATTTACCCTGTCTGTAAATAACATCTTCTTGACAGTGCCACATCTTTTGTGGCTCTGTGGAGCAAAGCCCTGGTTGGCTCTGCAGTCAGAGCTCCAGAGGCTCAGCCTGCCCAAGCATGCGGAAGACGGGATCCACAGCTTCAGTGTCACACGGGCTCTTAACTTTGGCAGAATTTCTGTAACTACTGTAGCATGAAGCTACAGCAGGAGCTCATGAAGGAACACAACTCCCTCCCCTTGCCCAGACACGAAATGTGACCAACATCTGGAGTTATTCCAGCTCCAGTGAACGTGCTCAGTGGGAATGAACATCCACAGATGAGAGACAAAGCACTGACTCCAGAGGCAGACTGGCCCTGCTGTCTGTTTCTGACAAAACAAGGTACATACTCATTTCTGAGTCTTTCTAGCTCAGTAAATTTCTAATACTTACCCAAACCAGCCACCTAAAACAAAGAAAAATTGAGGTGGAAATTAGTTCAAAAATGTAGTAGAATGTTCCTATGAGTCTTGGAGTCATTATGATGCTTTCTCAAGTACAGGTACAGTTGGCTGGAGGATGTAATTGTCTAGTTTAAAATATGTACCTTAAGTTCTATTAAACAAAATAATTTTATTACAGTTTGTGTGCTGGAGAATAACAATAATATCATGGGTGCTAGTCTGTGATCTCTCTCCCATCTTCTCTGATATAAATCCTATATTTAATATATCATTCAGTATAGCTTTTAGTCTGTCCTTTTTCTCCACAGAAGGAGCATGACTGAAGACTCCACCATTACCACCTCCCATGTAATGTACATAATTTCTGTTTTCCTATTAAAGTTGCTTGACCTGCATATTTATATTACTGCATACTTGTGTGAAATACAAGAGGTTTGTTTAAGTTACAAGTCAGCTCAGATAGGAACAGAACCATAGGAAAAGAAAAGTATAGTACATGTTCACCGCATATCAAGTATGGAGTCATCAAGTCACTTAAAAATATATAAAATTAATCTTGGCCAGAATATTGGAATTTTACTCAAATTAAAACGGTTTTGAATAAGTACTTTCCAAACCAATTAAAATGTCATTCTTCTTCACAAAGCTCCTCCCTCCTCTTTGCTCATGGTGAAGCAGCAGCATATTGGGTGGCTGCTCTTTGTTCCACTGCACCGGCTCCACACATGGTAGGTATGGGATATCACTAGGAGTAAGGAGACTTCTGTAAAATTAAGAAAAAGAAGAGATACTATATTAAAAAGCCCATAAGGCACCAACAGATGCTGGATTACCATCTCCCTCCTCAAGGTAAGCAAGTAAAAAAGCTGCGTTATCTTTTGGATGACTCTCGTGAATGAAAGGGTCAATGTTTGTGCCTCCTTTCAGAAAGAGTGAATAGCAACAGACCTTTCAAGAGGTCTCAGAAGAAGACCCCACTACATTGTGGATCTAGAGTCACGTTAAGACAGAGAAAATTGTGTTAAAATGAAGAAAGACCAAAAGACTGAGAACAGGCATCACTGGAAAGGCCATGGGGGTGAGTTATGTATTAAGTCTCAAGAGTCAGCTCAGAATTACTACACAGACCAATATGGAAAGATTTTTAAATATCTTTTTCTATAATGATAGAGAAAATTAAATTCTAGTAATTTTATGGCTAACACATTCCCAAAGTGTTATTTTTATTCACAGAGATGGTTCTTAATATATTTTACTAAGCTTCACTTCAGCAGATTGGTAATTGTGGCTTCCGTCCAACAAAGCACACACAGAGGTGAATCTGTGAGTAGTTGAATGGATTTTAGTGAAATACAGATATGTTTAAGGTATTCATACACTTACCTGCTTTGCAGGATTATGGTTTGGATGAACATCTCCATATCATTCCATCAGCCTGTCTAGCAATGCAACGGAGCCATCGAAAGCTTAATGTGATTGTTAAGTCATTGGAAGCAGGGCATGCACAAGCCAGGGAAATCATCCTGTGGACACACATTTCTGAAATTAGTTCTTGCTTCTTCAAATTAGCTAATTTTTCTGAATAAGAGAGATGACTATTCTGTCCGAAAATGGTGAAATTAAATAAAATTAACCTACCTGGTTATTAATCAAATAGGTCCCACCTATTTGACTGCAGCTTAAGAGCACATTTTAAAGGAAAAAGAACAAGTGCAAAAGTACAAGTGTTTTATTAACAACAGAAAAATGTTATTATTCATGTATTTTATTAGTTCTGAATAATATCCTCCTAATTAAAATTAACACCATCTAGATTCCTTGAATAGCATTTTAGCAAGAATAAAGAAAACAATCCAAATTTCCTATAAATACTTTGCTGCACATTAGAAATAATTATCAACTAATTTACTTAAATACCAGGCTTGTGCTACTATAGTCGATGAGGCTTGTGCTATACAGCAAATTAAATTTCAAAACTGAAGCATAAACAGAAGGCAGGGGCCTAGACTGAGAAATCAGGACATGGTGTTGAGCTCAATAGGTAAAATTATCCCTAAGGAATCGTGCAGCTTTGAACCCGTGGGCCCTGATGGGCAGCAAGAGGCAGGTGCTGACAGAACACTGTGGGGTGCAGAACGCTGGAGTTGTCTAACCAGGCTTGAACCCTACCTCAGTGCAAGGAGCAAGATGTGAATGTTTGCAGAACTGCCTGGGTGATTTATGAGATTAGATCTCATTCCTTAATTTAAACCTTAAGAAAATGCCATGACACTTAGGCTAGAAAGGCCAAGATTTTCTGAAAGAAAGCAAAAGGTGCATAAAGCTTAGGTAGGTTTTTCAGTGGTCTGAAAAACACCTCTCTGCACCCCTGTTGTCTCAAGCATAGGTTAGCTCTTTTTTTTTTTCCTTTCTTTTCCCATTGACAACACAGTTCAAGGGCTGCTGAAATCAATGGAAAGCCTTTCTCTGTATCAGTGATTTTGAAGATAATTTGTGAAAAACCGTCATGCATCATCTCCATTTGCGGACAGACAACTGAACACAAGCACAACACTCGATTTTTGCTCTGTGCCACAGTCAGGACACTATCTGAGATCTCATATGAGACCTTCTCTAATCTGTCTTGCAGTAAACAAGGTCAGATGTGAAGTTTATCCCTTCTCATTGCAAAGACCTCCCAAAGGCTTTAGGCCTTTTAGACTTACAGGAGCATTATCAATATGTCTTCATGATTTTAAGAAGGGTGAGTAAAGAAGGAAGAAGTTTACCGAGCTACTTTTTTTCTTCAGGTGATTACACAGGGACCATAGAATTTCTTCTATCTGTTGCAGTAGCATTGTTGTAACCATGAACCAAGAATACAAGAGAAGCAGGATGGAGACTATCTTTCATCAGACAGTTTGAGGTGGAAAAATACCTGGCAAATACCTCCTCGAATCTGAAAAGGAGCAGCAAACCTCTGGCTATGTAAAGATTAGAAACAACTGGTCCAAGTTCAATACAAGAAAGAGAAGTGGTTACATGAGTCATTTCTTCTCCTTCCTTCAGAGTACAATTTTTCTGTCAAGTCCTTAGCCTTTGCAGCAGGGTGGAGAACAAGGAAAGTCAGCCAAGATCTGTGGGGAGCTAGTTGAAATGAAAGCAGAGAACATGAAAATGTCCCATAAACTCAATCCCTTTACTTAATGCATGGAGCACATCCCTCTGTATCCAGTAAAAATATGTATTTTTATTTCCTAAGTTTTGTTCTGAAAATATTTTCTAAGTGTAGAAAATACATGAGGAGGACATGAGGTCCATGAGGACCTGGACTGAAAATTTGGAGACTAGTTAGCTGTTGGTGCTGGTTTGGACACAAATCCAGGAGGAAAAAACCCAAAAGGGGTGTCTCTGTCTCTCTCTCCTGCCTGCCGGGCAAGCAGGCTCCGGCAGCCCCTCTCCCACAGGTTCGGGAAAATAATTTCTTGAATGAAATTGAAGAAACCTGTTTATTTGACAAACAGAGTCCCCCACAGGCACGGGGCAGAAAAGGATATTGAAACCCCCTCCCCCATCCCCTAAAGGAGGCTGGTGGATTTTAGAGTTCTTTCTGTAGGTAAAACCTGCAGTCCTACACTGGGCCGGGCCAGGCAGGGTCCGACGATCCCCCTTGGAGGGTCCCGCTGAGCAGGTCCGGAGATGGGAGCTGGTCTGGGATGAAAAGCAAGCCAAAAACAGTCCAGAAAGGAACAGAAGCTGCTGAGGCAGATCACAGTCCCTTCTCCACTGAAAGCCAAAGAAATTAGAGAGAAAACTCTTCTCTTTGCCCTTCTAACTGGCAAAAGTTATCAGCTCCAAGAGACATAAGAATGTAAACATCCTAACTGCAAGGCCAAGCTGGCCGCTTCCAGGAGTTCCCTCGGCTTCTCTCTCCCCCTTTTCAGTTTGAAGGTACACTAGAGATCAAGCAGGCAATGGAGAATACAGTATTGCCATAAAATCGCCCCACTGTTTTACAAAAAGTAATTTCTCATTCACAACTCTTTTCAGTGTTTGCCAATTATGTGCCTGAGCTCATTTTGACACATGGGAACTATATAATTTTGCTGTCATTATTGTCCTGGGTACGTCTGGCAGACTGGGTAACCTTTGCTTTGTTTTGGGATGCCCACGAGCAGAATCTGTGGAGTGGAGAACACAAGTGTTGTTATAATGTGAACATAAGGCAGTATTTTTTTTTGAGTACTGCAGTTTTGGGTTGTTTTGATCTTTTTTTTCCTTACTGGACACAAAATCAAGTTTTCTACAAATATTTTCAATTTTACCAAAGAAATCTAGTCTATTTTAGATACTGCTTATTAAATAAAACCCCCAAATGACAACAACAACAACAATCCAACAAAAAAACAAAGAGAAAGAGATCAGGGCTTTCCCTTAAATTCCAGGAAGCTGTCTGAAAATAAGTAGAAAAAAATTTAATAATAAAATGAAATGGTAGGAGAGAGTTTTATGTGTGTGTGTGTGATACCAGCCATTTCAGAATGCAAAAATAGCTACATTTTTTCCTATCCTATTTTAAAAAAATATTGCAATATTTTTGTCTGTTTTTTCCTTGGAATATTTTCCTTTTTCAATTGTATGTCCTAATTTAAAGCATGAATGCCAAAAATTTGGTATTTTCCTGTCACAAAGACCTCAGTTTTGCTTAGCTTTAAACGTAAGTAGTTTAGGAGTTTTTAACAGTGGATTTTCCATGTGGAATAAACAAGAAAACAGCTACCATATAATGTGGAGAGGAGGTAGAAAATTCTTCTTCTTCTGGACTAGAATATCAGAAGTTCAAACAATGAAATATGGTCATATAATCTAATATATTCTCTATTCGTATTATAGTCTGTCTGCACAATTTACATTTCCCCCTTGGTCTTGGAGGTGAAAAATTGTGATTATATTTATGATTCGTTACACAGAATACATTTTTATTTTCACTTATGTAATTTATATTACATTTGTAAACAGATACAGACTGTCTTAAGCAATGCACAGTAACCCAAGGGACCTGGGGGTACGATGACTCATTTAGTAAACAATTATCTCAGAACGATTAGGGAATTAAACTGATTCTGACAAAGCTGCTGCTGAGTAAAAGATTCTGTTCTGGGTTTCTTTGAATGTCTTTGTTTTAATTCCAAAACATATCACCAATACCTGATAGAAAGCATTACAAGACAGCAGTGAGGGCAGGCTTAGAGTATGCCAAGTGCTTATTAATTTTTTTTTTTTTGGAAGAAATTTATGCAGCTCCATAGAAGGAAATTCCAGGTATTCCCTCTGTTTTAAACTATGAACGATTTTTGGCCCTGAGTCCTAACATTCTTATCATTTACAAGGAAGTCAAAACCAAGGAGACAGTGTTAAGCTTCATGACCTTGCTCTCCTATCGTCCAGTTCCAATAAATTGTCCATTCCACCCGGTGGGATTCAGAGCAGTACTGGAAGCTGCTGCTCACATTCATCCTTCTCTCTTTTACACATCACATCCTTGACCCGCTGAAAAGGTTGAGGTGCCAGTCAGGGAATGCCAGGGTCAGTTTTCCAGGAGTGTTATTTCTGAGCTATTTATCAAAAAAATACAAAGACCTAAGTCAAGTACCTTTAATTCAGTACTGATGCCTACTTGCTGAGCACTTGCTTAAAAATATTGTTTCTACTCAATTTTCACTAAGGTCATTACAAATAAAATTGCTTGTGCATTTGTTCAGTAGCATCTTGGGAACTTTAAAGGAGGTGATAGCACAATGGGAATTGTTATCTACAGTTCCCATCTACAGTAAGAGCTCTGCTGAATCCCTATATTCTATATGTTCTTGCTCTGCCACTTACTTTAATGCATTGTTAAATTGAATTTAAAGTTTTGGTTTGTTATGTCTCTCATACTGTAGTTTATTGGGGTTTTTTGTTTGTTGTGAGTTGGTTCTTTGGGGGGGAAATGCTGTAACTTCCATCCTGCCTGTTTTGAATTTCACTCATTCTGGTCACCTATGTTTGTCCACAGTACAGTATCAAGAAACATCAGACAGAGGGATGACCTGCCTCATTCAGGTACCCCTCAGCCTGAAACAGAATTCGCGTGAAAACTAAATGTCAGGTGTTGCTGAAAACTTTGTTCGTTCCTTCCAGCTCTATTTTGCACAATTTTAAAAGTGAACACAGTAATCTGCTATCCTCTTGTCTCCCCTTTAGCAGTGCCTGAGCCTGCACAGCAGCTCAGCCTGAGCCCATGAGCAACAGAGACATTTGCAAACAAAAACCAGAATGCTTATCTGGCACCAATCATTGTAGTTTAGCCACAGACCGTAGATACCAGTTTAAGATGTGAGTTCTTGTAATGACCCATAAAAACAGTTTCTGCGGGACACATTTGCTACAATTTTCCCTACTCCATGATTACTTATTTACCTCATTTTGTTTGGAGAAGTGAAAGCCAAATTAGCTGATATATTGGGGCAGAAGTGTGTATGGGAGTAGCATGATACCAGACCAAGAAGTGCCAGAGTTGGCAAATAGATACTGTGACTTAATTCTTTAATTATCTGTTCTGGATAGCAACATTGCTGAAGTCTGAATATCATAAAGCTCTTGGTAAAACTTGTCTGCAGTCGATTCATTTGGTTTCTTGTTGAGCTCATTCCTCGAGGCTAATCTGCATCTCTAGTTGTGTTTTATGTGCTTCAAATACAGTTTACCAGCTTTTATTTCTACCATTGCATAGAATGATTCAGTAGTTATTTTACAGCTTAGAATAAATGCTCTGTTTATTATATTACAATAAGCCTATATGGTAATTCAATTGTCATTCAAGCAAAAAACTGAAGACTCAGTCTTTAAGCTCAAGGGTTTAGGGGTGATTTCCATACTCTTATTTTCAAATACACAGAAGAGTGGGGAAGGTAGGATTCCCATCCAGCTGCATGACTTCTATATATTTAAACCAGAAGTTCAGTTCTTGTTATCCTGTTCTTGAAGAACTAAGATGTCTCTTAATTTGGGCCTTATGTAGATGAACTTTTAAAAGTGCCAGAGAGACTTCGGCCATGCCAAAATAGTTCTACAATCACTTAGTATAAAATATAAGGACAATACAAATTGCTTTTTTCTGAGAAACTAATCAGAAAAAAACAGTTTTGTTCTAAATGTATGGACAAACAAATAATTCGTTCTGTACCTTACACTACCAAGAATTTATTTAGTCAATTAAATATTAGTTAAATTAATTATGTATTTACATATGAATTTCTAGAATGGATGAGGAATTAGCCTTATGGTTCATATTCCTGAAGTTGCATATTTTCTTTTTTTGACTATGCATGAGAATAACCTGGCTGAATTGTTGAACTGTATTTCTTGAGAGCAGTGAGATAACCAATAGCCAGGATAATGCAGAGTAGACAGATTTACACATCATTTCTTCCCTGACTGCTTCTGCTCTTCAGGGGAGTATTTGTCACAGCACCATCCTGACCACTCAGAAAGTCCCCTGAATCCTTGGCATTCCTAATGTGGCTACAGGGATAAACACCCAAAATAGAGGTAAAAGTATCACAACAATGGTGAAAGATCTAAAGGCATTGAAAAAAGTGATTAAGAGATAATCAAATTATCTTTCCACAGTTAAAAAGGAATGGACCTTCTTTGAGGAAGAAAGGAGTGAAATGTCTTATTTCTTTTAAACTGCTTTATTTTTTAAAAATTGCTTCCAGACATTAAATGAATTGTGCAAAGGTATTTTGATCCAGGTTCTGGCCTGATTCTGATTCCTTGACCAGGAGAACAAGTTGTCTTGTGGGAGTATTGGGAAGAAATGTGAAGAAAGTTAAGAGATTTCAAAGCAAAGTGAAAAATATGAACAGATGCAAGAGTGAAAGATTTGGGTTTGTCTAAAAGAAGGGACAGTCAGAACAATTCACATACATGCACAGCAGTTTCCCTCTGTGGGAGAATATGTTTTTCTCTGTACTAGAAATGAGACAAAAATAATAACACTTCAACATATAAGATACAGGCCAGCCTGGGAAAATACCTCATCTGAAAGGCTAATTGATATTCAACTGCACCAAAAAGGTGGTTATGAGACCACTACTACTTTGAGAACAGGTTAGACAAGCGTGTCTGAAATACTGAGAATGTCACATATCCATAGGGTTGGCCTGATTGTAGCCTAGAGATGAATCCTCCAAGTCTTTTCTAGACTCACTGCTTAAGATTTTAAATTGATCTTACTGGTAAAATGTAATACAAGGACTTAGGACCTCATTATGACTTAATTTCCTTCATAAGTACCACTACATTAAGGGTCAGAGGTATACTGGATTACCAAAACACTGGGTAAATTAATTTTGATGCTCTAATTTCATGAGGATCTGCTCCATAATGGTACAGACAAGATTGGAATTCACTCTCCTTAAAAAAAGAGAGGTGGAGGAAAAGAATTTTCACTCTTGACTGACTGAGAAGACTATTAAAAAAAAAAATCAGTATTTTTTCATTCAGTTCTAGGAAAGATGGTTTATTGTGATTATATTCAGTTCTGTGTGCATTCGATATAGACAAATCTTACAGGTTTCCACAGCAGTTATATCTGGACCTGCTGCCAGATCAGTTCTTGCTCCAGCTGTCCAGTTCCAGCTCTGGTTCAGAGCCAAAGCTGTTGCATAAAGCTCAGCCTGAAAAACTGTATTTAGCTGGAGTGGACTGGACTTCAGAGAAGCTCTGTATGAGCGAGTCAGTGTGTGCAGACAGTATTAGCAGACAGGAATAGCTGAACTTAGATGATGCAGAAGCTATTTATGGAAAATTAAGTTACATTAGTAGCTCATCTGAGAGCAGAAGAGAGTTTCTGTTTGCCAAACATTTTAACTTGAGAGAAGCAAGGCTGGCTGACTTTTAAGGACAGAAAGAAAGGCAAGACGAGGTTCTGGCAGAGATTAGTAGACAATGTCTCATCTAGGAGTAGAAACTTTAATGGTTACACTATTAATCCTCAATTCCAGGTCTTTGTGATAAAAATGAAATGTATCATGGTAACAGGGATTGCAAAAAGAGTGACACACACTATGCTGAGCACTGAACAACTTGTGCAAATACAAGTTTGAATAAATAATTATTACCTGAATCTTGAGGACTTTACCCTCTAAGGAGGCTGAAAAGTCTTCAATAGATACCCGGTAGCATCCATTGTCTGCTAGCCTTTGTCCACATTCTCCCTTGGTGGCAGTGACTAGTGGGGTTATTCCTACATGAACTTTGCAAATGGACCACTATTTTCAAGACTAACGTGTAAAAATGCAAACAAAAGATAAATGACAAGAGCGTAAGAGTTGAAGGTAAATATGCATTTTTGTTATATCGTTTCTGGTGAAGCACAACATTAAAACCTGGCTGCCTCTGAAAAAATTGTCATTCCTTTTCAGTGGTGGTAGAAGCTGTGAGCTTGCTAAAGCAGCCAGGGATGCTCAGTGTGTTTGCTTCCACTTTTATTCCTTGCAGCAGTTGTCCATGGAACACACTGCAGACAGACATCTGAAGATCTTTTTTTCTCACACCAGAGCTGGGTGCTTGAGAAGAGAAAGTGCTAAAGGTTGACTTCAATGGGAATGTTCCTTGACAAAGGTGAAGATTTGACCCAGAAAGGTTTGAGTGAGTTTCTGAACAATCTGAATTATCTTTTGTGTTTTGCAAACACGGGTCACCTAAAAAAGTGCAAAAGTTTAGCTCCCAGACCACATGTTTGAGTGAAACTATTTCATGTTATTCCTTTAAAAAACAGCCCTGCTATTTTATTTCCAAACTGCAGTGAAATGTTATACTCTAAATAAAAACCGTCTTTAACCCTGCATTTTGTAAATGTAGTGCATTAGCCAGGGCAGTTACTTGCCATTTAGATTTTTATTAATTCTAAGCTTACCTCTTTTCATGGAACTCTTTTGATTCCTCTTATACTTGCACTTATTGGCACAGTAAGAACATGCTATTTTCTAAGAAATTGCTTCAAAGTTTGCGCTTTATTCTTTTATTACAGAATATTTGTGTTGAGCAAAGTACTACAATCTAAATGAGGATACAAACTGTGTTTGGTCATGAATGATGAAGACTTGTTTCTTCTTCCAAAGCTAAACTGTCTACATCCTGATTCTATAATATTCTTATCTAGGAAAATATTTGTTTCCTTATTCTGAAATATTTTTTATCTGCCTAAATTATCACAGCTTGTTTAGGATTATTGGATCATTACAGTTCATTTAGAGCAGCACTTGAAAATAGTTTCCAAAACCTCCGACATATTTGGAATATTTGGCCATATTTCAGAGTGAAATTTTCTGTTTTGTTTTGATGTAATCGATTTACTGAATCTAAATTAATTGCTTTGATTTCTCTTGGTTTATACATATCTTTTCTCTTTAAAATTTTATATACCAAATGAGCGCGCAATGATTTTTGTCTATCTAATGCTAGTATCTACAGTATATAATATGTTAATCTTAGAATGTTATGGTTTAGATTGTTTTAATGCATTGATTGAATTCAATATTGAATATTTGAAAGTTAAATAGTTAATAGCCATTTATCAAAATACAGAAATAGCCAATGTACACATAATTTTTTCATGTTGTAGTATTTAAATACTTTTCAGTACAGTTCAGCATATTCCTGTTAATAATTAAAAACAACTTGTAACGGATTAAAGGTGACCAATTCCAAGAAGAAGAAACATGGAGACATGCACTGTAAGAAATGAGTTAATAACATGAAAATGTGGGAAATCATTTTCAAAAAGTCTGAATCTCGACTTGTGCTTTATAAATCACTACACAGAAGTAACTGGGGATTCAGCCAGATCTCATTAATTGCAGAGGAAGAGAAACTATAAAGACTGAAATTTATGTAAAACCAGTTCACTGGTCTATTCTTTTATGGGAACTATTTGGAACCAATCTGTAACTGCAACACTTCTCTGGGAAATGAGTCGAAGAGCTACAGCAGGTGCTTTAAAGTAATAAGGGATTTCCTATGAAACCCAGTGGAGTGATGACTCACCAGTTTAATTATGGCCTTCTGTTGTAAAAGCAGGACCATCATTTGTAAAAGGCTCTTGTTGAATAAATGAGTTCCAATGGAAAATCTTTGATAGGGAAAAGAAGATACCCATATTTTATTTTAAAGGATATAAAGTTTATAGGGAACATCTTCAGACTACTACAATGATTAGTGTTGTCTGGGCATCCCCAGAGTAACTGAATGAGGCAGCAGTAACTCTTTTGGGGCTGTCTGGCTTTGTTTTATTTTGAATTTCTGACTTATCTTTCAGTTCAGCTGTATGATTAATTTCTATATTATCTATATCCCAAACATACATTACCATAGTTCATACTGCTTTAGGATGGTTGAGGTGGGTTTGGTTTGGTTCAATTTTTCCTTTAAAAAGACACAGCTAAAATTACAGTTGCTATTTCTTAATTTCACAATACCATTCCCTTTTAGCAAGTTGCGTGCCCCTGGGAAATAGGACGGTCTTTACAAATGGTGAACCAGCTCCTGGGAATGTCACTATTTGCTTGGAAAACCACAATTTTTCACGCCACAAAATGGGAGATAAGAACTTCCATATCCACTGTATCTCTGCTGTAAGAAGAGACCCCTCAGAACTGATGATACAACATTCCCGAGAAGTGATAAAAATGCAGGGGACCATAATAGCTGAATCAGAAACACTCTTTACAATATTCATCACAAAGTAGCAGTCTTTGGTGAAAATCCCATTGGTGAAAGGGTGGAAGGTTCTGTTATTTAAGGTATGGTAGACAAAAATCATCAGGCAAAATGGTTCTTTACAAGGACAGATGGGCCATATAGCCCAGCTCCCTGTTCATTTTCTAGGTGGATTGGTTGTTTTCATCTGACTTCTCTGCTCAGAAGTCATTAACCTGGTTTTGCCTGTGTCTGTCACCGTCTGGCACAATGCATCTTCTTGCTAAAAGGTAAACTTTTGGTATCTGGAGGGTAAAGGAAATAAAAAAGACTCATAGCCAATATAAATCAAGAGAAAAGGGGGGAAAGAAAGCCACTTAGAAGAGTAGGTGTCATTGATTGACTGTAATTTTAAAGGGTCTTTCCTATGATGGACAGATTCCTGAAGTGCTCATTAACTAATGGAATTATGGTGGCAAGTGACTGCTGTCTCCACAGAACATCAGGTTAAAAAGTGCAGAGGAATAATGGGCTTTTCTCTGTTGTGGATCGGTGTCCTTGCTGTCTGGAGCTCACTCGAAGACACTGGAAAGGATCAAGGAGGTTTCACTGCTGAAATTCCTATTTACGCTTTCCTCTTCTCCAGGAATTCTTGCTCAAAACATCAAATGAAGTTGAACTTAGAGGGTTAAACAATAGAAAAACAGCACCTGGGCCTTAATATATTCAATTACTCAGAAAACAAAATGAGTTTTGTTTTTGTTAATAGCACTGAAATATGCATTACACTATTTTAATTAAAACAGTCTATTACACTTGCCATTCAGCTCATTCCTGCATATTCCCTTAGGGCAGTAGTCATGTACTGTGATAAAACATAATAAAAATAATTTATAAAGGAAACAATACAATAAATCAATCTGATGCTTAATGAGCGTGCATTACAAGAATGGATACAATGTTCTTTTTTAGAATATGTAGTGCATTCTCCTTAAATGACTGGAAAAATGCCCTACAGCACTTAAAAAAATAGAAAAATAGCACCTTGCTCCATCTCAGCATGCTTTTAAAGCACTGCAACTTGCAGTTTAGGCAACTCTTGGCTCAACAAATAAAAATCTCTTTCATTTACACTAGTTTTTTGATTTTTCTGTTATTTTACCTTTAGTCAGATTCATCTGCCTCATAGGGACACCTGTAGAGACCACAGGGAATCGACTCATTTGCATACTTCAGCAGTCCGATAATTGCTGTCTGTATTCCAGAGTCCCAAATTTTGTAGCTAAGATCAAAGCTACTCAGGGAGAATTCTCAGCTCCTCATCACAAAGATGAACAAAAATAGCAGGAAAACTATTGCCATTATTTACTTTTTTTGTATATTCATAACTTAAAGGCCTTTCGAGTTCAGCCAGTGATGGAATCTGTGAATTACCTTTACCTGAGAACAGCCAGGGAATATCTGTCAGTACATAATGTTTCATTCAGTGACCAAGTATGTGCACAGCAGTCTGATTTAGTGCAGTATTTGCCATTTCTGTGAAATGTGCCTGCATTTTGGTATCTGCTGCAAGGTCTGCTACACTTGGAACAATCCTTCCTTAAGAATTTGATTACTCACATATTTATGGGAGAATTCAATTGGTGTAGCAAATTAAATTGTCTAGAAGAACCAGGGCAACAGTAACGCAACAGATGATAAAACATAGCCCAAATACTTTGAGAGAGGAATCACTCACGGTGACTTGACCACGAGTCCTACTGACACAGCCTGGAGGTATTCTGCTAAAAGTGTATTAAACTATGTTTTTCCCAGCAGGTGGATAAGAATTGAATATGAAAAAAAAAATCTTTACCTACTACAGCTGAATAAGCTGAGATTGGCTGTGAAATTACAACATGTTGTTGTTCTTTTACCCCATTAGTAAATTGGGAACAAAGAAAAAGAGTGTGGAGGAGATGAGATACAGAGAACTTATACAACAAATTTTCTCTGCGTATGGTGTTTCCCCTCTGTTGTTGCACAGATGGAGTGGCTTATGCATCATCTAAGTTAAATAAAAATTATTTGATTAGGTTTTTAAATTTCCTTTAAAATAAATGAATAAAAAAGAAAGTATCAAAATGCTGTCAGAAAGGATTGTCAAATGCTTCTTGCAGAGACCTGAATTGGTCTAAGAGTGGAACAAACATTCTCCAAATGGTATTTTTTGAAACACTATATTCTGAAATACTATAACTAAAACTTTAGCATACCTGGAAGTCCTATGTAATAATTCAGGAATACAATTTATCACTCTGGTTATTTATTAATTTTAGGGGGAAAAAAAGAAGAGCTAGCAAAGAATGGTTCAAGTAAGTACTATCAAATATCTAAACGCTGTAAGAGGGTAGTTCCAGGGCTGCTGCCTTTTTATGTTTTCTACCTCCTCTCACACTGAACCACAAAAGCACTCTGGAGCACAAGAGGAATATCTGGAGCAAGCTGCTGAGGCCGAGTTGCCAGAGCAGTTCCCAAAGGCTCCAGACAGACAGACACCCCGAGAAGCAGGGCTTGGCCGCCAGCCGGAATGGCCGGGCAGGAATCCTTTCCTAGGGAATCATCTGGCCAGAGCTGCAGCAGCTCACAAAAAGGCTGGAGCAAACTGTAAATTCCAGCTCGCACTGGGGGACAAATTTGGCAGGAGACAACAATCGGTGCCCCTCAGTGGGGCAGCAGCTACCCCAGAGCAGCCTTGTCCTTTGAGGAACAGCTTCCCCCTCTGCTCAGCAATTTGCCCTGTGACTATTGCTGCAGGCAGCTTCTGCAGGCTCGGCCCCTAATCTGGGAGAGAAGCTGGAGTGCCTTCAGAAGCCTGCTGGCATCAGATGTGTCCGAGAAAGGCCCAGCTCTGCAGGTTACCTGCCTCAGGCCCGTCAGAAAGACTGGCTGGCCTTTCCGTGCTTCCAGAAACCATCTCTTGCCTCAAATGTTTACTCCTTTTGCTAAGAGAACCAAAAACCTCCGGCTGAATTAGGTGAGCAAATGTGAAATGGTCAGAAAGGGCTCCCAAAGCCTGGTGGGTGACAAAAACCTGCTGTGTTTTCTCCTGCTTTATCAGAAGGAGATATATAGATAGGTATGGATGATATAGATATAGATATAGGTATATATAGGTGATATAGATATAGATATAGACATAGATATATATAGATACAGATGATATAGATGATATAGATAGAGATATAGATATAGACATAGAAATAGACATAGATATAGATAGATACAGATGATAGATATAGATATGGATATTGATATAGATATAGATGTAGATGATATAGATATAGATTATAGATATAGATAGATATAGATATAGAGAGAGATATAGATATAGATATAGATAGAGATATAGATATAGACATAGAAATAGATATATAGAAAGATCCAGATGATATATAGATGATATAGATATAGATATAGATAGATATAGATGATAGATATAGATATAGTTATAGATATAGATAGATATAGTCATAGATATAGATCAATACAGATGATATAGATATATAGATATAGATTATATAAATCTAGATATAGATTATATAGAGATAGAGATAGAGATAGAGATAGAGATAGAGATAGATGATATAGATATGGACATACATATAGCTATAGCTTGATATAGATAGAGATAGAGATAGATATAGATATATTCCTGTACTCATCGCTTCTACCATATGTGACCTTTTTTTCTAGGTTAATAATTTCTTTGCTTGACATAAACATTTCTGGGAAAGAGTCTTCATGTATGAGAAATAACCCTAAATGTGACTGATTTTGACTCTTAACCCTTACCATGTATTCTCCTCCTCCAACCCACTGTTGTGTGATTACTTCAGTGTTTTCAGTATGGAAATTAGTGACTTTCACTCACTTTAAATAGCACCATAAAACACACAAAAAAAGGAAAACTGACCATTCCACTCGGTGTTAATTCATTTACAGATTAGTTTTATCATTCTAGACAATGTGGAAGGTATTTGATGTCAATTGTTTTCCCTTTTATTTTGGATACAATAGAAGTGGAGAAGAATACAAAACCTGCAGGTTCACTGAGAAGGCAACTGTTAATTACCCCCAAAACTGAGCTTCTCTAAAACAGAATTATTGTTTGGGCATTTTGATCACATTTCTTGACACTTTTGGTCAAAAAGACATAATATTTGATGGACTATTCATTCAGGTAAAATAATTGTATCCATATGCCTTATAGTATATTATTTGCATTTGAGAATGTAGATGATTTAAGTAATCTTTTTTTCTAAAAAACTCTGGCTATTCATTGCAAGTATTCCATTTTATTTCATCCTTGCAAAGGCAGACAGAGGATAGTCTGTTCAGAGGCCAGAGAAAAATGTGTGAAAAAAGCTATACTGTAAATTTCATTTTAAGTTAATTGAAACATAAAATGATAAAATTACAGAATACGTCAACCTCTGTCAAGTTTTTATTGGACATGGGGGAACTGGAATCCATGACATGATCAAATTTGGACTATTTTCAGTAAGAAAGAAAAAAGAGGCAGATCTCTGATAAGTACACAGCAATCATTTTCAATCCAAATGTTGAAACTCACTTAGAAGTCTAGAAACTATAGAGAGTCTATACTAAACTCTTTTCTTGACCTTGTCAAAACGTTTCTTAGGGGTCTTCTTACACACAAGAAAATGTTTAAAGTATGGCAGTTATCCTACAAAGCATTTTCATTCCAAGAAGTATGGCAATGTAACAAGTAACAGGAAAAAATGGCTATTAATGTAAAGTTTAGGCAATCTTTATATTTAGGCATCACTGTATGCGCACACTGTAATACACATATATATATGTGCTCATTTCTGTATAGATCCAGTTCTGCTCTTTGCTATAAATCAAAGTCAGTACCTGAATACAAAATATAACTGAGGAGAGATTTTTGGCCCACTGCCTCTTTGGGGCATCTCATTCTATTAAATAACCATCTCGTGAAAAACTTAACTAGACCTTCACTGTTCAGTAGCTTTTTAATTAAAAGCTTGAACCTTACTTTATACTCATTAATCATATTAGATTGGAGTGTTGGCATAATGGGCATAATTCCCCCTCAGACACATTACCAGAAGTGTTATGGAAGTGCAGGGTAAGATGTGTGAGGTTTTAAAGATGGTACTTTTCTCCTGCTGTGCTCTACTTCTGCATGCTTTGCCTAATTCCGTGTATGGCACGCTCTCCTTGCCTCAGGAGCCACTTTTGTTCTGTTTGGTGACACTGCATGAGCCAGCTTAGGCTAACAGGAGAAAAATCAGCAGGGCAGGAGCCCCACCACGGTGTGTGAGCATCTTTTTGCCTCGAGTCTGGTGTCTGAGCATCTCCTTAGGTTGGAGATGTGCTCGAGCTCAGCGGGTACAGCAGCTGAACAAAGCCAGGGCGCAGCCCAAGCCACACTTCACACCTTCCAAAATCTCAGCTTCTCACACTGAAACGTTTCTCCTCAAGTTGCCAAATGCCACATCCACTGCATGGCTGGATGTGTCCTGTTTATCCTCACCAAATGTGGCTCTTTCACTGAGGGTCCTTCTCCCTCCAAAAATCAATAGCAAAGCTCCAGGTGACTTCAGTGGTAGCAGGGCTGGGTCTAGCAAGCCTGGTTTCTACAAGAAATACAAACCTCAGCCTCTGCTGGTATAAATCAACCTAAGTCCCCCTGGAACTGAGCTAATTTACACCAGAACAGGATCTAACTTTACATATTCTTTTCTTTTTGCTCCCTCCTACTGGCAAGAGCCCAACAGCAAAGCTTTCTGTGCATTTGTTTCACTTTGTGTAAGGTCAGCTAAGGTTTTATGTAAAACAGATGGGCAAACTTAAAAATGATTTTTCACATTACATTGAAAACCAGTAAAAAAGCAAAAGAGGGGAAAATTACTCTTTCTGTTCCGTCAAAGGTTGTTGCAACGACCTTTATTTTACCCGATGCCTCAATTTTGAAAAAGAAAAATAACCCCCTGTTTTTATTATAGTGAAGTTGTTTTCTCTGCTATTCATAGAGGTCTTAAGGAGGATCAGCAAGAAAAAGAAAATTCCCAGTGATTCATTGTCAGTTTGAAAATGGGAATATAGTGCCCAAGTTATAAAATAAGGAGTATATTCAAACATCTTTTAACTTATTTTGCTACATTTTTCTTCTCACAACTCTGTAATTTTGTGGTAACTAATATTGTGGGACTGAAAGAGTATGCAGCCATACAGGTTACTGGCCTGGGAGGGAAAATGGCACAGCAATTTTAAATAGCCTATTCTTTTCTTCTTAGAAACCAACAATAACAACAAAATTTACGCAAGTGGGACTTCACGTTTATAGAAGTTTTCATTCTAAGGCACACAAGACAGAAGTGTGGCTTTCTCAATGAATCAGGTCCTTTGTCTCTAATTAGAACTGCTACATTCAGGAATTTCCAGTTGTTTAAATAACTGTAGACTGCAGAATTATCCATACTGCTCTGGCATCCCTATAAGACAGAGAGCACCAAGGAGAAGTCAGTCTGTGCAATCTGCAGGGGTATGTATCCCTGTGTCCTTCCCCGAAAGCTTCAGCTCTGGGGGACACATCCAAGAGAAACAGGAGGGTAGAGAGAGGCTGAAAACTGTCATCCAGAGGGGAACAGTAAGCTCAAACCAAGCACTGCAACCCCTGATCTGCAAATAATGTCTGGTCAAGCAGGGGACTGGCAGTATAGAGGAAAGGGGTGACAGGAAATGTAACAATGGGCTTCAAGTACAAAGAAATATACAGGAAAAAAGGAAGCTTATAACTTGCTGTGTATGTTGCTAATTAATAGAACTAAAAATAACAGATCTTACATTTTAGAAGAAGTTAGGTTAGGAGAAAAAAATTCCAGTTTCGATAGAGGGGCTCACTGGGACAGGCAATTTCAGTGGGGATGTCCTGATCCTGCCAATGTGTCTTTTTAGACAAACATCTGGTAGGAGTGACATTGGCAGGAATGACATGGGCCCAGGTGATTCTGTCCTGGGAAATGGAAATGGGACTGAGCTGAACTCACAAGGCCTTTTCAGCCCGATGATTTTGTAAGCTGAATGCACATATATATTGCTAACATCCCGTTAGCACACTTTCTTGCAAAAACTTCTACCTGTAATCTTGAGAATTTTATATCTTTAGGGGAATTTTGAATGGACAAAGGTCCTATCAGGAAGTCTGACCAGGCATTGACTTAATACTCCATATAATGACCATATTAAACTTTTGGTTATGCATATGTATGCATTTCACATAAGTTTTGAAACTTAAAAAAATTGAGTAAAAATGTCAGTGAATTAATGGCCATAATACCAAATATTTTACCAAATTTGTATGATTTTTCAAATATTTCAAAGTACTTAATGTATTTTCAAGCAAAATTATTTTGTGGCTGTTTTTGCCAGATACCCATATGTCATCTAGTTTTCTGCTTGCTGAATACTCTTTAGCCAGTTCAGACATTCCTGTCATTTTTAGCTCAGAACGAGCTACATGCAATCTTATCCTGATGGATCAATTGACTGTGTATTTCTTTGCAATCTGGTGTTAAAGAAAGGGGAAAAAAAAAAGCTTGAAGAGAAGTTGAGAAGTTGAGACAAATTGATGGCTTGGTAAGTGTTTAATTCATTGAACTCTACAGAAACAGAGGAGTCTCAGAATGAAGGAAGCCAATCTGACCACGTAACTTAAAACTGGCTCACTCATAATTACTTGGAGGAAAAAAAAGGCAGGGGAAACTGTATATTGGAGCTTCAGGGGCTTTTCAGAACAGGAATGTGACAGTCATTTAAACTGGAAAAAAATCATCAAGACGATTTTCATTTGAGTTTACGTTCAAACATTTCAAAAGACAAATAGCCTTTAAACTTTTCAAAATGCTTGGGGTACTTCAAAATTAAAATACTTTGATGTATTTAGACAAATTGAATCCAGGATGCCTCTGCAGGGGCAGGAGAAGTAATAAAGCTGCTGACTGCTTGCAGTGGTTGAATGTTTAGTCTACAAGCTTAACAATGGTTCTGCAAAGCAAAGCGAGAATGATTTTTACTGCAGATGGCCATGATGGTTTAAGTTAGGACTGAAGTCTACCCTTTGACATGCTTATGAAACTGAATATTTGGCTACCTTCCCATATTACTGAAATAGAGACAACAACCTTAGCCACAAATAATTTGAATTGATGCTTTGGCACTTTATAAAGGAATCGAGATGAGCTTTTTATTTTTTTGAAATTAGTTATTGCATTCTGGTTATCTCAATCTGATGTCTGTACTTATTTGAGGACACTGCCTTCAGATTCAATCCAAAATATCTGTTACTAAAGTAGTCCACAGGACTCAGGAGAGGGCTATTTTCATCCTACTTTCATCCTATTTATTACGCATAGGTAAGGAAAAGTCTGTAGGTAGGCCTTATCTGCCTTGAAAAGGCAGATGTCCTTTCAAGGACAGATAAAGCAGGAATATGAAAAGTTATTAGTGAATACTCATTATTATTTCCCCTATGAATTTGAAGAAACTTTAAAAAATTATGCTAATTTAATTACTAATTTTGATTTATTGCCTGCCAGCTTAGTATCTCAGAATTTAGAAAGAGTTTGCAACTACTGTGAAAAGCTCAGCATTGCTTTTAGGGATTTTAATTTTACAGTTGCAAAGAAATTGCATCATTTTCCTCAACAAATAGAAATAACTGATTTCTTATACAGGAAACTAAGAAAGCAGACAAACATGAAAGGCCACCATCTGTTAATTCAAAATCTATTTCTGCATATATACACTGCAAGACTCCACAGCCAAGTCCATGTAACAGCCATGTCAAACCTGTTCTCCCAGGCCTTGAAGAAAATGGTCTTGTCCTTCCAAAAATCATTAATATTGCATTTAAAGAATCTGAGTTTTTAAATAATAAACTATGTGTTCTTTTTAATTGCCTTTGGCTTTCCAGCTTTTAGAATGCACTTGGGTCATGTTTTTACACTTTTCCGTTAAGCTAAAAGATAAAGAAATTAATTTTTCTTCAATGACACCCAAGAGTCTCACATAATCACATTACCCTAGGAAACGGGACTTGAGGAGAAATACCAAACATTGTGAAACAGTCGATAAAAGCATGGAAGCAAGAAACTACAAAATAGCAGTAATCTATGTGTGTTTTAACACAGAAGTCCCTACTGATCTTGGGACAAGGTCCCAGAAGGTCGCTGGACTGAAAACAAGCCTTTCCCAGATGTGTGTTTATGAAATCAAACAGGTGCCATGTCTAAAAAGTCTGGGATACTCGTGATACAGAGATGTTACAAGCAATAACTAGCCCGTGATCCAGAGAGATAATTGTGGGGAGTTTGATGAGAAACAAACAAATGAAAGGAATCATCTGTATCTTGTTAGTCTTCAGTGAGAAAACACACAGACATTACTCAGCCTCTGGGCTTCCAAAAGAAAGGGAAAGAGCAGCCAAGCGAAGCAAGCAAAGGCTGAGGACAGGTGGGGAAATTAAGTGAAAAAAGTACAAATCTAACTATGATGCTGTCAGCATCTAACCATCCAGGCTGAGTGCATCTCACTGAAAAAATAATCCTGTCCAGTGAATTACATGTATTCAGGACTCCTCTCTTAATTACTCATCAGGCTAGACGATGATTTCTGCTGCGGAAGTTGGTAATGTTAATGCAAATTAATAAGAGAGCCAATGTTACTGCTTTGTGTTGAGATTTTCAAATTTCTTTAAGCAATCCCTTTCCTCAGTTGTTTGGTGAACTGAACCTACCCTCTCTAGGCTGTGATTATTGACCTTAGGGTTTTTCATTCCCGGGCATTCTCCAGCATCCTTGTAGACTAGAGGGCTTCATTTGTGCACCAGTTCATTTCAAGACCTTCAGAGCACCGAAATGTTGGCCTGTAAAACAGCTGAAATAGGTCTAATCCAAATTACTAATATGGATCAAGGGACAACAGCGCCAGGATACCCAAAAGAAATGTTTATTGAGGCCTTTGATCACTAGAAACAGGTTGTCCTGAATATGGAAAAATTAGAGTTCAAGAAATCAGTCAAATTTGTAATGTCAAACCAGCCTCATCTCACTAAATAATTCCCTTATTGTATAGTTACATACAATATAGTTATAGTGTTTCTGACAATCCATTCTCAAAATTTACATTGATGCCTCCCTTTTCAAATTAGTACCTAAAGGAATATAAGAACCTTTTCTTTACACCTGAGGCTTGATTGCATATTGCCTTGCCATTTAATTTATTGTAGTTACCCAGATGTGATCCTTTTTTAAACACCCCGGTTGGCCTAAATTTAATTGCTTTGACACAAGTGCAAAGTCAGACTGAGCCCAAAAGCTGCATTATAACTGTTGTGGGTTTGCCCCAAAGAATGATCCTTTGCACTGTGTTATGGACTGCCTGGTGTCAGCCCAGCAGCCATTCAAAACAGTCCTGGTCTTGCTGAGCAGAAATACAACAGCCAGGGAGCCTGGCCTTGTGTTCAGCCACTGCTCAGTGCTTATTTAATTTAATCACACCCAAGCAATGTTTGTAGCTCACCCAGGCCCAGCAGTCTTAGCTTGGAGCTGAGGGCTGCACTTTGTGGAGGGCTGTTAGGGACGGCAAGAGGGCTTGGCAAACTTTTCAGCCGAGTCATTTGCTCGATGACAGATGCTGTGGCAATTCTCTCTTCTCCTGACCTTGTGGTCTACCCCACTATGCTTCAGAGATCTTTGGGAAGGGAGACAATTACACCTAATGTGTTTGGACAAGCCTAACATGTGTGCAAATTAATAAGAATGGGATATTCAGGTCTGTGTTTCCCTTTACAAATGTTGTCCTGCATTTGTGCAACCTGCACATCTGCTTGCATGCTCTAACTAATGATAATGGATCTAGCAGGATGAGAACACAATATTCCCTCCAGTGATATTTTGGGCAGGGGGCAGGGAGAGCTCCTTCCTCTGCTGAAAATTAGGAATCTTAACCAACTCCTTGAAACAGGGGATGCATTTCTTGTCTAATTCTCCTCTTCAGATACAGGAGGAAGAAATATCCACCCATCCATGAATGTAAGCAGCTGGGAGTCAGGAAGAACACAGCAGGTGACCCTTTGCATTACTCACATTTAAACTGTGTGAACAAATTTTCTGATTTATTATAAAATGAAGCATCACTTTTGCCTCTGGTATTAAAAACAAAATGAACACAATGAATACAAACAGCTAATGGCAACAGGTGCCTGGTATTCTTCATGTGACCATGAGGAGCGTAAGTAGCCTTCATTTCAACTTCTAACATTGCATTTCTCTTTCTAAAGCAGTCCTTAAACAGTTTTTAGCTAAACTACATGAAGCAAAAGAAGAAAAAGTACTTTAATAATACATTGCTTCATTAAAAAATCGTTCAAATGTTTCTGCAGTCCTGTTCAGTGGAATTTATGAGTAAATGAATGCCAAATTAAGAAAAGATCCCGTATTACACTGTTTGTGCATCTCATTACATGAGCATTTCATAGTTTTTTAATATTCATTCTGAGGCACAAAACATCTGTAGTCGTGGAAGGATTTATAGCCCATTGTCTGACTGAAAACACAGTGTACATCTTTTCTCGCTGAAAAACAAATTCCCTCTTTTCACCTGAGCACAAATGGCAGCATAGTGGCACGAGGTGCAGGTGTTGTAAGATAGCGAGTGTACATGAAGGGAATCTCCCCAGAAAGGCAATATTGCCAGGGAGGCTTCTGATGTGGCTTATCAGCTGCGCTCAGCAGTATTGCACTGCCTGGAGTGCCGTCCTGGAGGCTGTCAGGACTCTCCTGAAGGCTTCAGCGCGAACTGTTGATGGTGTGAACAGAAATGAAACGTTTCTGCCTTTGCACGTTTTCTGTAAGGGCTCTCCGTGCAGCCTGCAGCATGGGCAGCCATATGAAATCTTCAAAAACGGAGTAGAATCGTCCACATATTCGCATAATTCTCTGTCAAATCTTTATATAGGTGATACATTTTTTTATACCTTGTGCTGGTATGCACAAAAGAGCCCCCTCTTTCCTGTTCTTTGTCCACTACAGCAACACCCATTTTCTTAAAAACGAAAGAAAAAGAATAAAAAATCAAAATTAATAATTTCTCTCTTTCTGAAATCTTTCCATTTTGGGGGAAAAGGCATTACTTCAGCTCTGACTATGAGCTAATGCTAGAATTGAAGCTGCTTCTCATCAAAATTTTAGCACTTATTACCTTTACATATAAGATAGATGACTTCCAGATTATTAGATTATCCTGTAAATCATTGCAACTGATTTAATTGAATTACCTTTCCTTAAATTGTAGAGTATTTTTCACCCTGTGCAAAACCCTCTTGCACAAGTCACAATGTAAAAGATGCTATAAAGTTTTTAAGAGCCTCTTCCAAACATCACTGTGAGTACAAAACACCAAGTATTCCTGTACTGAGTGCTAAAGTATAGATTGCATAAAGCTGGTGAGTGCGTGAATTTTGGTATGTGCATGTCTATGGGAACTTTAGGGCTTTCATTAGTTCATTACTGATGCTTATTAATTTAACAAGGCCACTTTGAAATTCCCATGATTTCTCTCTTCAGAACACAGACATCTTGATGTCACTTCAAATATTTGGAGGAACACTGCGTTTTCTATCAGAGGAAAAAATAAGTATCAAGTCTTAATAAGCTGTTGAATATTTCAGCACTTGTGAAATATGAACTCGTAGAATCAGAGCTGCTGTTTGCAATTTGCTGTCAGGTACAAAGGGATTGTTCTCATATATTTGGCATTACAGTCAGCTAATCCTTGTCTGATTTTTGCATGTCACAAGCCAGTGAAATAAAACTATGGGATGTTGTTTTATGAGCAATGCAATAATAAATTCCCAAAGAAGGTTTTTTCTTAAACCCAAGCCTGCAAGTAACAGCTTGAGGAACGCTTTCTGGAATCATACTCATTATAACTTGGACCCAGTTTCCACAGGAATAAGATCTGAAAGTATCTCCACGCTAAACCTTTAGGCTGGGATTCAGAATATGCTTATTCTTTTTAGTATGTGGAGGATATTTTTGGCTTATTGCATTAATAGAACAACACAGTGAAAGAGGATTATGAGTTTTACTCGTGTAAATCCTAGGTATTTTGCTCAAAATTTGTAGGATGTTTGGAAAAGAACATTTTGATTTTCTGATTCTAGTATTTGTGGAGAAACTGGGGGTCCATTTTAGATTTTGTTTAGCTTAGTAATAATATTAACAATAACAATCTATATACTGGCTTAAGTTTGGGAGCCCAAAATCCAACGGTTCCAAAATAAAGCTTTCTTGAAACATCCCCACATCCAATAAAGTCAATGGTGTTACAAAACTATAAAACTTAAATTTTAGAGAAAAAGAAAGAAAAATCAGGTTTTAGTTCACTTTATAAACATCTCTGGATGATTCCCGGCTGATATGCTGGAGAAAAAGGCGTGTGGTTCTTTGTTAGAGATGTATTAACTCATGCTATTGTCTTGTACATTTATTACAGAGCACCAGAAATTTCATTTCAGAGAGAGATTCATGATTTCTCAAATTAATTTATTTTACCTAATTTTCCCTTACTTTAAAGGGTCCTTCTTTCCCAGTGTTGCGAATTTTTTCCCACCTTGATTAATAGGTCACAAAGCCTTTAGGGAATGGATAGACATGAGTGGCAGCAGCAGCAGCAGCAATTGGTATCTCAGGCTTAGTGGGAGGATAAGGTCAGGCAAAAACATAAAGCATGGATAAATATCTGACATAAAGAGGCCTCACAAAGTGCAGAAGATGAAAATGATTCCTTAGTGAAATGGATCTTGAAACATGAGCCTGGTACTGAGGCATAGTATTTGGTAAGGAGAGGAAATTAAATTTTACTTTTAAATTTTAGATCATGTATCTTTTAAAAAAGAGATTTACTGATAAGATGGGTATAAAAAATGGTAGTAGATGGGCTTTTAAATGACAGACATTCACAGGCTCATATTTTAATGTGCCGTGCCCTGAGATAATACAGTGTATCAGAGGTCCCCAAATTATTTCACAACACTGATCATCTTTTAAGTGAAACAGGAATTTCTTGGACCCCTTTCCCTTTGGATGCCATTCCTGCCCACAGCCATCAGTGCATGTGTGTGCACACACTCACCTATGGGCACTTCCACTCACCTGTGTGGAGCCACTGACCAAAGGAGCCATTCACCAACCCTTCCAAAAACAAATGTATCCCCTGTTCTTGTTCTGTTTCCAACATGCAATTCCATATTGCAGTTAATTACTTATTTCTTTAAGTAATTAATTGCTAAGTGCTAAAGAATTGTTGCAATGTAGAAGTAACAAAATTACTCAAAAAGTTTTAGAAAAGTCTTCAAGAAAGCAATTATTGCTAGTTGTAGTCAAAATTATTTGTTATATTAATTACCAGTAATCTCTGCCTAGATATAATTAGACTGGAAGCAGTTTTATAGTGGTGCAATGTAATTATGTCATTAATATGAAAAATAACAGATCATTTTACTTTAATTTGACATATTATATATTTAAGAGGTTTCCAATTAAAGAAAAAGTGTTGAGTTAAAGAACAAAGTGTGCACCAAGTTTTGGGATAATTTCTCACAGCGATAGTGCATTTAGGAAGATCTTAAGATCTGCACATTCTTGGTGAGTACTTATAAATATGACCTGAACCTAAGTTTTCAATAAATTTCCATTTTGGACCTGAATTAATTGCTCTCCAATTAAGTAGAGTAGTTCTAAATTCTTGTGCAATTTCTACTCGTACAAATTCTTGTGGAATGTACCTTTCAGAGATACTTGTGCTCATCTCAATAAGAGTGATCTGATGAACAACATAATTTATTCACATTTGTAACTGGTGATTTTTTAGTTTTCTGCTGGAATTAATCTCTAACATTTCAGCATAATTTAAGCACAGGCTTCTCAATAAGCAAACATTTGATGTAGTCCACTGATGTCTGTTCTGCCTTCCTCTTTTTCCCATATTTTTCATGGTGACACTAAATAAATGCCTAAGGGATTTTCCAAATTTAAGCTCAAATCAGCAAGGGAAAAAGGTGATTTCAGAACATAATCATAAAATATTAACTAGTGATATAGACTGTTTTCTCTTTGGGAATAAAACGTCAAACAATTAAAGAAAAAATCACAGCTTTTTAATAAAATTAAAGTACATATCACAAAGGAAAAATATTTTGCTGAAAACTTTTTGTGAACTTTTTTGGAGTGGGGCAGTTTGTGAAACACATTTTCAAACTAGATCCACTTTCAGCAGTGAATAATAATATTTCTGATAAGCGATTTTACATCATTTAGACAAAGCTTTTGGTCTTTTTATGTTTTAATGTTTATGTGCTATGGGGTTTTGTTCTACAGAACATCATTAATAATCAGATAATTTCATAAGCACAAGCCCACAATAGAAAGATCAGCTATCTCAGATAACTGTTTATGACCTATAATAGCACTAGTTTTATGAGAATTCACTGATAAGAAGTGTGAAAGTATACTCTGATTATTAAGGAACTACTTTCATTTGTATCATTGTATTACTGCAATTTCTTGTTAGAGTGTTTTGACAAAGGCTCTTCTGCTGAGGAAGGGAACAGTAACCCACAAATACCCAGAGTCCATGTCAGGAACTCTCACTTGCTCTTCCCTCAGAGACCCCGTGGACGAGAGCATTTTGTTGTGTTCTCTAACCTGAGCAGCCACTGGCCAGGTTTTCCTGAGAGTCTGCAAGCACCTCGTACTAATAAAGGCTGACTTTCGGGAGTCATTGCCATGTAAAGGAAGGATGCAAATTACAGTTTGTGCAGCCTCAGGTGAATCACTTCAGTGATGAAATTGTTTCCAGGGTTTTAATGTGTAAAATGTTCCAACATCTTTTAAAAGGGGTGGTATATATAGAAGAAATTAATGTAATCCCCTGTTTTCCAAAACCTTTTTGTTTAAAATAAATACTTCTTGTTACTGCTAAAGCATCTGCTAAACCTGCAGATAAGACAGCGTAGGTACTGTTTTCAATTTTAGGAAGATTCCACCTGAGAAAATTATTTCTAGATACCCCAATTTCTGGAACGTATTATATGTTCCTATTCTCATATTATTTGTCAAAAAAAAAACCCAAAAAACCACAAAAAATCAACCAACCAACCAACCAACAAACCTCAGAATCCTGCACATAGTTGGCTTAGTTCCTCCATTATTCACTGCAGAGTACTCATGAGAGATCTAAGTTACATTTACTGGAATCTGAGGAGTCTGAAAATCATTTTCGTTTCAGTGTTGAAACAAAAAAACCACTCTACTCTGTAATTGTCTTTAGCATTTAGGTAGCTTGTGGCTTTCAAAGTGAATAGCTCATTTTGAATGTGATTGAGATTTTTACGGGAAATTAGAACCATTTGTTTGTTAAGTAACTTTCAAATTAGAAGTCGTGGTAAAAATGGAGTCAATTTATGGAGCATTTCAGATTTTGATTTTTTTCCTTCTCATATTTAGTGATAATGACAAATCCCTTTTTAATGAAGTTTTCAAATGAAAGCCAATCTCATGTGGCTTTTTTTATCACCTATTTACTTTAGATCAAAACTGTTATTGTCCTGAACCACAAGCATTATGCAGACTAAAAATGCCATATTATATCTGTCGTTTTAATCCCAAGCCATGGATTGCACCATAATTTATTGGGTAAAATTATAGTAACAAATAACAGTAATGATGTAACACTATATTTCAACATGTTTTACAGCACCACAATGTTATTCTAGTCATTATTCTGTAGTTGGAATAAATATTGCTAAATTTGAGACAGATTTATTATGGTTTTAGTCTTTCTTTTACTTGGTCCAGGAAATAGAGGATTTACACACTAACTCTTATTAACATTAATGAGCATTAATTGCTTATCTCCCTTGTGTACCGTGAGGAGTTTCTATCCCTCTGGCTGTCCTTTATGTTAGCACCTTTTAAGGTTTAGTTTGGGACTAGATCGTCCCTCCAGTTTCAGCACTGTGTGACAGGAGGCACTGAGCCAGAAAAACATTTCAATCCTTCTTCCCTTCATCTCTCTTGCCCTTGAGAACCCATCCCCTGGCAGTCATTTGGGCGAGGAGAGGAGCCAGGCCAAACCATGTGCAGTCTTTTTGCAGCTCTGATGCTCTCCTGAGTGAATAAAGGGCAAAATGCACAGGGAAGTCAAAGCCAGCCCCACCTTTCTGCCCCTCGATCCAGCTGCAGAGAGCCAGGAGGCCACGAGAGACACCTGAGAAGATGGAGAGTCTCATTTTGCTTTAATGTCATGAACTGGCAGGTGTGGTCTGATTCCTCATTATATATCTACTGAAAAGATAGGTTCGGGTTTGGAACAAATAGATTGTTACCAGAGAAATTTGAATGTCTGTCGGAAATAAATTCAAACCACTCTTTCGGTGAGATGCTGAACAGTGGGAGAAACTTGTACTATCCTACTGGCTGGTCATTGATTCCCATCATTCTCACAGTCAGAGACATCACTCTGTGGTGTTTAGGAGAACCATTTATGGCGTTTTCAGCTAGCCCCAAAACAGCAGAGGAAAACCAAACTCCCAAGAGAATCTGTTCTTACATCAGCAGCCCAGCCCTGCAGACTGCCATGGCTCTGGTTGTTCAAGGCATGAGGCTGACAATGAGCATGTGGATTTCTGACCTGCTTGCCAGTAACTCCGAGGAAGAAAAGGCTGAATCCTGTTTCATCTGCACCAGTGCATACCATTTACTTCAATTACCTTGGCCTGAAATAGCTGATTTCCATTTGATATTTACACTCTGATACCAATACCTTACAGGAATGGCTCTATCTGGCCTGTGAAAAGTTTTCTTTGACATTATAAAGTCAGTGCTTAACTACTGTTCCCATATTTAATTTTTTAATTATTTTCAACATCTCAGAAAATAATATCTTTTAAGTACAGTCCCCTGCAAACCTGATCTGTGAGGTTTAGCCTGGTGCTCCAGCCAGAATCACACAGACCGAGTGTTTAATGGAAATGAACAGAAACTGGGTGATATTTCTCCACTATGAGTTAAATCTTTGAGTGCTTCAGAGTACTTCGGGGCAACAAAAAGGGGAAAATTATGGAAAACAGTTTCAGCTTTTCAGTTTGGAACCTGCTTTGCTGTAATTTGGAGACACGATCTAAACCACAGGTAATTGATCATAATGAAAAAAATGCATTAATGAAAGTAATTGACAAAAGCCAGTACACCTGTCAAAGAAGAGAGACCTTGAAAAGGAACGGTGAGCTTTTGAAGGTCAAGGCTCAGTGTGGTGTAATCCCTACCATCTGTGTTCAGGCTGGTGCTATTCTCAGACTGTCATATGCACTCTCTTCTTTGAAAATAACAGACAAGGGAAAAAAGGCTTACCCTACAGGGAGCCTAAATGTAGTTAGTTTTATAGAAAATGAAAAAGCACCACTGTATAAACTTAAGATGACCCTTAATTTTCCTTCCCCTTGACCTACACACGTCCACAATTGGTTTCAGAGCTGTAGTGGCACTGGGAATGAGAATAACTAAGGGGCCAGTAAAATGTAGCAGCTATAAATGCGAGTTGGAATAGTAGGCAGCCATACCCAATGCAATCAGCCAGGCATGGTATTGCCCTGCAAACTCACTAACCTGACCAAGACATTTCAGCCTTTCCTTCAGCTGAGAGAGGTTCTTGGCTTGAACCTACAAAAAGCTGTGGGCAGATTCCTGTGCCCACACCAAATTTGCAACCCGTGGTTGCCTCATCCTTTTGGATTTTTGGGATGTCCTGCTCTCTAAAGCTTCTGGACACTTGCAGACAGCAGCCTGACACACTTGTGAGGGATTGGTGACTGGGAACACATTCGTATGCTGGATCTGCAGAGCCCAGACACAAATTCTCAGCCAATGCCCACTGCCACACCGTCCATAAGCCCAGGACTAGGACAGGCACCTTGGATATCCAGGTCCTGACAGAAGCACTGCTCGAAACAGGAGAAGCTGTGTTCAGTGCGCTGTGTTTTCTGAACGCCAGCTACCAGATATCAGAGCAGTCAGACTCCTTCAGACTTGGCTTAGCATGTTGCTTGGGTGACTTAGGAAGTATAAAGAGAGTCTTCCTGACCCACAAAAAGCGTAGCTTGCTGATCAGGTCACTTTGTGTGGTCTGGAGTTCAAATCCCTCAGGCAGACAGGGAAATTGAATTCAGGTTTCCCACACACTGGCAGGATATATTAATCACGGCGTTATTCTATTAAATAAGGGCATTAGCTCCTCCATGGCAGTTCTGCTTTGAAAGAAAAGGTTTAGAAATCCAGCTCCAGAAGCTGGAAAGGAAACTCCAGCTGTGTCATCCAGACATCCTCCTAGCATCTGAACATGAAGTCCTGACGAACTATAACATTTAACACACAAATTTGTTCTTGTTAAATCATCAAATGCAGGGGTAGCTGCCTGCTTGCTTGTTTTGTTTCTTATTCCTCTCTTTTCAAACATCCACATACATCCCTCAGGGAGCCTCTTTGGGAAGTTGCTCCTTCCAGAAGATGGACAGGTATCTGCAGTGATCAATCATTTGGTTTTCAGGTTCCAACCCCTTCAGGCTTCTTTCCAGCTCTACTCTAGATTATTTCACACTGAAAATTCAAGGACATGAAAAATTTTCAAAACCTGTACAAAATTCCCAAATTTTCTAATTTACTTTCAAAATACAGTGGGTACATGGAGACAGTAGGCTGCCACTTGGAGACTTTTTTGGTTTAGACATTTTTCTATGAGAAAGGTTCATCTATTAAAATAATGATAAAGGAATTTTTATAGACCTTTTTACTGCAGAGTGCAGACATATGAAACTACAAAGCACAACGAAACAGATCCCCCTAGAAGTCATGTCTCATGTACTTTGTGGGAAATGGTGGATATGAAAAGCTGCTGTTTCTGTTATTTTTGAGTTAAAAAAATGGTGTGTTTAAAAGAGCAAGTATAAATGCGATATATGTTATATATACTACTTGCTCCTGAGACGAAAAATAAAAAGTAAAAATATCTGCCTCCATGCACGAAACCAGAACACACCACATAAAACATCCCTCTGTTCAATGGAGATTCCTGGGAAAACAACCACAATAAAAATAACGTATAAAAAATAATAGTGTTCCACAAATGTCTAATTAAAAAAGTTCTCCACCTCTTTGAAAGAAACACATTTTATTTGCTCTCATTAAGGTGACCTAACCACTGTGCTTCACCCTTCCCTGCCTGCATGATGTAATCAACACAATCCCTGAAAACAGCAAACAAGAGGCAAAGAATCACCTTTCTCTCACTGAGCTTTAACTGCCTAATCAACTTTAAGCATATACCTCAATTAATAATTCAAAAGACATTCTGTTGGCCCTGTATCACCCAACTCTACAGTATGTACAGAAGTTCAGAACTGGATCTCCCTTCAAAGGCAGTTCTAGAGAATCTTCACTAGCACCTTTTCCTTGCTATTCACACTCACTCAAAGGAAATATTTATCTTACTATTTTTAACTTTTACCTGGCTGCACTCTCAGCTGACAGAATGAAACCTCTTTCTCAGTGCAAGCAGGCAATTCTGGCAATTCTTCTTCTTGTTTGCATTAATTACCTTTTTCAATTAATTCCATTTCTCTTGATTTATGGCTGTTGAAGCTGTATAAAGGAAAGAAAACTTCCAAAAATAAATAATTATTTTAAAGACTTTACGGGTTTGGACTTTACTAATAAGAAAAGAGAAAAAAAAAAAAAAAGAGAAGGTGAATAAAAAGTAAAATTGAAATCTAAGATCCAGATGGAAATGCAATGAAGCCATGCTAGTCTGAAACTCAGTGCCCAGTGGGAAAAAAAATGGAAAGATGCAGAAAGAAAGAAATGAGGAAGACAATCATAAAAGTCTGCAAAACTTTTATTAAAAGGCATAAATAAATATTTTTCTACTATAGACTGCAAAAAAATCCTATTTTGAAATTTCCAGAGTTTGGTATTTTATGCACTGTCTTGCCAATCTTAAGGCACACCTGAAAAAATAAAGTGGGAAAGGAGTAAAAATATTCATAGGGAGAGCATTTCCATGCAGAAAGAGTGAAAGAAGGCAGGTTACAAACAAAGCTACTAAAGCAACAGAGATTTCCATTTGGGATGAAGCTCATCATCCTTTAGGAAAAGAATCTGACAATGGCTGGGAATAACTTACTCAGCTCACAATTCTAAGCAGTTTATGTCAACATTTTTTTTCTGTTAATCCTCAGTGTAATACATTTTTTTCTCCTACAAGAAGTGTCAGTTCTGGTCAATGTGTAGTAGGTACAAAATTTGTACATTACAGCATTATTGATATGTTGCTAGTACTATCTCCTACATTTTAATTAGCTGCACAGCAAAGAGAAGGAGCTGCTTCTTTGCCCTTTGTGTCTTCTGAAATGAAGCGCTCTACAAAATGAGTGAGGCTCTCGACGGGTAGAGATCAGTGTGCACCACGTGTGCAGGGGCAGGACGTGCCCTGCAGTACCGCTTCTACATTTCAATTTATCACTATTGTTTTGGCTCCCAAGTCCCCTCTGCTTTTTTCCAAAGCCGCTGGAGAGCAGGCAGGAGTTACGAGACAATGCACTTGCTGAGCAGGACTGCACAGTCCCATGCTTGGGCTGACAAGCTGGCAGTAGATATCTTTCATTCAGTACATCTCTATAAATTGCACAAAAAAATGCCTGGGGAGCCTTGGTAATGAATACATCAACTTTTACCCTGCACTGTAAAAACAGCTATAAGGAAATGATTTCTATGCTACAGAGGGGGTACAGAGGCTAAAAAGAAAACACAACACTTGCCAGAAGAATAAATGCCCTGCTCCATCAGAGAGATAAGAGAGAAAGATAAAGTGCTCTGTTTATGCTACGCCATCATATTGGGTTTGCGTGGCAAGGTCTGGGGAACAGGGGAGCCACAGGGGTGACTTCTCTGAGGAGGTGCCAGAAGCTCTCCCTGTGTCCAAAAGAATTCAAGGCACATCCACTGCTGGCCAAGGCTGAGCCCCTCAGCAACACTGGCAGCGCCTGTGGGATAATGTATCAGGGAAGGAGAAAAATCCTGCACAGCTGCACCTGGGGAGAGGAGTGAGGGTGTGGGAGAGCAAATGTCCTGCAGACCCCAGGGCAGGGCAGAAGGAGGGCCACGGGGTTGTCCAGGCAGCGGAGCTGGGATTCCTCTGCAGCCCGTGGTGCAGCCCGTGGCGAGGCAGCGGTGCCCCTGCAGCACATGGAGGTCCATGGGGAGCAGAGATCCACCCGCAGCCTGTGGGGGATCCCACCCTGGAGCAGGGGGATACCCTCATAGGCTGTGACCCCATGGGGTGACCACTCTGGATCAGTTTTGCTGGCAGGACTTGTGAGCCTGTGGGGGACCCACAGTGGAGCAGTCTGTTCCTAAAGGACTGTATCCCATGGAGGGGACCTACATTGGAACAGTTCATGAAGAGCTGCAGCCTCTGGAATGGACTTTTGTTGGAGAAGTTCATGGAGAACTCTCTCCCATAGGAGAAACCCCACACTGGAGCAGTGGAAGAGTCTTCTCCTTGAGGAAGCAGTGGAAGAAACTATGTGTGATAAACTGTAAAAAACCTCCATTCCCATACCCCTGTGTCACTGCCAGGAAGCAGGCAATAAAAACGGGAAGTTAAGCTGGGATGGAAGGAGAGTTGGGGGACGGTGTTGTAAGATTTGGGGTTTTTTCCATTATCCTACACTGATTTGATTGGTAATAAATTCAATTAATTTTTCCCTGAGTTGAGTCTGTTTTGCCCATGTCGGTAACTGGTGAGGAATCTCTCCCAGTCCTTATCTCAGCCCAGGAGAATGTTGTTATATTTTGTCTCCCCTGTCCAGCTGAGCATGGGACTGACAGAGCAGCTGGGTGAGCACCTGGTTACCATCTGAGTTGAAGCAGACTACACACCCTTCCCCTCATTACCAGGAGGCAAATATCAACACAGGTACATACAGTTCCTATCTTCCACATGATGCTGCTTGCCACCTAAGTGGAAACTGGGTGAGGAAGTTAGAAGAAAAACTGGGGGAAACAAATGAGAAAAAACTGTCATGTGAGCCATTGTTACCAGTCACAGTTATAATCTTAGTTTGCAAAATACAGCATATGAAAAATCCCTGATTCTGGTTAGAGCTTTCCTCCAACAGCAGCAAGACAGCGGTGCCTGAGCAGACTGTGGTCCTCACCTTGCTTATCCTTTGTCAGGTGCCAATTAAATCTTTGCAATTTTTGTGCTGCACTCTGCTGTTTTCATTTCTGATGGAAAAGGGTATTGTTGGGATAACTCAGAAACAGCGGGAGTTTTGTTCATTTCACTCTCTGGATTCTTGAATTTCTCAGCTGAAGTCCAGTTTTCAAGTAGCCACAGCTGAGCTGAGAACAAAAATAACCACATAGCCTACGATTTGAGATTTGATTGAAACAGCTTTCTGGTTTATTTTCCTCAGACAGAATCCTTGTACAGATCCGTGCAAGAGAAATAGCAGAAGCGTCTGAGATGGGGAATTGCGTGTCCTGTCCACCAGCCGAGCTGGATGGGCCGCTCCATTGTACATATTTATGGAGCTGAGCTGAACCCTCAGGGTAAAAGTGAACAAAGAATAGACTGTTTTTCTCCTAAAGCATCTGGGTGTAAGTCTTATTTTGCCAGCAACCGTGGTGTTTATGGGCATGTTTTACTGGAAACCTGCTGCTTCTCACAACGTTTCCTGAGTGACTGTCTTAGTAAAACTGCATCTGGAAATGACAAGCACACAGCCGTAAATCTGAAAAGCAGTGTGCAGCCCTAATAGCTAGCAGCAACAGCACAGCTGTCCTGCTGAACATTGGAAAGATTTACAAAGACAAAGTAGAGCAATGAATACGCTTCTGAGTGCTCTGTGATCACATTACACCTTCTCCTCTTCCAAGATTTTTTTTGTTGCAGACATAGAAGGGACTATCGCTGCTCTTTGAGTGAATGCCTTAGGCAGGTAACCTATTACTGCTTACCTGCCTAAGGCACCCAGAATTTCTGCCCTGTACCTATCTTCCAAAGCAATGGCTTATGTTGTATTATATAATTTTTCATTTTCACCTGAGTTGGATACATGACAAGAGCAAGGCCAGGAAACTGAGCCAACTTAAAACAAAAATATACTGCTGCAGTGGTGTGCAGCATTTTGAGCATTGCAGGAAGTGTTCATGTAGTGGAATCATCATAAAAAAGATATGCAAGAGGAAGAGATGAAGGAGATTCGTGCTTTACATTATCGTGAGCACTAAGCTGTGGAATCCCATAACCACTCTGGATCTCAATCTCCTGAAGATCTGAAGTGTGAGGAAATAGTGGCAAGAGGTGCACGGAGGAAACAACACCACACGCTGCAAAAAGTACTGACTTGGCTGACAGGAGGAATTGTTGCTCCACCGGACCAGTCACTGCCAGGGAGGACTGGGGACTGGAGCCAAGGTGTTCAGTACCTACAACATGGCAAATTGCCCAGCATTGTAAAGAAATATAGTTGGTGTCTTCTATGTAAAAATCTAGGCAATAAGTTACTCATTAAAAAACCCCACCCCAATATTTTAATAATAATATTAATAATAAAATTACTAAAAAATTAAAAAGGGTTTTTCCATTCCTAAAGCAAGAAGTTCTAATTCTCTAATTCAAATTATCTTTTCTTTCAAGTGCTCTATGGTTTTGCTAAAAAGCAAAATATCTAAAAATACTAGAATCCTTAAACAAACCATCTCACTTGACCTAAGCATTTTTGCAATTCCTGCAAAAACTCACACTTAAACATATTAATATGTAGAGGTGTGTTTGTGAAAAAACAGGTGTTATTGATTTTAATCTGGATTGTTTGCTTAAAACTATTGTTAATTTTATGCATATATATATACACACACACACACACACAGACACAGACACAAGTAGCTAAAGTCTGTGCGTCCATGCTTGGCTTTGGATTTGCAATGGCAGAAAACCAATTATTCACTAAGTCTGTTTCTGAAGATGATGCTATTGGATGTGTTCTTTAACCTGAGCACCCGAGCATAAACCTTGAGTTTGCTCATTTTGCATCTGCTTATTAATTCATACCTATTGCAGCCTTTAGAGAAGGCTGAATATAAACTTCGGAAATTTGTCAAGCCCCTCTTTCTGTGAGCCCAGATCTCTAGATTTTTGATAGTTTTACTTGAAGACCTGTCAATGGCTTCATTAAATTAAACAAGCCTTCCGCCAGGATTCATCTTTTATTTAGAAGCATCTACATTGTTCCTTTATAGGTTATACATTGCCCTCCTATGTCCCTGTTTACTCCTCTATCTATTCTCTGTTTCTGGCATTTTTCCCATTTTACAATGCTGTGTTTTGCCTCTCTAAGCCACCTGAGGGTATTCCCATGGAAGGAATCCCATGGTTGAGCAGTGCCCAGCTCAATGTGCTTTGTTCCCGTTTAAAATAATGTAGATGGGGCTAAATGGAGCCCTTGAGAACCACAGCTCTGGGGAGAAGGAATGGAAGTGTCTCTCCTCCTTGACCGTTTATACATCTCCTGTTACAGGGAATGTGTATCCAGGTCCATAGAAACATAATTCTTCCTTTTTTTTTAGTTTCCCTACCTCTTCCCCCTCCCTCTTGTAACCTTGATTTTACCCTTAGATTTTAAAATAATAGCTATTTAGGATTTGGGAAGAGTCAGCAGCCAGCCCAAAATACCGATCAGGATTAAATCCACTTTCCTCTTAGCGAGGCACAAAGCATCTGGGTGGAGGCGTTGGTTTGTGTTTCGCTGCAGTGCCATTCCTTTGCTCTGCCCCCAGTTAAGCAGCAGTGATAATGCTCCTCACTCAGCTTGTTTGAAGATTAAATTAGCTGCTATTAGTTCAGCTCTTTGAAGATGTACCCAAAGTGGTAAGTGCTAAGTGTTATTAAATGAATTTTAGTCATTAGACCCTGGAGAAATTTTGTTGCTTTGGATTAGTGTTTGAGGCATGGTGAAGCCTGGTGCGCAGGAGCCCCTCAGCCCCTGGGTCCCCTTGGCTCAGCCCTGCCAAGTGCCACACAAGAGTTTCTGTCTTCAGACACAGTCACCTTAAAGGCATTTAAAGGACCAGGCTGCAAACTGACTGTAAAGAATAATGTCTGGTCTTCACAATTAAGAGAAGCTTTCATTTTCCAAGTGCTGCATTGGAAAATTTCTGTCTCATTTTTAACAGAACTTTAAAGAAGAAAATCACCTACGTGATTTATTAAGCCAAACTTCAATTTAATTTTAAATTAAAAAAAGGTGTCATCCTGTCTTTCAAGTTTAAAGGAAAATGGGCAACTGCACTTTCCATTAAATTATTCCAGATTATAAAGGGTGTAACAGAGGTAAAATTTGGGTCCTTATTCAAGCCCTCTAGTGGTAGTTGTCCTGTTTGTTAACATGGGAAATTGCCACGTTACTGAACTATATCATTTGGAATATTTAACAGGAAATTAGAAGCATCTACCCCTTAGAAGCAGGGAAAGGAAAAAAAGAAATTGTTAGTAGAAAGGTAAGTATTTCTATGCAGAAATAATTGTGATTTAAACGTGCAGAGTAGTAGAAATTCTAAATGCCAAATGGAGTAAACAAAAGGCAGAAAGTGCCACCCTGAGCAAATGACAAGGCCTGTCCTCCAGGGACTGACGGGTGGCACAGACTGAAAATGCTTCTGCAAAATCAAAGCTGACGCAGTTCTCCTACAGGCAGGGTCAGAGTGTCTAAAACTCAGGATCTGAGTACTCTGGTGGCTGGCTGTGGAGGAGCTGCCCGTGGATGTGTGCACTGGCTGCACAGGTAAGCACCACCTGTCATTCCTCTGGGCTGCATTTCTGCCACTACTCTCCAGCCACTGTATTGCCATTACAGCGTGTTTCTTAGACTTTCCTTCCTCTGCTAGGTTCTCTTTCAAAAGAAATTTAGAAATGACACAGTCCAAGGCAGCAGAGACAACACAGAAGCATTTCAGTGAAAATGTTGCTGAAATTAGGAAAAAAAAAAGGCTCAAGATTAGGGAAAAAAAAAAATCATGTCAATAAAATCAGTATAGATAGGACCACTCCTGTTGTAATGTGTATTATATAATGGCTACCTTTTGCAGAAAAAAAGGGTTTTAAAAAGTAATGCTAAATTTAAGCTTAAACCAGTTTTTATAAATGCAAGACAACATTACAATTTGTTTCTAGAAGCAATTTCAGGATTTTAACAATAAAACTGACCTTTCTAGAGCCTGTCAAATAACCAGCCTGCTTGTCTCAGCCCCCAGGTTAATGGAGTATCTGTATATTCTGCACAGGACTGCACCTGAAGCTATTTCACTTGTTAAATGGCTAAATAGTAGCTGATGTGCCTGACAGAGCGTTCAGTGTTTCTCAAGAACTCTCCCAGAATTTTCTGGCAGATAAAAGCTTTGCTCTGATGGTTCTGAGTGTTTCTTCAGCATCCCCTCTTAACCATCTAGAGGATTTTCTGGAGTGCTTACATGAATAGAGGTGCTTGTTAGAAGTACTCATTTCAAGAAAGTGTTTTGTGAGTGGAACAAGAATTATAATAGACAGTCAAGAGATCCTTTGGGGAAATGGGGCTGGTAGGAACAGACAGAACATCCTTGCTGAATAAAACATTTTTTCAAGGAATGTCAAAACTAAGCATAACAAGAGATGTCTTCCAGAAGGGGATGGTCTTCACCCTGGATACTTTCCCATTACTTTTTTCATGTTCCATGAGAGCTCCAAAGTGTCTGAATAATTTTTGGACTATCCCAGAAAAGGGTTTAAGACATTTATTTGTATTCTAAGCATTTGATAAAGTAATTTTTAAAAAGTCAAAGTAATAAGAGTGACCCTGATTAGTACAGTCCTGAAAATTAGAGCAATAAAATGTATGTTGTTTTGCTTGCAGTTATGGTATTACACAAATAAGACAGAGCAAACAAAGAAATATGCATCACTTACTAGTATAAGGTTCTCTGAAGGCTATCCTTTGTCAGAAGGATGACCACTAGGTAATGTATAGGCCATGTCCAATAAAAATGTACAATGAACACACTGTGTGGCAGAGTTTAATTTCCTGACTCTTGTGGAACTTAAATCTCAACTTTAATAAGACTGTGCTGTTGCACAAAGGGAGCCATGGAGGAGTGTGATGCAATGCCTACAATGCAAGCTGAGTGCACAGAATTATGTTCTTTTCCTGGATCTACCACTGGCTTCCAAAATCATTTCATACATGTCACTTCTACAGCTCAATTTCCTTCTTGATAAAAATGAGACTAACAACGGTTTCTCACCTTTGACACTCCTGGATGAAAAGTGCTTAGTATTATTAATTCATGAATTTATCAGCCTCAAGCAGAGTTGTGACCTTGAAAATGGAGAAGAGTTCCAGAGTCTGCAGGGGCTTCTGGGGAGATCATTAGAGCTATTTATTTTACCAGGCAAGCACGTGGCTGTTGCAGCGATGTTGTGGCGCTGAGGAGGAGAGGCAATATCACACATCAGATAACAGGGTGGTTCTCATGCCCAGACAGACGGAATTATGGAGGCACACTACGGAGCAAAGGCTGGAATAAGCCCATCATATCCACGTGGAAGGGTGGCTCTCCTCTTGGGAGACACAGAACAAAGTGTTGAAAAACTCTACATGCTTCAGTCCCGCATGTTATGGATTAGTTATAGCAATCAGTCATAACTATTGATTAGCGTGGCAGTACACGGGGACTCACAGTAAAACCTCCTTCTCAGTAAGGATCCCTTGGGAACATTTTTCTTTTTTAAGGCATTAGAATGATCAAGGAAACTGAGGTTGTGTTTTGTAAATCTTTACTAAAGAATGGCAAACCCAAGACAATCCATCATTTGAGTTCCAAAAATTCTAAGAACATTTTTCATATGGAAGTCAGCCTTAGTCCATAGATATTTCATAAGTCTATATAAAAATAGCCCAATAGCTTGCCTTACCAAAATATTCAGTGCTTTTTAATCTTGCCTTTTTGCCTTATTACAAAGAGAATTGGAAAGGCCTGAGTGAGTTACAGCTAAGGATTCTTCAGCTTTTCACTCCACTCTACAGCTTCCTTCGTGCTCTTTTAGCCGATGTTAATTGTGCGCCACTGCTGTCACTGGAGCACGTGTCCCCTGCTGCACTGGGTCACCACAAAGCAGCTCTTCCAGTCCATCTGTGACAGCTCCAAGTGCAGAGGAAGCACTCTGTGGACACCCTGATTCAACGTGGCAGGGGATAAGTGGGCTGGCAGCAGTGGCTTTGTGCATTTTAATAACTGTCGAAAAAAGAGATGAGAATGACATTCAGGAAGTGAAACAGAGAATGTAAATTTTCTCTTCTTGACTAAACCAACATGCTTGTGCTTAAGTTGCATTTTAAAGGACTAGAAATTTAGCTGGGACAATGAAAACTTCAGGCATCTCTCATAAAATATTTATATTACACCTCAATGCAACTTGTATAACAGATCTTAATACAGATGATACACATTTTACCATTTAAAATACACCAAAGTGCTTCAAAAGATTTGCTTAGGGCTTTCTTGTTGTTGTTGTTTTGTCTTGTTCTTAATGGGGATTAGTGATACAGAGTAGTAGCTTGTCTAAGATTAGAGAATGCAGAGAAAAGAGAAGTGCAACCAAGAAAAATACTTTTCAGGATGACCCATACAGTGTCTGTATGGGCAAACAGACACAACCATTGGAGCTACAGATATGTTCTTAAATCTGATATACACAACGTGGGTTTTGTCCAACAAATAACTGGGTATCACATCATATAATGTATGGCATATAATCATGCAATGTGTAAATATGACATACAGAGATTTATACATGGCACATTTCTTCTTATAGTCTTGGATCATATTCCTGAAACTGGAAAGAAATTCTTGATATCGAGTGAAAATATTACAGAAAATAATTTTTTCTCTAAAATCTCTGAGCCTTCCATACAGATAAGACTGAGATTTCAGCAACTGTCCTCACAAAAGTACAATAAATATATCACAATACTTAAATGGAACAAATACCAGTGGGACTCCCAGTTAAGAACATTATGCCTCCTAAGGAAAATAGTGACCCTATGGATTTTTCAGTTACAATGAAGTTATGACTTAGTGAATCTTAAAATACCCTTGTGCCCTGCCTTAAGCTGCGGCTAAGTATTTATGTTCCATTTTCAGCTACTGACCAGCTCCCCATAGAGGTGATCAAGATTCTCCAGGAGCTAAGGGTTGCCTTAGCTATATATTTTTTGCTTAGTCTCCTTGACATGAAGGACTTTAGGACACTTTGAACAGAAAAAGAATTGGAAGTGTGAGACAACATTTTCTTATAGGGAAGTAAAAAAACAAAGAGGCATAGAGTATGTTTTCCACTTTTTTCCAAATCATGCATTTAGTGACCTGTAAAAAAATCCAACAAACTATCACTTTCCCAGCAAATGAAAGAAAAAAAGAAAAGCATGGCTATTCATAAAACCATGTCAAAACTCTTCCTGATTTTTTCAGATTTGATTTGCAACATTTGAACAGCTGTAAAGATAGTGTGTGCGCCATAATCTTTAGCCTTTCAGTCCGAGCTGACTGTAAAAGATTCACTTTAACTTAATACATAAACAAATCTCTTATCTATCTTGCATATTTTGGAAGATGATTGCAAACATAACTTAATAACTTATATAGCAATAAAAATTCTGCAAGGAGAAATTTATAGTACATTAATCTTTAGATTCTGTATTTGGACTGGAAATAATTACATGATAATGGAGTAAATGCTTTGCTAAGTGAATACAAACTTAAATACTGCATATATCAAATGTGGGCAGCCTGAAGAATAAATCTGGACTACAGATTAATTAATTTACAGAAAGAACTTTCTTAAATTGAAGCTTCTGAAATAATAAGTCCAGGGAAGTGAATAGGCCATCATTAAAGGGCAGGAAGTAAATGCAATATAATGAATATATTAAATGAGAGACAGCAACGTTTTCTATTGAAACAGTGAAAAAATAGCTACAGCCATTAAAGTTTCTCTCCCCCAGGTAGGAATCAACTCTTTATGTAGCCTGGAGGTGTTGCCAAACTTAGTAATTAAAATGGTCTAAATTATGGGGTTACCTGAACACAGACAACTGCAGATTCTGTAGAAATATTTCTTCCACGAGGTGGAAGTAATGTAAAAGTACATGTGAGAGTACATCCCAAGATGGTACTGCTCACTCACTACCCACCACTTAAAAGTCAAACTCTGTGTCAGATTTAGTCTGCAATGCATCCTTCATCCTTTTACGAGAAAATCTGTGTAACTGTACTACCAAATGTGGTTGTGCATGAGAAGTTCTAGTAAGCAGCTGGATGCAAATAGAGATCATCACAGGTCAAGAGGAAACAAAATCCTTGCTACATGGTTTTGCTCTAAGGCAGTACCAGCACAGAACCATGACCATTTCTATAGCTCCAAGTCAGCTGTGACCCTCAGAATCTTATGGATAACTTGGGTAAGAAAGCCACAAACACATTTCTTGTGCTATTTTTTTCTTCTCAAAGCACTTCTATGCTAATTGAACTAGAGAAAAATAAAAGAGAGGCAATTCCCCTTCTTCCATTCCAGTGATTTTCAGTTAAAATCAAATCTGGTTAAACAGCAGCAAATACCTGCTCTGTAGGACTGAAACAGGGGGAAATAGGTTATTTTAAAATGAGAATTGATGGTGGCCCATGTGTAAGATGCCACTGTGTATTGGGTTGCATGGCAAGGCCTTGGTAGTGGGGGAGCTACAGGAGTGGCTTCTCTGAGAAGGTGCCAGAAGCTTCCCCTGTGACCAGCAGAACCAATGGCACTTTATAGGGATAAGGTCTCCTTCCAAGGTGTTAAAGTGCATTATAAAGAGATAGGCTCAAGCATTTCAATGGATTAAACATTGCTTCACTCAGTGTTGCCCAAGTTCTCATTCTGAAAATTGAGCTGTGCCATTTACGTCAGTTCAGCTGTGCAACACCAGGTGCAGCCTCCTAATTTTATAAAAGTAGATCTTCGTGACTAATGGCCCTTTATCACAAGAAAATGCTCGCTTCCACTGATAAGGGTATTGCAGGAAGAAAAGCAGCAGGGTATTTGTTGGCAAATAGTGTTTCCCAAGTTGAGGAAATAGCTGGGGAAGGCGACTGTCAGACAGGTTTAAGAAGCACAGAACAGACAGGAGTAGCAAGAAAGGTGAGGAAACATGACCTCAACTCCACCCAAACCACAGGCCACCCACACTAATTTTCCGATACTTACGGTTGAAAGAGGAATTAACTCTTCCCAGCGTCTTTCTGTTTTCCTGCCTGCCCTAAAGCTGTGAGCTATGGCTGCAGCTTCTGCACAGGCTCAGTAAATCCCAGTCAAACCCTCTGCATCTCTCTTACCCAAACTTGGGAGAACTCCCAGAGCACACCAGCAAGCTGTGAGGAACAGCCATGTCCATGCCTGGGCACACTGAGAATAGAAGTCCAAAGAATGAAAGGTGATAGTGAAATAAAAACATGAATTTGGAAAAGGGTAAAGAGCAAGAATGTTAGAATTTAAGAATGAAGATAGATAGTGGAAAAAAACCCCTCTCCTCCAGCCTGTGAAGAAGAGCTTTGGGAAGTTTAGCTTTGGAAAAAAATCTTAATAAGTATACAAAACTTCAAATTATGAGCCCAAAAGCGTTCTTATAATCTTGAATTAGTTTTGCAATAGATAAGTGAAAATCTGAGAGAGCAGTGTTAATTAACATCCTATTGTCATGCCAGTGCTAGTATATGTATGAATTACTGCCACAAACCGTAGAGCAAGAAGTGTGCTGTTATCCCTCTGATAGCACTCACATATTTCTTTCCTGATTTTTTTTTGTATTGGTGAAAAAGCTATCATCTTATGTAATCATAAAAGAGAGCAGAACATGGTAAATAGATGGTCCCTTAGTGTCAAAACTTTTGCAGAAATTGCTATTATTTCCCTGTTAATAAATGTCTTGGTTGGAATTTTTGAAAGAAAACACTTTTACAAAAATAGTGTACTGCATTCATCATTGGCCTCGTTTTCCACACAGCAAACTTAAGCAATTTGCAGTCAAAAAGAATAATTTGCACTAGCTTGCCATGACCCATTTATGGATTCCTCCTGAACTGGAGTCATTATCAAGTCCACACCGAGCTATTCTTTAGGTAAATTCATAAATGATGTATGCCTACAGGACACAGGATAAAACACCTTACTTATTTACAATTTTTCTTCACAGTTACTTTTCTTTCTATTTTCTTTCTCCCTCTCAATCTACTTCCAAGAGCTAAGTCTTTTGGAAAATAATTTTCAGGGCTGCAACTTATGTGTATTTGCACTTTTAGAACTGATTCCTGATATTCTGTGCTCAGGTGGGAGGAAATGAGTGATACCAATCTTAAGGGACGGAGATACTGAGGGCTCTTCAAGGTATCCGAGCAATTTTGAAAAATCTAAGGCAACCACAACAGGTCAAAAGAACTTAGCTCCCTCGTAGTTCATCTTACAGACTCTGAAATGATCCTGCATCCCTTTCAAGTCACAAGGCCCCCATTGATCCTGTGCAGGATCAGTTCCATGGGGATAAAGCATATGCCAAAAAACTGCCAGAAGCTAATAGCCAGGGCATGTGACAGCAACGCTTAATTCCCTGCATGAATATGGGGGTTCACCTGACATGAATAAAAGTTATGACTTCAGAGAGGGCTTTTTTGATAAAACCTCTGATATGTATTAACTGCAGTCACTGTGACTTTTAGTTCTAAGCTACAGACTCCTGGGTACATTTGCACCTTCCCTCAGCTATCCCATGCAATGTCAATATCCTGTTCTTCCCAAATTGCTCTTAATAAATTAAGGTGAGGCTAATTTAGCAAACTGTCCATCTGAAAGGGTTTGCAGAGTAAGGAAAATTTTTCCATAAAGTGATTTTTCAAACATGCCTTCATGAAAAAAGTCTGAGAAGTATTTTAAATGGCTATGTTTGTGAAGAAAACCCTCATTTTTAATGGCACATGATGGCCAGCAGCAACAGTGGCTGAGGCTGGGACGCTGCTGCAGAGCAGAGGCTGCTGCTCTCCTAACAACTGTAAGTCTACAATGAACAGAAATTTAAGTGAGGAATTTGAGACTATTATTAGCTTTCATCAGTCTCTCCGTGGCTTATTCATGGAATCTGGACAGATCCCAGAAGCACGGTTTCTCAGTCCTCATTAGGCTCTGCAAAATGAGCCTCCCGTACTTGGAAATACCTACTTGGCACAGATTCTCTCTCCTCTCTCTTCTTTCAATGGGTGTTTTGTTGCAATATTCAGGGTTCATATTGGGCCAGATCCTTTTTCAGAGGAAGGGCTGAACCATGCTCGCAGCTCGCCTCTAACAGCGAAGGGAAGGCTGCATGTGCCATTACTTCTTACAGCTGCACACATAACCCAACTGAAAATGTCTGCATAAAAACAAGTTCACATTCAAACACCATGAAAAATTCCAGCAGGACTACCTTTGTCACTGTGTGCCCTCTCTCTCGGATGCACACACTGCACCAGACTTGCTCACTTGCAAACACACAGAGGCAGTGACCTGTGAAAATGTTCCTGATCTTTCAAACATGAGCTCTGCTCTGCCAGTCCCTAATCAAACAGAGAGATCATTTATGTAATGAACCATCCACAAAAGGCTTTTATTTAGAACACACAAACACGTGTGTCACTTTCTGCTCATAATACCCAACATACCAGCACAAAAGCAAATGCATGTGGATGAGCTGGCAAAGGAATAGTCTTTTAAGAGGTTAGTGCAATGCTAAATTCACTTGAATTAGCCAGAAGGAGTTAAGTTTGGGATGCTCAGACTCCTGACTCAAAAGCTTAGCTGTAGGTCAGCCAGAGATGACTTGGATTAACAACCTAGCATCCAAAAATAACTGTTTTGTCTGCTTAGAAAACAGATCCACTGGAGTCAGGAATGCTTTCTCTTTTGAAGAATGGGCAGCAGTAGTGCCAGATGACAATCTTCTTTTGGTTAGATGCTGGCTTGTTGCTTTCAAGTGTTTCATGGACCTTTAAAGTAATCCCCAATTTTTCTAACTCTTCACATTTAATTTACCAAATTCTTCAACTTCAGGGAGATACTTGATATTTATGCTTGCTAAAATTGCAAGCTATTTTCAACACCAGCAGTTCTATTTTTCTCTTCGTCCTTCTCTGACACAATTTTTATCACTAATTACACCACTGTTACACCTTTTCCTTCAGTTAGACTCGTTAAAACATGGTGTCCTCATAGTAGTAGCTTCTTTGCCTAAAGCAACAACAAAGTAAAAAACCAGATTGGTTAATTGATATTAGTGACAGGAACTCTGATCACTAAAGACTGATATATGAGGTTTTCATGAGGGGTTTCTTTTCATGTAGCAATTTTTTAGATTCCCTCCAGATTTTAAATGAGTTGGTTACCAAAAATGTGAGCTTTGTAAGTGGCTGTTGGTGTATTTTTATGTACATAAAGGACAGAAAAACAAAACCACTGATGTTAATGGGACATTCAGTCGGCATTGATTACAACCACAACCAAGGTTTAGAGTTCTGTCTCATGGATGTCTTACAAAACAAACAAAACTTTCCAAACGTTTCATAGAAAATATCCAAAATGAAACAGTAGTATGCCATAAGTGTGCAATCTTTCTGTTCTTTGCAAACCCAGTAATAGTGTTTTCAGTTAGCATCTTTAAAAAACATACAATTAGGGTTTCTTTTCAGTAGTATTCTGTTCAGTATTGCAAAAATAAAAATGAATCATGCAAAGTGGACTTGAAAGACTATAAATATTACTGTTAATTCTGGGATATTCCACTTTTCTGGTGGCAAGGATTAAGAGCTGGGAATTTGCTATGTCTCAATGGAAAGTTTGATATTAAACAGTTATCATTAGGCAGCACCAAGAAAACCGCTTGTTCTCAGCATATTTTCCTCTCCATAAACCAGGGAGCCAGAACTTTTCCACAGAAAAAGGAAGAGGAAATAAATGAATTTCATATAAAACCACCGAACATTTTTGGTCAGACCCAATTATTTTCAAAAGTTTCATGGGGTGGTAGTGGTTCTGTTTCAAATTAGGGAGATGTCCAAGAGGCACACAACAGATTGGGATGTGCCTTCCTCAGAACACAGAGATGCTGCCATCCCAGGCAGGTTCCGTTGACTGTGGAAATAGAAAGCACACACATAGGTTTAACGTGAATATAACCATGGAATGCAGGTGTTGGTGCTGGTTTCATCTGCACTGTCTTCCTAGACAATGTCTAATTTAACTGTTTCAAAACTACTGACTGGGAAAAAGTTGGCTTGTTCAGCCACAGTTTCTTCTTTCCTAAGAAGCCCAGATTTCATGCAACATATCTAAAATCAGCTACTTCCCAGTGTTTAAACTTGCTGCTACTCCCAGAAAAATTATATTGCTCATTATTATGCGATGTTGAATAGCTGGTCTACTGCTGAACTCATTCATCAATCTACATTAGATTTTAATAGGAGGACCCAGCTCTGCTTCCACCAAAATTCACGGCACAGCTCTCAATGACGGACACTGCTGCTTACCAAGGAATACAATGTGCTTATAGCAGATGCCTTTAGAATCATTAAGAGCTTTGTACACATACATTTATATAATGTATAGCATTAATTTCTTAGCAGTAGTAGACATGAGCCTAGATATTGCCATTCCAAAGCCACAGTAATCAATAATGATGATGAATGAATTATTAACATAGAACTTAATTCAGGAGGTAATGCTTATGGAATTTTCACAACGTGACTGTGAGTTATTCAAACATGCAGTGGTACACAGAAAACAATGTGTTTGTAGCATTGTTCAAATACTCGGAATTCAGGCTGTCTTTTGTTTTGCCCAAGTCAATCCCATGGTTCCCTATGGAATGAGTGTGCTAAAGCCTTTCCTGTAAATCTTTCACAGGCAAACATAATCATGGAATGATAGAAACACAAAACCATTTAGGTTGGAAGATACTTTTAAGATCATGAAGTCCAACCATTGACCCGACAATGCCAAGTCCACCACTAAATCATAACTCTAAGCACCATATCAGTAGGTGTTTTTAACACTTCCAGAGATGGTGATTTCACAATTTCCCTGGACAACCTATTCCAATGTTTGACAACCCTTCCTGTGAAGAAATGTTTCCTAATATCCAAACTAAACATCCTCTGGCGCAACCTGAGGCCATTTCCTCTTGTCCTGTTTTGTTACGTGGGAGAAGAGACTGACCCCCAGCTGGGTACACCCTTCTTTCAGGTATTAATGCTAATGATTACCTAAGAGAATGATTAGTTCTGCCCTGAGTTTCCTTTTCTCTAGGCTAAACAGTCCAGCTCCCTCAGCTGCCCTTGTGCTCGGGAGTCTTCCCCAGCTCTGTTCCCTTCTCTGGACTTACTCCAGCCCCTCAACGTTTTACTTGCAGTGAAATGACAAAAATGAACAAAGTATTCAAGATGAAGCTTCACCAGTGCTTATTACTGGATTTAACTCCCTTTTTCTGTGAATCTGGTAACAACTTTTAGAACATTCTTATTGCTATTCAAGTCCTTTGTAGACTGGATTCTGTTTTTTTTCTTGGACAGCCTTTAAATAAAGTCAGCTACTGTAATCTAAAGTCTTCTCTTACCTGGCTGCATGACACATGACAGGAGAGGGGATGGAGGTACCCCAAAACTGTCATTCTTCCCTGTTCTCCCTCCTTTGTTTCCTCACCAGTCTTGCAAGCCACAATAAAACCCCTGCTGAGAACCTTTCTTATGCAGTTCACAAGTCCACCTCTAAAGTCTGAAACTCTGCCTAAACAGCTAATTAGAGATCTTACCTTTTATAGTCTCCTCTACCCTGTAGTTTGCTAACCCTGATCAGCTTTGCCCATTTGAATGCTCCCCCGCATCCTCCATCCCAACTAAGCTGACATTTTGTCAGGCTGGGCAGCCTCTTACCTTCCTTTTGGTTAAACTTGACAATTTGATCACATACTCAAGATTGAACTACTCTGCAGGCAGGAGCTGAAAACTTTCCACAGTTTACGTTGTACAAGAAATACCCGTATTTGAAAAACTTTTTAGAATGGGTGAGATTTTCATATAATTTAAAAGAGAAAGGCAAGAAGATATTTAAGAAACTAGAAAATTCTTGTTCTGAACCCATTTTCAGTTCAAACACCATTTCAATTTATTAATCTTACACTTTCATCAAAGGGGAATACAGCTCTAAAGAGGAATACAGCTCTAAAATTTGGCTGTGAGACTTCTTATTTCCATATACTTCCTTTTAGAGAAAGACAGTTTCAATCAGAATCATATATCAGAGGAAAAACTATTAAGGAGATCAGCACAATTTAGTAGCCAGGTTTAGTTTTTTCTTATTGATTTTCAGTATAAAAGAATTTTGATGGAATTTTTGGTAACTGTTAAAGATTAACAACTCCCCTGCTTCCCTGAAGTAACCTCTAGAATCTCAGAAAATCTGAGATAAAAATTTAGAGCAGTAGATTTGCATCATTTCTGCAGAGGAATGCAACGACTGAGACATTCACCATCCTTTATTTGCCAGCCAAGGACAGAGATTTTAGACAATTGACTTCATCTCTGCAGATTACTGACAAAGGATGTTAAAAGGTCACTCTACAAGGTGTCCCTTCGGGCCATGTGGGCTTGAGTGCTCCTGTCCACAACTTATTTGCTATAGTCCACTGCTTTTAGGTACATATGAAAAGAGCTTTGTGCAAAGCTCATATTAAGACATCTCTGCACGACTTTCTTTTACTTTTTTCAAAGATTCTGGACAGACCTCATCTATGTGGCAAAGGTCAAATGGGAAAATCTTGAGAAGAGCTACTGAAGCAACAAGGGAATGTGAATCTTTGAGCTCTTCTGCTCTCAGCCATGAAGCTACTGTACCTTATGAGTAAGTTCACGGTTCTTTGTTCCTTTGAGACTATTTATTAAAAAATAAGCCTTTGAAAGCCCTCTTTATTTTCAGTTTGAATCATATAATTAAGGGGAGGAGGTGGAAGCACACTTAAAATATTTTCACTGGAGTCACCTTTGTTAGTTGAGGGCAACGAACTGTATTTACAAGAGATGAAATACAGGTCTGTGAAACATAATCACAGAGAATGTATTGGTATTTGAAAATGACAGTTGTACTGAAAAACTTCATCTTGAGTTATATTTTATTATCGAAATCTGACAGTACAGAAGGCTTGATCACTCGTGAAGCTTATCATACTGCATTTATATTCTCTTTTAGCATCCAAGACAAATAGAAAAAGAGACAAATTATTCCAAGTCTGCCCAGATTCACAGGTTTTAGTAGAATATTGCCTTATTTTTTATAGTTTGAGATCTTACTGATTGCCTTGATATGCCCTCATATCAGTTCTTTTTCAGAGCAATCAGTTGTTTTCCTGTTACAAGACCTGCTACAATTTTGCTCTCAATTTCAGAAGAAACCTCCTGAACCTTTTTGAGACAAGCAAGCCGTAATATGTCACACCCAAAGAAATTACAGGAAATATGCTGCTATTAAAGACACCCAGAAAAGGTCAGCTATGAAAACAAGAAAACAAACAGCATTTCCATCGCTGGCCTGCCTGAAACGTTGAAGGTAGGGCGTGTTAAGCACGTCAGTAAGCAGAGAAGAGCTGCTGCCCCAGGCTAGGGGCTCCTTGCAGTCCAGCACAGAGGGCTGTGCTCGCTTTAGGCGGCAGGCTCTGTCCTCCCCTGACCAGCCTGGTCACCACCAGGGCTTAATTCGAAGGTTTAAATGGAGCCTTGTTGTGCCTAGTAAGGAATACATTTGGAAACACCTGTATTAAAGGGATAGATTTCTTTGGAAATCACATTTCTGTACATTTCAAATGAATTCATGGTGTCATGTAAAGAACAGGGAGCCATTTGAAAAACAGGGATAGGCCTTTTTGTAATTTGCATAATACACAGTGGTATTTGTGATTTCCATTTTGTAACTCACATGGAGAATATTTACTTAATACAATGTTAAATGTGAGCTCTGTGAAATACGGCAATTCTAGAAATGTGTCAAGAAAATGCACTTATCTCAAAAATCAAGCTGAAAAACCATGATCTGGATTTTAAGAATCTGCCTGTGCCAATAACTGAAATTCTTTATCCAGTATAAAAAGCAGGATGTGCCTATTTAGTATAACATGACCATAATGTTATCTAACAGAAGTCCACAGAACACATGAAACATTTGTCTTACAGTCCCTAGGTGAACATATTATCATTTTCTTCTTGTCACTCAACACTGAGCATGTTAGATAACAACCTATAATAGAATTTAATACAATGGTTTCTCCAGTCAATACTGGGATGAAGATTGAGATTTTTCTAATGAGATCTCAGTAGCCAAATCCCCCGGGCAGCAGGGATGATCACATTGGCCTTAAAATTAAGTCTAGCAAAAAAATAGTGTCAACATAATTTTAATATTAGAAAACAGTTTTTGCCTTCCCTACCTTAAAATGAAAATTATCAAATAGAAATATGCATTTAATAAAAGATTTTTGAGAGACATATTCTTTCCTCAAAGAGATTTTTTAAAAGAAATATCTTCCCCATTTACCTAATAGCACTTCAAGATTTTGCATCTGCCTTCCTTTTTCTATCGTGCTAATAAAAAGAAAATGGCAAAGAAACATAACAAAAGATAATTCTGAAATTAAATAATTATTTTGATTTTTTCTTTTGTCTCATTTAAATGGGAAGAGGAACGCAGATTTAGTGGCAGGTTAGAAAGGTGCTTTGCTGGTTGATTCTGCACCTATCTCACAAAATTTCTGGACTCTTTAAGCAGCACTGAACACCAAGGTAGAGGAAACCTGACATCTTCTCATGAACCCCACCTGCTTTACCCAAGACAAGGCCAAAAAATAGTCCCACCAAGGGGTTTTTTAATGGGAAAAGGAACAGAGCATTTCTGTTACATTTTACAATGTGAGTCTGCCCGGGGCTGTACCAACACAGCTCAGGTAGCAAATCCAATGTGCAATTAGTTACCAAAAGATTGCAGATCCAGGCTTTGACTCCAGGCATCCATGAGGAACCAAACATCCTCTTTGCCTCTTTGATCTGGTCCTTAAAAATAAGCAGGTGATGATGGTACAGTCCTACCTATTGCTGCCTTTCCTTATACAACAATCAGTCACTCTTAACAGAATTCAATCTGATAAGCCAATTTTTATCCTCAGCTTTTCTGGTTCAATTAACTTGTAATAACTAAAACTCTCAAGGCAGCTGAAAACCAGTCAGGAATGATCTTTCATGTACACTAACAACTGATTCCTGGGACATGAAGAGTAATTATTAAAAATAACTCTCCAGCTGAATCCATGTACTGACAGGAGGCAAATATACATTAAGAAGTTAATTTAAATGTACCAGGAACATGGAACCATAAGCATAAATTGATTTATGAGAATTGAAATGTCCCTCTGCATATTATGGCTCACTTTTACTGGTATGTGTGTAAAAACATCTTACTATCAGTATTTTAATGATGCAAAGATGTAATCAAAGTTGTGACACTTGAAAAGTTTGAATTATTCATATTAGTTATTGTGAAAGTAAGCATCACTCAAAAATCTTTATGCATTTATATTTACTTTTCATATATAATATAGAAACAATAGTTTTCTATTCAATTATAATGAATAAATACATGCTATAATATATATCTCTACATATATTTATTTTTGTTGAGACTCCGCTCTGAGACTGGAAAAGTACCAACACCTAGTTGTAAAAATTGTGTCTTCCAGTAAGATCTTACAGTAAATAAACAATAAAGACAAGGAATGGGAAAAAAAGGAAGCCTTGTTATGAACACTCTATGATCTGAGACACTGAAGGAGTAAAAGATTTTCCCCATAAGACTGAAATAAGAATCAAACCAGAGCTCTTAAAATGCAGTCTTCTGCTCTAACCACATGGCCAAAAATGTCTGTAAAATATTAAGTGTTTAGTAGGAAACTATGCTGCGAATTCACATGAAGAGTTGCTAATACAATAATTGAGTTTATTTTGCATATCTGCCTTCTGAAATCCTCGGCCTAGCAAAACTCTTCAGGGAGTAGGTGACTGCCAACAAAAATGGTACGCAAGTGTATTTCAGAGACATCTTTTCAAATCACATGGTTTATTTATTTTTTCCCCACTGACTTTCCTGAAGGTAACTTAGTGCTGATGTGTTATTGTTGAATGGTTTTCTATGAGAGAGAGAACAAAATAGAATCTGGATTAATGAAAAAATAGTTTTCTTGAAGACTGTGTACCACGGGAAACAAGACTGCCTCATAGCAATTTGAAAGAGATTTGAATCTGGAGAAAAACCAATGAAATTAAAGAGTAGGATTCTGGAAGGTAGGAGTACCCCACAACTGTCAGTTCTAACGCACTACGGGCTAAAACACGAATAGACACCGTTGTGACTAACACTGCAAATTAAATGCAGCTGCTAAAACATTTCCTGGCCAATCTTCGGGTATGTTACATTTGACCCATATTGCTGAAATGCTATTCCAAACTGAGTCATGTCTTACGGACACCTTGCAGATTAGTCTAAGCAAGAAGCATCACTAAAAACAGTGATGAGTTGTACTAAAATAAGAAGATAAGTAAATGGAATCAGCTACTTCCCCCTCTTTGTCACACACAAAAAAACCAAAACAAAGCCCACTGCTGCAGATGAGTTCCACATGGCTGCTAAACCATATATCCTCTATACACAAGGGCTGGAGCCGAGCCACGTGTGAGCAAAGTCCCTGTCCAGCTTTCTCCTGACAGATCAGCCCGTTTGCTGCTCAGGCTTCTCCTGGCTTTGGCTGTATGCACCTTGAATTCCCCTCTGTGGACTCCAAAACCAGAACAAAATTTTCTTAGCATGAAATGGAAAGAAAAAAATTACAGGAGGCATGAAAAGGCAGGGTGTAACCAAACCTAAAATAATTTTTTTTTCAGTTTAATTACTGTGCTGGTAGAATGCATTACTGTGCCTTGTGAGTACAGTGCTGAGAGTATAAAAAAAGTCCCCAAAATTACACAATAGAAGTGCAGGACAAGGAGGAATAGAAACCAGATGCTGAAAAAAGGTACAAGTATGATTTGTGGCACCATACAGTTATCCTCCACAGCCTCAAGCCTCACTTGCCTCACCAGGTCAGTGTAATACGATTGTCGCCTATAAAAATCACAGTAATCTTGGTTTTACATGTCTCTCATTCCTCCAGGTTGTAGCTCTTTTCAGCCAAAATAACTTCTCTCACAGCATACCACAACAGGGATCGACTCCTCCTACATGCATCACTACCATTACCAGTTATTTTATGTTCAGTTTAATTTATAGACTACGTGTTTGTCTGTCTGACACTGTACAAACAATCTAATCTTAGAGGACTATATTTTCCCCAGTCTTTTATGCAGGGCTGAAGGGGTTTCAACTCCTCTTTACTCCTACTTTCGCACACAAGAATCACAGTCCTGTAAGTTCCCCACAAATTGCTGTTTGTAGAGAGCATAAAGCATCATATTCTAACAGTAAATTAATCTGAGTAACATCTTAAAGCCTGTATGCTTGGAAATATTTTAACAGTTATTCTTAAGCATTCCTCAGGTTAGTATTTTTAAGTTCCTCAGCAAAGCCTCCTGTCTTACAAATGAGAGGGGTTGTCAGTGGGGATAGGTTTAATGTCATCCCCTGCTTTTAGTGCTTAACTGAAAAGTTTTTTTGTGAAATAATTTTGGGCAACTTAAGCGGAACTCATCACGGAACTAGATATGTTTCTGCGGGGTCCAGAAGTAGCATCCGAAAATCATTGCAGGACATGATTCTGCAAAAGTGGCTGATGGGCCACCAAGGCCTTACAATGAAAAAGAAAAGAAACAAATCTGATTTTCTCTTCAAGCTCAGCAAATAATTAAACCATCAGTTAAGAAAAGTGGTAATGATCATTGAAAAAAATCTATCTCAATCTTCTCTCTTGTTCAAAAGTAGGCATAAAATGCATAAAGATATTTGCCGAATAACACATATAACCTATCCTCATATGTCCTATGCATTTTCACAATTAACTAAAATTCTTAATACCAGCATACAATGCTAAAGAATGCTACAGAATACTTTAATCAAAGCCTGATGCAGGCTGATAATGGTTCTTAATTTTATAAGCAGTCTTAAGACATTTAATAAAACCTCTTTTTCTTCCAGCAGTAATCATAGCTTAATAGCAAAAATTCTTAAACTTGTTGTAGAACCATTCCATAGATTTAACCCATTAACTTCTTTTGCATGTAAACTCACTCCAGTAGAAGAAACAATGGGTTTTGACATTATTGTAACACCAACCTTCCCCAGCTATCTCCAAAATTTTCTACTTGTCTTTCACAAAAGTAACAGAATTTTTCATTTTTCTGCCTATCTTCTTTTTCCAGATCAGCTCTAGTCCTAACACAAAACTTTGTGATGTCATTATAAGAGTTCACCTTTTATCCTTACTACTCATAGTTTTTGCCTCATGTGGTCTTTTGATGAATTACTGGTTTTTAACTTCCCCACTTCTCTTTTTCTCCAGTCTCTTGTGATTACACCTCTCAAAAACCTTTTGAAATGTAAAGAAGTTGTGGAGTCAGAATGCCTTCCTTGTGTACTGCTGCATGGATTCCTTCCACCTACACTAACAAAGAGTGCAGCATGATGTTCTTTAGCTGAACTCGTGGTAATACATCATGTTTAAGGACGTGATTTTGAAAAATCTCAATTCATAAACATGGTAAGTTTTCATTACGTAGGACACATGCACTAAATTGGGGTTAATTTCTGTATATGATAAAAAGCTCATTAAAATATAGAAATTAAAACTTCCTAAACAGATGGAATTTCTACTTACTGTCACTCATAGAGATATAGGTATCTGCATGTGTATGTGAAAGTGTATCACATTTTATTCAGCCATGGTTCCTCCTGCAATATGAGAATTTATTGCAGGGAAATGTATGCTCTCAAACTGACTATCAAACTTTAACTGATGTCATAAGTTACTGTTTCTTCTTTGGGAGAAGAAAGGAAACTTGCTCTTGGCATTTGTTCTTAATTTCTCTTTTATGGAGGTCCAGTATCCAAAAATGCAAAGACTTTTCTTCTTCCTCCTTTGATTATAGGGTAAACTCTATTACAACCATATTTGCATCTTCTCTCCTATCCCATATCAAATGTTACAGCTCAGATACATCTCTGACAGAGATCTGGTCTCTCAGCCTTCTAAAGTGAATTATTAGTCAACTACTCTTTTGTGGAAGGAGAGGCTTTTTGCTATTTGACATCTGGCAGTCATTTAAAGCACTAGCAGCTCCTCATTCAGAACAGTCCACATATCTGATTTGCTTTCAATATTTTCTTGGTCTAAATGCCACCCTATTGCTTTTCTTGGCAAAAAAAAAATGAAAATTCTGTTGGGTGGAGCTAGATTTCCACCGCTAGATTTTCACTGTACTTCATACTATAACAGATTCTTTAGAACTCTCTAATGTGCAAAATCTGTTGTTTGTACAGATCTGCAGCTGGCTTTGTCCCAGTTGCTCGAGAGTGATATCTAAACATAAAATAATCTCTGTATAAACCGTGGGTTTGTAAAATATGTGAGCGCTCTGTGTTTGTTCAGCCCAGGTCACTCGCTGAAAATGAAGGTTATGCCTGGGTGATAACCATCAGATGTTGGTTTAGAAGGGAATCCAAATTTTTCCAAAGTTCAATTATGCTTAAGACACAAGGACGTGAAATGGGGACAGGTTGGGGAGAATTTTAAAGCATGCCATCAGCACATGAAAAAACTTACCCGTGGTAACTGTACTTCCTGGAATTCTGTGGAGTCAAGTAAAGTAAACAACTTTTAAAGACATACCTAATTATGAGATTGCACCCCTGGAATCATTAGAGTGGCAATCAGGAACAATGCCTCTTTTCTGCTCACACAGAGTGAGGATCCTGCTCTAATGATCCTGCTCTAATGATTAGCTGCTGCTGAAGGGTAACACAAGGTAAGGTTACGGCAGTTTTCAGGCAATGAAATCATGTGTGACTCTTGAACAACACAACTTATCACATCAAGGGTCCTGTCTTGCAAAAAGTAAGTAAAGCTGTAGTTATTTCAGTTCTGGTACAAGGTAATCTCGCCTATCAGCTATAAAATCCCACTCTGACATTGCATTTGGAGTTTGAGGAGTTAATCTTAAGATAACAGAAGCATATTATTTACACCAAAGTTTAAAAAAGCATCTTTTTATATCAGAAGAGACTGGATTGTGAAAGCTAAGCAAAATATTACCTGAAAAAAATTACAGATACAGTCTAGTTTTAATGCCTGCTTTGCAGGAAAACCAACCAGAAAGATCAGTAGGTCATTTTTGACAAAATTATTATTTAAGGCTTTTCAATGCTTTTAATCTGATATAACTAAATATATCACCCCTACTTCAGCTACGTAGATCACCACTTACTAGAGCACACTCCCTGCTGTTAGCTGAGCTCACTAATCAAAAGTAGCACATACAGTTTGGCAAAATTAATCCTTTCTTTTCTAATTCCTTCCCATAATCTTCTGCAAGCTCCAGAGCCCAGAATCTCCTCTTATGTAGGTGCCACTGTCTAAAATACAGGGGCCCATTTCCTTAGGACACTCCACAAGTGAACGTGTCAGCACAGCACCCTGCAGTGGTATGACTCCATGTCCTGAGCTCTGAGATGGAATTTGTCTTTCTTCCAAGTTACCCTGGGCCTGGGACCTTCTCCTCAAAGCCTTTCCCTCTGAAGCCCCCTCCTGCCATGGAGTGTGTCCACTACAGTGATGAAAATGTTTGGGTGGCATTGGGTCATCAGCACGATCCTGTGGAAGTTTAACATACATTCTTAAATTCATTCACATAATAAAACCCTGAGATTCCTTGAAATTTATCATTCTTTGAATCTTCAAATATTCTTTCCTTTTGCCTAGTCGAATATTGAAAAGATCAGAGCATAGCTGTCCTAGTAAAGAACTTCAGCTTAATTTGTGCCAATCTTCTCTTCCAAGTTCCACCACTTCAATCCTCTTAGTGTCCTTTCTGAACTCAAATCCTTGTACATTAAATCATTGCAAAATATTCTGGGTAATCACTTGGAATACAGGTGATTTAACCAAAACCTCAGACCACGTTGGCTCAGCAGTGTCAAGGTTCAGGTGTGTGAGGGAGCTGTTTTCCCTGTGTGCCAGAGCTGGAAGCAGGGCAGAGGTGTGCTCTCCACGGTGAGTGTGCCTTAGGTAACGTGCTGCTAAACCACTCCAGCTTCCCTGTTCTCTTAGCCAACCCTTCTCCTGCCTCCAGTCTGTTCTGTGGCAAGGCAGTGCACTTGCTTGTCTTTCTGCAGCAATAATGAGTATTATTTGTTGCCTTTACTGTTGAAACTTGTTTCCCACACTCTGTTTTTTAACTTTCCACAAAATGATACCCATAGGGTGCCATGGCTTCATTCCAATAGTTCACCTGCATCTATACTGGCAAACCTTTGGGATAAGATATTGATCTCTCTTCCAACTATGTTCTCCTTACCCACTGGAGTGATTTGCTCTTGAGGAGCACGAAGCTGAAGCTGGAGCTGAAGCTGACCCAGGTTTTGTGTCCATTTCCCAGTTAGGTTTGGAGTCCAGGCCACTTGAGTGACAATAACTGTAATTTTTATCGTGTCATAAACTTAACTATTTTTGGAGGTTTTTCCTAAAAGGTACTCAAGTTGGCTTTTATAGGATTTGAAATACTACAGCATTTCTCTAAGGATTCATACAGGGGGTAGAAAAGGCTGAGGCAATCAATAAATTGTCTCAAAAGAAAAAAAGGAGGAGAAGAATATGTCTCCATTAACCCAGGAAATTTTGGGATCAGGTAGGTTGTTTCTTAGTGAATAAGAGAGTCAAGATTATGGTTGAGTTCTCTCTTTGGGAAATCCTAATATTCTCAGGTGGCTGTAGTTAATTCTGTGTTTTTAGTTCATCTCTTCAGCCAGCAGCTGGCACAATTTGAAACAACAGAAATACACAACTCAAACAAAAATACAAGATTGACCATAATAATCAACACATAGCAGATATAATTAGAGTTCAATGCTTGGATCAGAGAGAGAGCAGCATCCTGACATGGCAAATGTGCCTGTTGGGACAGCTGCTGCACCTGACAGCCTGTCCTTTGCCAGCTCCTGCCTGCCTCTCCTCCCCACAGCCCCTGAGCCCCCTCTTGCTGCCCTTGGAACCGTGATCTGAGCCTGCTGAGCGGGGGCCAGGCCATCTGCACCGGTTCTGCAGGCTGCCTTTGCACAAGTGCTCAGCCCTCACAATGGAGTCCTGATTTTCCAGAGGCTCTGGCATCCATTCAGCCATCTTACTGCAGCGCACCAACGTTTTCAGAAGTGCTTGGCCATGAGCAGTTCCTGTTGACACGAAGCATGTCTGTGTGCTTATCTACAGCTGTCACCTCTTCTGCAGGTCCTTTAAGCACCTCCTTTCCTGGTGCCTGTGTCAGCACAATGACCTATCCCATTGTCAGGCACATCTTTAGGGTGGGAGGTCCCACAGAAGGGAGAAATCACAGTCCCAGCAGCTGGTGGGGTCTGCTCTGCCCCGCTGGGGTTCTGCCAGTAAATGTGGCACAGCCCCAGCTGCAGAGCGGTCCCGTGGATCCCTCATGGAGTCCTGGCGTTGTGGATGGAAGGTTCCAGGACTCTTCCCCCAGTGCCCTGAGATGGGTGAGCCAGATCTCAGGATAGGAGGGGGGAAAGAACGCACGGTTGACTTCTTACCTGTGAATCACAAGCTCAGCCTTTCGCACGTACGTGTGGGTCTGTAAACAGCAGAGATAGGATCAGTTAAACACTGACTGCCTCTAAACAGTTGCACCTTTTCTCTTTATAGGAAGACTCGATGGCACTATGAAAATGGTTGTTAATCTTGAGGTGAGGTTCACAAAAAATTGTCCACATTTATCCCCTCTTTGCAATGCTCCATGCAGATTTTCTTCAAGCTTGTACCATGGATGTAGCACACAGGACTGTCTCCCTAGATTTCTGAACATTGCTCAGATAAAGGCAGCTTCTCCAGAAAGTAATCTGGATGGAAATCTTCCTGTTTTGTAAGCATCTTCCCTGTATTTGTTAGGAGTGAGATTGCTACTTGCCTAAACAGAAGCACAAGGAAGTAAAGCCAAATTCCTTACTCCTCACAGGTAGAATGGACCTAGGCCACTACATTATTGTTTAGAGAAAATATTTTCCTTACAAATGTGTCTCCCATAATGTTCACAGAAATGAACCTCATTCCCTTCAAACTGCAATTAGCGTTGGTTTGATACTGCAGGTATAATGATGATTTGCTGTCAAGCCTTTTCACCATGCACTGTAGTTAGGAAAATGCCAGCCTAATTCACAAGAAACAGAATGCATGGATGCACTCTGAAAAGCAGACCAGGAAAGGGTGGATATGCAGATAAATCTATTGTAACATCCCACTACAATAACTGAGCCAGGCTGCAGGACATAGGGTCTGCTGAGGAGCAGAAGTACTAAACTACAAGACATAAACAACAACAGATCACTGAGTCAGTTGAAAAGAGTTAAACCAATTTTGTCTTCTAAAAAGCCATTTACTTGCCTTCATCTTTGCATTTTCAAAGGTTATCCTTTTGTACAATAAGTAAAAGGAATCTTTTTAAAATCATTAATCTAACAGTGTCATTTTTAACTTCCACAACATCCCATGCTGTTATGACAAACAGTGCACAGTTCAAAAGAAAGGAATGTTTCTATCAAAGTATTCCACACACAAAGAACACAGAGCGCAGCATGGAATAGCTAATGGCCCAAACTACAGCAGTAGTGGGTTTTTTTAAAGTTCTTCAACCTGACATGCGTTCAGGTTTATCAAGCTGTGATCCAAATCTTTTCTATGCATACAGTGTCCCTCTGTCTCAGTTAATATTTGACTTTTTTCTAGGCATATCACATAGCAACACAAAGGTGGGGTTTTTTAAGGGCTCCTCATTCAGCATCATCAAAATATGGCTCTGGAAATGCCTTTACCTGTAGCATGTATTTGCTGATGACTGTTCAAATGGGCTACTAATAAAGGGTGCAGATTGAAAAGCAATTATAGTGGATGGTCCTTTCAGAATGGTCTGCTCGAAAACAGTCATCAGTTTGAAGGGAATTTTGAGCAGTAAGTATCTTTCAGGGTGGCTTATAAAGGATAGCAAGAGCCTGAGTAACAGAGGGAGGCTCTTCATGCAAGTAATTCCTGGGTCAGGTCATGTTCTGTCCAGGGACCTCGCAGGTCCCTAACATCTGAGGTTGTCCTGCCAAAATCAGCTCTACAAATGTAATTTATTTCAGTAGGAACATAATGTAATTTTGTCACGTTACACCTTAAAAATTGAAAACCATTCCTTGATTCTGTGCTTACGCTTATTTTCAGGCAGCATGGGTAGTAGGTCAAATGCTGGAACTCCACATTGCCTCTGGTGCCACATTACCTTCCTAACACGCTCAGCTGTGTTTAGCTGAAGGAAAAGGAAGCAATGATCCCCACTGCTAAGTAACCACAAAACATGCAGATGCTCCTACTTGTAATATCTCCATTCTTTTTCTTATTGTATGCTCACTTTCTATCTGTGCAGTTCTGAAGGTTTATCCAAATCCCAGTGAAACCAGTCAATTCTGTTTCATCTCAGGGCCTATCCTCTGACTGGCAGCACTTCAGTAGAAAAAATTAGTCACAGCACTACAACATGTGTCAAATGAAGTTCTATATTTTTAGCTGTTCAATCACAGTATCTTTTCAGCATTAAAAAAAGAATAAGGAGTAATAAAGTTTTGCTAATACTAATATAAGAGAAAGAGGACTTAAAGAAAATGGATTTAGTTATTGTTTCTGAACACACAAAACACCGATATTTTGCTTCCTTACCTTTTTTTATAACCAGTTCCACAAGAAAATAATCAGGAAATAAAGTTATGGATTCCAAAAGAGAAAATGGCAAATAGACTCAAGCTGCAGATAATTTCTTCCCTGCATTATTTTTCCTCACTTCCCCTCTCCCAGACAGCCATTTTTTTTACACTGGAAATCATTCCAAAATAGGTCAAAGAGGTCAGAGACTACTGCACTATGACTTACAAAAAGAAAGAAATGTTCATTGCTTTGTTGATATGCTATTGCCAGAAATACATTTCCACTACAGCATTAAATCAAGAATTATCAGTATTGTTTCTTACTGTCCTGATGCTCAGGTAGAGAGTGGTTTAACTGGCCAACAGATATTTCTATTTTGTGAAAGCTGCAGTGGTGCCCTACCAGCATCTCACTCCAGACCTGCAGAAACACTGAACTACTAGAAAGTATTCCGGAAGTTTTTATAAGTGTTTTAGGCCACAAGAAATCCAATTGTGCAAAAAATAATCCCTTGCCTGTGGTTTTAAATACAATGGCATTTCAGACAAAATGAGTAAATATAAGGCTGACTGATGCCTTCTAGGATGCAGTCTGGGGAACGTAGGTGAGCTCAGGTGACCTTTGGGGGCAAGGATGTACTGAAGAGGTGCACAGGACAGTCAGAAATCACTTGAGACCACCAGAGGGTACATGCTCTTGCTCTTGCCACATGTTCCAGGCAAAGCCATAGAGTGATTTTCAGCCAGAAGCTCCTCCCCATATAAACCTACCAGCGTTTGTAGTTGCCCTTCCCAGGATTCAATGTGCCCTCTACTCTTCCTGCTACGGGAGCTAAATGAAATTTACCCCCATGCCAGCACATGAAAGGATGTGCATTTGCTTTCACGAGTAGTGAAGCCTTGGAAAGGAAGGCTGGGTATTCAGGATCCTGGAAGCAATCCAGAAGGAGGACATCTCCTGAGGCTGATGCAATTATGATTCCAGTTTGGCTGGCTGTGCGAGGAGAAGGGATCATCTAACTCCAAGGAATAGCAGGCAAAGGTCACACTCCCAAGTCTGTACAACCCTGGGTCAGTCAGACACTGGTTTTGTTAGCGAATTTGTGTAGGAGCAGTTAGAAAAGAGGGGTGGTCCTGACACTGATCAATCTGCAATCAGGGCAAGGGCTGGGAGTCACAGTCCCAGGCTCTGGCACAGAGAGCAGCTGCATGGGGACACACCTCTGCTTTTCTGCAGAGCAGCTTGCTGAATCAAATCTGAGGTAGTTTATTTCATGGATTATACATGTCTCTAATTAAATTTCTATATAAATATTTGTAGCAATAAGTTTTTGAAGTACTGCAAAGTTACATTGTATTAAACATTTATTGCAATCTTATGAAATATTCCTCATGTTAAATATTTACTGTTATTTTCAAGATATTGGAATTGAGCTTACTATAAACATGGCACAAATGCAAAGCCATCTTTCTCAGAGCAATATGCTTCCTGAGTTGCTTTTAGACTTATTTCCTGATGGATATTTGCCATTAATGTACTATGACTTTTTCCTTTATGAAAAAAGGCTCTAGCTCAAGCTAAGAGAAAGTTGTAATTTAAAAGATAGTTTCCACTCTGCTCAGCATTCTCACAATAATAACAGTTTGTCCTTTTTCTTACTGCAGCTACTATATTAAATATTTATATTGATGTTTATTTTGTAAACAAAGAAACTGAATTAGGAAACTGAACATAGGAAGAGCCCATGATGTGTTTTAATATCTATATTTGTTTTATGCCTATTTGTTGTGTCTTTTTATGCAATTGATTCAAAGGATGGTGTTAAATCATAGGTAACATTTTAAAAATTACATGAAAATATTTTTGTTAATTTGCTGAAGAAGATCAATTTTAAAAAAACCTAAACAACTAGAAGAATATACTGTGGAGAATATCCAGTCCCTAACTATTTTAAATGCAGTAAAGGTAGTGAAATTACTAGTAAGTGTTTGGATTTCTTGAAGACAGCATGATTGTCACAGTGTCCATTGGAATTTGACCTAAAAGTCTTGACACGTTAAGACCAGAGAAAGCAAAAGTCTTTTGGTCTGACATTTTTTGTGATATTTTCTTCCTGATCAATAATTGAACAGTCCAGCTAACTTGGAGGTGCTATATATAGGACAACCACTCACATTTATTTAGTTCATTATGTTTCTGAGGTTACCTTGGGATTTCTAGAAAGTTCATTTCCTATAAACTCTCCTGCTGCTCACAACTGCACACAATAGTGTGTTGTGGCTGAGAAGCACTTGGGCTGTGTGCTGGAGGGGGGTATTAGGGAAGAGTATTCACCTGACCAGACCTATAGCCCTGGGATTTGTACACATCTGTTTCTTTGGCATCTTTTGCACAGCAGGGTCTTACCTTGGCAGGGGTAACTGCTCTGCATCCCTTTGACACCGCTGTTAACACAGCCACCGCTTCACAGGGCCTTATAAGAAGCTTGGTCATTCTTTATACATGGAGCACTTAGAAGGTGTCTTGCTGCCAGTTTTCTCAGTCATCCCTTTAGCGCAGGTCGAAAGGTTAGATTTTTTTTTTCCTGATTATCTGAGGAATCTGACACTAAAAAGGCAAAGGAAATAAAAAATCAACCAAGAAAGGCAATAAGGACAAACTGAGGAACTGAAGCATTTATTATTCTTCAGATAAGGTTGGTAAAGACTATCAATGCACCAACTGTTATCAAAGAAAAGGTGCTTGCGTTTTCCTGTCTAGTTAAAGCTGTCAGAGCTCGGGACATAATGCACATTCCTCCAGCTCAGTTATCTACACAACTCAGATAGACTTGTATATTTTTATGTTCCTACTTTAGCATGATAGTGGTCTTTTGCTGTACATTGTTTAGATTTTACACGCATCTATTGGAAGTGTCAAACATTCGTTTAATGTTCTTAGATCTGTGTTCCTTCTCTTTTCAATCTGATGCTTAGTGAAGTATCAAAACAACTGCAGTTACATGCTTCTCCAAAGCTGACTTGAAAGAGGAAAATTAAACTTTAAAGATGTACCAACCCTGGGATGAAACAAATTGCTCCAGAATTAGCATACACTATTTCTCAAGGTCCAAGATAAAGACAGTCCTTGTGTAGGATGTACATTACCTGTATGCCTACAAAACTCTTACATGAATGCTTTCAAAAACAAGAACAAATTTTTTTCAGTGAGCAGTAAGAGATGTGAAATGTTTCTTTTGGGCAAGTTAAAATAATGTTTACCTGAAAATCCTGCATATCTAGAGAAGTAGTCTCAAAGTTCTTTCATGTCTCTTGGTACAAAATTCAAGTAATTTAAAGCGGAATTTAAGTGAGTGTTCTCAGAGTCATTGTATGCCATATTTATGCACATTCAACTACGTGTGGAGTTTCTAATTAATTCATAATTAATTGTCCCTTTTTGTAAAATATTGTTTGAATTCCCCAAGTACTTGTTGATGGCAGTTGGTACATCTTGCTCAGTGTTGTCTTTGATGCCATTTTGCTGAATTCCACTAAACTAATGAAGGCCCATTTCCCATTAATATAGAAGTCAATCACAAGGGTTTTATGCACCATCCAGTGAGAGAGCATCATAATCTTCTAAAATATGAACAATGGATCGTGTTTTATGGTGCTTTATGTGGTTTTGGTCCCCAGCTAATCCTTGGGAAGACCCAAAGTCCTACTTCTACCTTCAAGCACTCTTTTGCTTGTGTCCCAATTTGCCAAAGAAATGCTTGCTCTTTTAAAAAGAACCTTTAGGCTAAACCAGAAATCTGTCCAACAGGAGTTAGCAGACACCAGTTGCTCTGTGTAAAACATGAAGACAGAGGATTTTCCTCAGCTGAATGAATGCTACAGAAAAATATACAAACAAAATCATAGGCATTGTGTAGGTAAGACACATTGGCAAACTGTTGAACTTCTATTTGTACAATGTTTTATAGACCATATTAAAATAAGAATTGTTCATTTCCATTGAATATCAAACAAGACTTTTTTCAGCAAGCTGTAATCTTTAGTCATTCAAAAATAGCCATTGCTTCTGAAGCAAAGCCAGTTTTATTATGGAAAAAAGTGTCAGCTTAGTTCTTGAATGTAACTCTCAGATTTCAATAATATCCTTTCGTTAAAAAAGGTATCCTTCCTGGTCGCATAGACTTCATTCACCTAGGAGTGAAATGAGCCTCCTGAGCAAGTTTATCATGTTGAATTATTCAGTTAGTTTCAAGGTCCAATCAGGAAAAAAAAACATTGCTGAAACTAATATGAACTGGTCTATAAACAAGGAATTTTTATCCTGCTCTAAGTGCAAGACACTCCAGGAACATTAGAAAAAAAATATGAGCTTAGGCTTGGAACTGGTCTCTGTCCACTGACCAAGGACTTCCTGTTAATTCCTTGCTATTTTAAAGTTCAACAGCCTCGCTGACTAGCCTGGCATGTTAGGAGCAGTATCAGTGATCACCTTCAGTTACACTTTATTCTCATCTTCTTCACATGAAACAGCCCCGGACCACCCAAACCCACTTCAATACAGATAGTGCATGAATGTTAAAGCAATCCATGGTATAAATTGAAATATCAACCCGTGATGCCAGTCTTCATGCATGAATTTATTGACTGACATGTTTAGGGTTCAGGGTTGTTTTAGTACTTTGTTATTCATGTAAAACAACAAAGTTCCCATATGTCCTCATTATTCACCTATTGGAAAAAACCTACATAATTATTGAAATAGAAATTCCATACTACATATTTCAATCAAAATCTAATTCATGAGTTAAAAAATATGCAGTGTGTTGGTGAGGTTCTTACCTTGCAGAGCACACACTTCAGACCCTTTGCAGTCCCAGGGACACACACTCAGCCTACCAGAGGACCAAAGGAGCTTGGATCTTTTCTATAATCTGAGACAAACTTGAGAAAACAGTCAGGGCACTGATGTACAGGTAACTGACTCCATTTGGAGTGACGGGATCCTGGGGGACTTGGGACCTAGAAAAAGAAATGTAAGCACCAAACATCACACTAACTTGTCTTTATGACAAGTCTAAGTCCTTGAACATTTTATTACAAAAGTCTGAAGTCATGGCTTTATACCATCAAATATTTAACTTTTAACTTTTATTGTTTTGTCTTGATGCATAAAAAGACTTTTTGGTGGTTCTGCTTTCTTGGACACATTGGCACAATTACTAAGGTCACTTATGAATCTTCTATTGGTTAAGCCTTGGACAAAGATCTTTCTGCCCTGGACAGAGGAAGTTTCTCAATAGAGAGAAGACACAGCCTGTCCTCAGGCAGCCCATTATCCAGATGCAGGAAATAAAGTCACATGCTAAATAAAATGAAAATTCTGTAAATTGTCTTCAAACTGATTCCTGAAATATATTTAAAGATAAAAAGGGTCATACTTTGTCCTGCTGTATTCAGAACATATCAATGATGAATGGGATGGCAGGATTTATGCAGATAAGCATTTTTACATGTATTTCTTTTAAACTTTACATGCTTAATTCTACTTCTGGCTCATTCTACAGTGAATTGCAGAAGGAAAAGTCAACTCCATTGATAAATTGCATAAGATACAATGAAGAGTATTCACTCCAAAAATGCTAATAGTGAAACCACCATGTTCCAAACACTTCTGTAACTAAGCCTCAAGGAAACAGCTCTTACTGAACAATGTTGTTATTCAACATCAGACTCGGCATCAGAAACATTGGCAGTCAGGCAGTTCCTGCAGTGCTGATGTGCTGATAAAGTCATTCTTGCTTTTGGCTGAGCCAGGACCCTAAAATAACATCACTGGCACTCAGAGGTAAACTCATGACTGTGAAGGTAAAAGATAACACTGTACCTACTATATCACAGTTTTCAACACAAGTCACTTTATATACTCGAAGTTCAGCTTCCCCATAAAGGAGCCAACAGGCAGAGCACTGCTCTGGATTCACTTACTGCTTCTCAGTAGGTCCCAAATAAGTATGACACACTTCTGTTGTCTTTCTCCGGACCTTAGTTATGAATCCTGTCTCTTTCCTGCAAAAGCACAAGGAAATAATATACTGCCAGGTAGCTTTGCCCGATCCTAACAATGCTTTGGGAATAAATTTGTTCATCCACTCTAGACAACCTATACTACTGGCAGTCTCACAATGGTTTGTGATAAGAAAAACACAAACATGAGAAACACAGCGAACAGTGAAATGATATTAGCTTGAACAATGTTTTACATCATCCTCAACTGCCTGATCTGACACATTAGGTTAGATTTAGACTCTGATTTTCAGAAAATACAGATGTAGCCTTTTCCCCCAAACTAATTGCTGGTATCTCTTTTGATATCCATCAAAATTCACCTTGCACAAGTCAGTTTAGAACTGAGATACCAGTACTAGTGTGAAAACTATGGTTCTTCTTTTCCAAAAATAAATAGAATAAGGCACATAAAAGAAAACAGCTTAAGAGAGCTCATTAATGCAGAAAATTAATGCAGTTCAGTTGTCCTGGTATTTTCCCGTAAAGTTCTTGATCTGACAGTGATGAGATACCAAGGACTGCTTAGTTCAGAGTACCAGAGCTGACTAAGAAATGTGATGCTGTCTAGAGAGCCTTTCCAGAAGCTGACTGGATAACCAACCTCTCAAAATACTTAGAAGGAAGACAACTCCTAGCAACACCCCACAAGTTTTCTTTCTTAACTGCATAATGTCTAAAAGAAATATATGTCATACACATAAAAATAAAATCAGAAATGGAAAATAAAGGGGAAGAGTAAGACAAAGAATTTCCTGAAACTTTTTGTCAAGCTGCTTTACTCTGTTTTTCCTGTAGTACTCCGTCAATGGTTCTGCGTCTTGAAATATGGCACTTTTCAGAACACTAACTTAAAATGATAATTGTAATTAAAATAAGTTATCTCAGTAAAATGAGATTTCTTGTGTTTTGCATACACTCTGGCCTGAAATAACCAGTAAACTAAAAAGAAAATTCTCTGCACTCCTTGCCCAAAAAATGTTCTTTTTTGTTAGCACAGCTCAAGAGAGATAACTGTGCACTTGACTGAGCATTTAATATCAGGAAAGTTTTTAAAGTTTTCTGTTGCAGAGAAGAGATTGCTTAGAAAGTTTCAGCATTGCAAAGATGCATAACTACATTAATTACTTGCCAGCAATAAGAAAGGGGGAAATGTTGGGTGAAATTGAACGAGATAGAGCAATAGAGGGGGGAAAAGGAAGATGCTGGAAGATAAACAAGTGTTTAAAAAGCCTGCTTGCTGCACACAGGGCTTCAGAGCCAACCCCTGCAATACTGGCAGCAGCATGACAGAATCCTGCATGTGCAGAAGCGTGGAGGAAAGACTGCACTCTACCAGACCACTGGAGCCCAGGCTCAGCCAGAACTTGATTCCAAACTTTTTAACATTCAAAGCAAAGACAAAATGTCATCTTGGACACATGAAAGAAACAGAACTTTACTCTCAGCTGAGTTTAGGGAGCTCTGTATATAAATGTGTAGAGAAGACAGAGAGTGTTTTCTTGCTGGCACGGGCTGGGATTTCGGGGCTGCTGCAGATGGTTCCTGAGCTGTTGCTGAGTGCAGAGCACACACATTACTCCTCCACAGGGCCCTTGATGCTGGCCCAGGAGCCCCGTGAGCCCCTCAGTGCCTGGGGTTCCCATAAAGGCAGAAAACACACCAAAGAGGTGCTGGGAGATGAGTTGATGCTCCATATCTCAGGATTGCTTTTAATAAGAGCAGACAAGGCGGGGGAAGAAGGGGGGCAGGCTGTGAAGGGAAAATCACACAGCTAATTGAGGAAAAGATTTTCTTTTAATGCTAAACAACCTTGAAGAAACAGGATGCCAGTTTAGCTGATGATAACACTAAATGCTGGTTAAGGGGAGGGAAAACAGTTGTAAATACAAAGTGAGAGCAATAAAGTTCAGGGCAACTTGAGTAGATCAGGAGCACACAATTTTAAGTAACTGCAGTTCCAAGATGAAAGTGGCAATGTAATGAGACAAGAAGAGAAATTCGACATTGTCCTCTGTTGCAAAACACTAAGCATGAAAAGGCCCTTAGCCTGCTCATGAATAAGTCTTCTTCATGCCTTCCACATGCTGCTTGGTGGCAGAGAAACCTCACCTAGCATAAGCTGAACAAAAGATGCATGCAAAAAGAGACTCAGGGGAGTGAGTCCAATTCTATAAAAATGAGTGAAGATTCATTTGAAGTGCAATAAGAAATAACAGAGAGAACATAATTTCTCTTATTATGAACAGTAGAAATAACAAGGCTGTTAAGGGGCAAGGTATGTATTTGGGAGAAGTAAATAGTGGAGTACATAAATGATAATGCATAAGGGAGGTGGGGAAAACTACTTATGTGTCCTTACTCACATAAATGTTTCTATATAAGCGCAAAGCAGACCTTCAGACCTCAAGTGACATTTTTGATAATATCCAGATTATGAAAGACATGTAGAATTTGATGGATAAAAGTGAAACATAAGAATTTAAATCTAATAATTTATCCAGCTCTCTGAAATTTATCAGTGCATAAATGGAAATACTGTACCTAACATAAATTAATGTGACACTAAAATATTACACAAATTAATATTTTGCTATGATGGGTAAGCAAATCTACAGTTACACTGAAATGGATTGTTTTCCATTAGCTTTACTTTTTCTTAGCAAATGAATAAAGGCAGTAGAAAACTGCAAGCTCAGACACTTTAAGACTTTATTAACCACACAATTACTTACGATATTTGTGAAGAAACGAGAAGAGACATCCATAGAAAATGCCAAATAACCTTAAATTATTCCAGCACTTACCTATATAGTCCATTTCTCTCCAACACCACATTTAGTTAGATTTATACCTGCAGTACAGTAATACCAAAAGCTTTTAATTTCATTGTGTTGCATAAAATTAGTGGCAGTGCTTTTCATCATCTCATGTTGTGAATGATGGAAGGGGACAGACACAGTATTTAAAATGCTGACTGAATAAACCCCATGAGTTATTACAGCCACACATTGCAGGCGAAGAAATGTAGGGCTAAGGCTGAGAGACCTTATTCAGACTTAATTTTGGAGACTGTAATGCAACATGGCTTATTTGTGGCTGTATATAAAGGCAAGATACATGTCTTCCAAACTTGGCACCTGACATAGTGGTCAAATCCCTAGAGGTGAGCAAAGGGATTTTTTGGAATGAGATTATCAACATATTTAATGTCCTGGATCTGTATACATCATAAGAATAAACTTCAGCATTTAAGGGATTATTTAAAACATCTGTTCTCTCCTTTGCTTTGCAGAGTCCACGTTTCCCTTCCAGTTGTTGATCACAACCACCCCAACAGACGTGGGAGCTCCAAAGCCCCGTGCCCAGGGCAGGGCTGCCCACGCTGGGCTGGCTGGAGGGGTGTGGGCAAAGCCAGTCTTTGCTAACCAAACATTGCCAGAGCCATGGCAGACAGTGGGGGCTGGGGTGGAGGAGGAAAGTGCTCCAAAATAGCTATTTCAGTAAAATATAGGGAGTTCCCACAGATTCAGAATTAACACATTTAACTGTCTTTTTCCTATGGAATTTTAATTATTACACTTTTACAAGCTCTTGTGACTCATGCGTAGCATTACTACGTGTGGACTATATCATACTACTAAGTCAAGTTTTTAGGATGTTCCACATTAAATCATTAAAAATAAATGCAGCTGCTCTTTCTTGCTGCTTGATACAACTCATCAAGTGTCCTTTTTTTGTGTGGGAACAAACTACCATCAGATTTCAGAATTACACAAAAAAGAATTTCTAGGCCTCAGACAGCGGAATATATATATATATATATATATATATATATATATATATTCTTTTTCTCATCGCTAGTGAGGGGGAAAAGAAAACCAACAAGTTTTTGAATCAAAAATTTTTAGGTTTAGTCATAATATTCATGCAGGATGTCATACATTCTGTTCATTAGACACTGGGAAAGGGCTGGTGAATCCAAACATCATGAGACTTAGCAATAATATCCTAGATAGTAATCCTTCAAAAATTATTATAATAGTAAAAGCAGAAATAAAACCAGCAGCCCTGTTTGCTTCCTCTCAATCTACCAAAGAAACCACCAATCTGTGGCAAGAATGTGAATATATAATCTGTCAAGATACAAAAGATCATGTCCAAATTACTGGTTTTGATTAATTTCTTTCTGCAGCAAGAAATCTACAGCTTGTATACATTGACCAAGTCCCACAGGTCATTCAGATTTACAATTTTTTCTTAAGTAATGTCTCAGGTGCCGTCATGCACAAGTGATAAACGATGCTTGTCAAACACCCAATTGGCAATTCACTTTTTTACTTTAAGGGTCACACTGCAAGCACCTGGAGTAAAATTCCTCAGAGAATTCTGCCAGCCCTCTATTCCATTTTCAGTTACATTGGTGTAATTCAGACAAGGAGAAATCTAAATCTGTTCTGAGCAGTATGAAAATGATACTACTGTGAGACACCCACGTGCACCAAGCTCTATTTAACAATCCATGTGCTATTTCAGGGATTCATGATGGGAAAAGTAATGGGGATGGTGTCATCAGCTCTGAAGGTAATTTAAAAGTTATATACGTGCCATAGACGAAGACTTGGCAACAGTATAATGCAGATATCTATGATGAATCTTTAAAAAAAGAAAAATGCCAAATCTAGCATAAGCGGCATGTTGGTGGAAGGTTGTTCCTAACCTCATTATAAAGGCTGATACCTGCCAAGCCTGAACTTCCCTTGGTAAAGGAAGGCATGGAGCTTAAAGTGCGACCTTTTGGGGCATTTTTCTTATAAAGGTCACCATTTTGTGGCAACACTGCAAAATCCACTGGTTCATCTGGTCCCTTAAAATGCGTTACAACTGATGTCACATGGATCAGGGCAGAATATCTTTGTCAAATATTGTTAAAGTCACACTGTTTTCTAGGAACCATAATTGATGAAGTGTGAAAGAACCAGTTCCCTCAATTCTGTCTAATTTCTCATTAACTTATTTCTTTGTCTGATTGGCAACTGCCCAGTGCAGCAGTGGTTGTGTTATCAGGCAAAGTCAAAACCTAAGGGCTGAGCTTGCCAAGAAAGGTTTGAATAAGGAGGTGGGAGAATGGGCAGAAAGGACCTTTGTTCTACACCAAAATTAAATTAAACTAAAACATTAATGTCCCCTGAAAGTAAATTTTCTCTTCATGCCTTTCTCATAGAAACCTTCAATATTTGTGAGACACAACTTGGAACACAGGCCTTGCATGAGATGATTAGTTTTCTAAATTGAAAAACAATTTTTTGCCTTTGTTTCTTCATTTTCTAATAATATTTCTAGCAGTAGTTCAACATGACAGATTGGGTATGTAAACTGAAAGGGAATTACAGATATTCTCACTCCTGAAAAGATGTAAAACAAGTATTTCGTGTAAAGAGTAACACTCATGGGAGCATAAATATCAGTTCTGTGAAAATGCACAGACAATATATTCAGGGAACTCACTGTGTTACTAAGAAACCTCTTCATTAAAGGGACACATTTGTTTGGATTAGACTCTGCCAGTTGAACACAAAGTCTTCTTCCTGAGAAATCCCCTCCATTCCCTGACATTTGTAAAGTGCTATAAAATGTTAATTGGTCTCATCAGCAAACAATTAACATTCTGTTCAGTTTTACTCTCAATGTGAAAACTATAATAGGAAATAAAATGTCATACAGCAAAAGGATAGCTGAAGACTATAACGAGACAATCATATCTTCCTTTAGAGGTTAACTTTACCTGCATATGACCAGGTAAACTGCCCTTCCAGATATCCACAGCCTTAGCAGCCAAAACCAATAAACATTTCTGCTTCTGACAAGTTGACTCTGGCCAGCGAAGTTTGCTGCTGAAAAAAACCCAAATAATATTCTAATAAAAAGTCTGTCTTTGATTAGTTTTCTTTAATGTCTATGTTCCTACCATTTCTTGCTAACCCACAGAGAGGCCTCAGCTGATCACCAGTTTGCTTCTTTGCCCCAAACTTTGCTTCCTCTTGTATTAATAAGTCAAGTCTATCCTTTCCTCTCTCCACCACCAAACCTCGGGAAGAGAAGCCTGTCTGCTCTACTGTGTTTTAGTACAAGATGCCTTTCATAGCTCTGCTGGGCTAAATACTGCAGAGTTCAAGCACAACATGGTATTTGAATTAAACTAACATGTAAAAACATTTCTGGATAAAAAATACTTTATTGCCACCAATTTAAAACCATAAACATACTTTGAATCCAATTCAATATATTTCTTATTTGTTCCTGATTCTCTCTTTTTATTATTATTAGAAGGCATAAATTTCCAGCAAGGCTTGTGCTTGACAAGGCTCCATTATTTGCACATGACAAGGTTTATCAAAAACAGTTGGATTTTTATGAGGAGTCTTTTATGTTTCCTTCATAAAATAGAAATAAATGAAAAGGATTAGATGGAGGAAGCAGAGTATAATTCATCACCAATGTGAAGCAGAAGGAGCAGGCTGCAGATGGATGAACTGAAGAACAACATGGTGACTGGAAATCGCTCTCTCTCAAGTGTTGGGGAGCAAAGAGCATAATAAAGGAACATTGACTTTTCTTGCCATTTCAAGGTGTCCCTAAATGTACAAAGCACAGAATCTTCCTAAGACACAAACCCACACAAAAAACAGTAGTACAGCTGTCCACTTTTTTGGCTGATATTTGTTTCATGGTTACAGAATAAATTAAAAGACCAGAAACTTAAAATCAAATTTCCTCCCTGTAGGTAACGAACAATTAGGAGGAAAAAACCTTTCAAGGTGGCAGTGTCTTACTTTGTTCACCATTACCCTCATGTCAGTCAGGAAAAAATACATTAAATTGCCTTGTCTTGCCATAAAAACTGGTGGTGGAGACAACAGCTCACATTTTTTTCCCAACCAAAGCTAAAAAGTCATCCTGCAATCCTAAAGCAAGCCCATGGGATTACTTCTGCCTACTACATATGCCGTGCCACATGAAGAAACTCCAAGAATGAGGTTGTTCTCTTACACAAGGTAATGGCATATACAAATTAGGCACATGGTAATTATGTTTATTTGGAAAGAATTTACAGAGCAAGCCTCAAAAGTCTGATAAGCAAAGTGATCACAAGCATCATGTATTGAATGGCTCCAAAATCTCTCTTTTCAAGCCCAGTCTCCTCTTTCCAGCACAACTGAATTTCCATTTCTCTCGAAACTCTAAAATTTGGGTGTTTACTTGTTGTCCAATTCGGAATGAAAATGTTTTTGCATACGGTAAAAATTCTAATGTTTGATTTCAGTAGGTGAATACAAAAGCGGACATGCACACCAAATATTTCAATATAACAGAAAGTCAAGATACCTTATTATCAAAAAAGAGTAAAAATATATTTATAACCATCGATTTATGCATATTTTCCTGCTGAAGTTCATCAAAGTAATTATGTTCTCACAAAATGTTTCTTTTTTGGCGAAACTTCTGTGAAAAAACTTCTCAAAATGCTACAATTTGAAGTGGACATTTCCAAGAACTTTCCTGAAATAAAAGCCGATGGACATCATAGTTATTTAGGGTGGAAAGCATGCAGTTCTTAGTTGCAAGTGCTATGCAAATCGCTTTGCAGATGAATTATGAAAATACTATCTTACGTTAAACCATTGTGGAGTTCTATGTATTTTTTCCAAAGTAAGTAAAAAGACTCTCCTCTAAGCTGATCTCTTACTACCCCATAACCTTACCTATAAAAACTTCTGGTTTTTATCTATATGAGGTGTGTCTTTCTTCCCACACCTACACAGGACTCTGCCTGTCAGTACTAAATCTGTTTCCAGCAACAAAGGAGTCAAGGGAGAATGCCCTTAGAGACAAAGTGAATTATCCAGAATAAATATGAAAGCTTAAGTTAAAATAATGGCTTACAGAATGATGGGTACAAGATGGAGAGAGACTGTCTCAAGGAGATAAATTTTGCTAACAGTTTTTCCACAGTAAAGAGGCATATATTATGTTTAAACAACCTCTGATTCAGTTGTGTGAGAGCTGCAGTAGAAATCCAACAGACACATATTTTCTGGCACTTTTACATCAGATGCTCAAAGCAGGAGTTAAACCACAATGTTAATGTGCAAGCTAAAGAAAAACTTAAAAATTTTATTGCTATATTTTAGAATTAGCTCAGGAAGAACTATTTTTTTCTTCTTTCCTTCGTTTTAGTATTGTCATTTTAGATCTAGATTCTACCAGTTTTGTACATGTGATTTGCCATACAAGCAAAGCTGAGATTGCATTAGGGTTTGCAGGATCTGTGCCTTACATTGCAAGTTCTTCATGCACTTTTCCACCAGTGCTAAATAGAGAAATAATTAATGGGAGATGGGAGAGATTCAGGTGCCACCTGAATTACCTCATTCAGGAATGAGGTAAACTCATTCCCAGGAATTTCTTTTGATGCAGGCTATGAAGCATTGCACTGCATTGACTAACTAAATCTCTGCATTAATCAAGTCTATCTTTTATTCATGGGTCTGAAGGTTTTCATTTGTTGGAAATGAATTGTGACCTCCTGGTACCTCTGCCTCTGCCAGGCCACGTGTTAAATGTGTTGTATATGCCCTGATTTAATCAAGTTGCACAAATCTGACTCAGATGATGATAGAATCTGACCAGATAGCCTTATTATTTGTTTTGGATTGTTGACTAAATCTTTGGCACACCCCGTACTGGATTATAGCATGGATCAAAACAAGGGAAAAAAATAGTGCTATGAAATGATATTTCAATATAGGGGAGAGCACCTACCTCTCATCTGCAGACGTGCTGGTTATAAACACATGGCAAAACCCAGCTCTAGGCAGTATGGGAAGGCTTTCCTATGTGCCATACACAAAGCATCAGCGTTACATTTGTTCTTGTTTCTCCTTCTGCTCATTCAAAACAACATGATGCTGCTACAGTTTAGTGCCTCTTTTCTGGATTTAGAGCAGTGATTTTCATGAAATCAAAATGAATGGACTCACAGAGTACTGATATTTAAAGCAACATTCGATGAAGACTTATTAGAGATATTAATGGCTGCAATCTGGGACTCATTCCCATTCAAATGAAGCAACTAATTAATTGAGAGAAGTTGTCAGCAGAGTCCAGCAAAAAATAATTGTTATTCTACAGGTGACTAGAGTTGTCCTTGTGACTCTTTAATAAAAGAGGAACCTCAGTCACCATCTCTAGTTTCAGCCTCTGCTGACATTCTGCAGGTCAAGAAAGTGCCATATGTGATGTCTCTGGAACATCTGGGATCTCTGTGGCAGGGAGTGAAATGCAGAAGTGACAGGGGGGAGCTGATTTATGCCCTTACTTCTCCCCTGCATTAGGCATTAACAGATTGTGCCCACTCCTCACCTTGTACCAGAGACAAATATCAACCACTGAACCACCAGAACAGTGAACAGAGGAGTGAAGTCAAACCAGAGCAAGCTTGAGGCTCCTCTGTGCTCTGCACTGAGATTTGTCACAGCAAGAAGGTGTTAGGTAAACAGACAGGTGTTATAGCATGGGCAGAGCATGTTTGAAACACCGTGGGACAGAGAGAAGGTCAGGCAGAATTAAGCGGACAAAAGAAGCACAAGGAGACCAGTGGACAGCTACCTTTGTCACAGAAAAGGTCTAGAAGGGATCTAGTTCTGAGGAGCTACAGTTAAACCAGTTGGGCTTTTTTCCGTTTGAATTCAGGTGAAGTGGTTTTCCAGAGCCAGCTCAGCACATGGCCCAAGGTAAGCACTGCAGTTCCAGGACACACAGGACAGGGGCTGATCCAGTTTGTGCTCGCCCTCCTCAGACACACGGACTCGTTGCTTATCAGGACCAACCAGACACACAGGAAGCAGGTTCCAGGTGCACACACACACACACACACACACACATCATCACCCATTGCAGAAGGCGTTTGCTGTCCCTGAATAACACAGTTCACGTGCAGCTACTGGGCCATGTCCCCTCCTGTGCCCGTCCTGCCACACTGGTGAGAAGGTCACTTAACAACAAGCACGACTTAGAGCAGGAAATCTGAAAGCTTCATAAAAATGACTGTCCTGTGAGCTGAGTTCCTTGTGCCTCAGTCTGCCACACGAGCACAGGAAGAATCTGGAACGACTCTTGTGCATTTCTTCTGAAACCTCATCACATCAATGGCTTTATTACACACCAGGATGAGCCACCTCTGAGACTGCCTCTCTGTTTGTGGCTGGGATTTGTCATTGCTTTCATTCTTAATAACAGGTTCACAGATTGAATCAGGGAATACAGAAAAATATCTCCAACCATCTGTTTAGAAGGTATATTTCACACCCTAGGGCTGATTCAAGAGCTAGTAAAGAGGTGACAGCTTCAGTCTAGTTCTTAAGATCTTCCTGTATTGCTTTAATGGTAACCAAAAGCAGCCTTTAGCTCCAAAATTTTACCACAGTCTGAAATGGAGGGGTGATAGTCATATATTAGGGCTCAAATTCTTCCCCACTAATGACACCAGATATCAGTTCCTTCCTTGCATAGTCTATTATTTAAAGGGGATTTCTTATTAGCTGGTGCATTGCCATGGGCAGGATGGGAATCCTACACACTCCAAATCAAATCCATTTGTATGGACTGAAAAGGAAATGCATCTGAAAACATTATTAATTATTATTATTATTTTTATCATAATCATCACCATCATCCTGCTTACTGAGAAACATATATTGACATATTCCATTACTTAGAAATACCAAACTATCAAACCCAAAGAAATAAGAACAAGGAATTCATTTTAAAAAAATCCATAAAATAATTGATCAGAACATCAATATTTTCTGTCTAAAAAACCTGCTTTTCCTCTCTAAGGATTGAGCAACATTTTGCAAATTTTGTACAGAGCTGTATCTGGTGTGTGGACACATTTCCATAACCTGAAAGTGTGTTTTTAAATAAATGAATTGTGGTTATTTTCATTAACAGTTTGGTAAACTGGGATCATTTGCCAGAATAACAAGAAAATATTTGATTTAGGACAGTGATTGTTCACCTTGGAAACACAGTAGTGCACTAAAGACATCCAGTCATGGCAAAGCCATCTATCCCAACAAGACAGCTTGCTTTGCATATTGCTCCTACTCTAAATGTGCCAAAGGCACTCCTGAACAAGCCAACCAGTGTCCAAGAAGCTTCGTTCTACTGAGAGCTACAGAAATGCTCAGCTTCAAATGAGGGCAGATCTGATTTACTGGTGCTCTGTCTGCCAGATAGAAGCTGTACAAGGGATAACTAACATACAAAGCTTTGTAAAACCTTTTTCTTAAAAGCAAGCTTGCAGGAGGGAAGCAAAAAAAGCAAAAAAAGCCCTGTAATAATAGTTTTTCAATTAAAAATTTGTTCAGGTAACACTTTGCAAGCTACTGAATGGCTGTTCCACAGTGACTCAGAAAACTGCCATTGCACTTTTCCCACTCCTAAAAACCTTCTACACAGGCAAACTTAAGGGAAAGTGTAATTGGTTCAGAGTATGTTCTAGCTTGGTTTGGAATTTGACAACTGGACATCATCACTGTAAGTCTGTTGACAGAGTGCTGCTTTCATTGCCTCCTCTTTTTCTGAAACCTGCATCAGGACAACCCCAAAATAAGGTAACACCGATTTAACCGCAGCAATATCGCCCTGCTCATTTGTACAAGTTCGTATGGGTTTCCTTGGAAGGCTGTGCTCATGCATCAAGCCTGGAGACTTGGCTCAAGAAGACACATAAATAAATGGCATGTGCCCCCCCTCCAGCTTTTGGCTGGAGGGAAACCACCAAGTGCTTTGAAGTTTCTTTCAAAATGTAGAAAGCAGTACCTGATTGAAAGTGCAAATATGCAAATTAGAATTCCTCAGGTATTAAGCTCTTCTGGCTCACAAATTGTTTGTGTTTGAATGCAGTCTAAAGGAAAGGAAAATAAAAAGAGCTGTACCATTACGCTTTTTTTTTATGACACAATTTTGGAAGGCATTCAAAATTCCTGGGTTTTTCACCTCACAAGGAGTCCTTTTAGCATATGCTGGAAGCTGTTGCATGATATCAGTAGAGTTTATGCTAATTTTCTGCAAAGAACAAGCTACATAGTCATAATTTTTACAAGAATTTTAATTACCTGTCAAATTATTTTGTGTTTCACCTAGGGCAGGTGTGAGGGTATTTTTTACCTCAGTTTTGGGGCTGTTCTCAAATTCCGGTTGCCACTATTTAAGAAATGTTAATGATGCTATTGAACACTCAAGGTCAGACACTGAGCTTGTGTAAATTATTACAGCTCAGTTGATTTCTGCACTTCTACTGATTTACAGTTACTGAGGACCTTAAGATCCTGGCATTGCAATTTATTCATCTTGGCTATAGATTTTATTCCATACATTCAGCTGTTTAGAAGTACTTGCAGGGTCAAGTGAAAATGCAGGTTGATACAGTGAATGTCAGTCAATATGGAAAAAACAACTTTTCACATTAATTTCCACTTGCATTCACTGCTACATAATTTTGACCACAGTTTTTTGGGGGGTTTTTGAGTTATTTTCTATTTTTAATATGAACACACACGAAAAGGTGAACCTCAGTTTAAACCCTTCAAGTCTGCAACCAAAGAATGAACAGGGCATTCCACATGGCTTCAACAAGCAAGCTCCAAACTCACTGGTTTTGATTTGCACACATCAGACAAATCTGTACTTTTAGTATAAAATCATCATACAATACAACAACATCATACAGCATCTCACAACTGAGGCAACATATTAAAAAATAGAGTAGATAAACTCTTTGGAGGAATGTAAATGCCATTGCATTTTAGCAAAACTTCTAAATGGTCAGTTTCATCCTCATTTCTAATTTCATCTTCGTGCCTAGTTTCATCCTGGTTCCTGGTTTCATCCTGGTTCCTGGTTTCACCCTGTGTGACTCCTCCAAAGCTGCGGGGTTACCTTCACGCAGGACATCTGGGTCTGTGCCATGTGCGCTGGGTCATGATTCCAGTCCCCAGGTCAAAGCCCACTGCACTGACCAGAGTGACCACGACCTCTGTTCCCTGTGTCTGCTGATCTCACATGAAAGGAGACTTCTCCAGGGCAGGACCACCAAGCCTTTCTAAATGAGTCTGAGTCTTAATGGCAGGTCTCGGCCACCTGTATGACACAATTATCTATGAGAAAATTCCTCTTTATTTGCTCTTCAGCAGGAAGTAGAGGAGCAACAGAGAACTCTGCTAAGCAAAACAGTGAGTCATCTGAAAAAACAAGCAGACACATAAATACTGTTGGCTAATCCTGCATGAGACCCAGACTTGAAATGGTCATCTAAAAACATCATAAGATAAATCATTATAGCCTAAAGGAGACCAGCTCTTCTGGGATTCAAAACAAATCAGAAATTTTACCATCGGGGAAAAATTTAAAACAATTCCCCTGAAATATTCATAAGAATGGGACAAAATATAAAATGGCAATGATAACTTCCCTTTTACATCAGGATAGACTGAAAATGATAGTGAATTTTCTCTCTTACTCTCATCAAATAATGAAAGAGTTCAACCAGAAAAGAAAATAAGACATTCAATGTGAGGTGCTGTAAAGTCACTGATTTGAGTCTGGCAGAAGAAGGATTTATAGGTACCTGACATGTAAGACAAATGTTTTACTTGAGAAGTTAAGGAGGAATAGTGTATGAACACACTCACAAATCTATTTCTGGAGAAAAGAAAGCAAAGTTTTGACGAAAATATTTGAACAAAAGTTTTGGTCAAGAAATGTACATTCTCTACTCAAACAAGACACCCATCCAACCCTTAAGCCCCACATACTTCTGCTGTTTTCATCATTCTTGAGAAATGTCCAACTAACCCTAGTTCTGAAACACCAGAGCACACAAGTGCACCTCCACAATTCACTTTTCAGTGAATTACTTTCTGGTAACCTGAAAGCTCAGGTGCCAGTTCTGCTGAGTGAAGACACCTATTGCTGAAGAGCTAGGACTAGACAAAGAAATCAGGTCTTTGAGTCTTCTAGTTAGAAGCTTTTTACTTTTGCGTCTGTCACAAGATCTTTCCTACCCTATAAAAGGTGGAGGAGATCATCAGAGACTGCAGGATGATTCAGGTAGGGAGGAACCAGTCCCTGCTGCACTTGGATATGGCCAGTGAGTCTGTAAGACTCTGCTTATTGCCTTAGCAGAATGTCATTACATTATTGGCTTGTGTCAGAAAAGGCAATTAAGGTAGAATTCACTTTTATCATCACAATTAACTTTTCTAAAGAATATTCAAAATTGTATTTAATGTTTTAAGTCTCCACATGAAAACTGGAGGAATCAATTATTTGTCTTGCCCTTTTTGTTGATTTCATTTTCTTTATCCCCAGCTTAGGAATATTAGCCTGCAGCAGGCTGTGGTAATACAAAATGTATTGGTTCCCCCAGTGCAAGGATATTTCAAAAAGAAATCAGCAATAACACCAAGCAGAACACGCTCAGCAAAGAAACAATGACTCTGGGTGAATGTGTTGGTGTTTTTAACTGGGGCCTGACATAACCTGGTGTTAAAGACACACGCAGTATGTTGTGAGTGGGGTTTCATAACACAACTTCAAGATCAATGAAGGCAATTATCCCTTTCTCTGAAGACATCAGAAATCCGGGAGAAGAAAATATTTTTAACATAAGCAAATGGGTTATGGGAAGGATCAGACAAAGCTCAGATGGATTCCTAAAATATTTTGTTAAAGAGAATTATCAGTATTAGTTCAGAATGGTACCAAAATAGGCTTAAAAGCTGAACAGTAATAAGCTCCGCTTTTTAGAGTTAGATAATTTCAAGGAGACCTTGGTTAGAAAAGTGTAAAACGCTTGAAAAACTTCTTTCACAACTTTTAGAATCTAGGAACATAATTTTGTGAGGGATGCCCCATATCTCCCTCTGAGACAAGCCCTGACCTACCTGCTGGCTATGTACTCTGGCACCAGCTCTGCATCTCATAAACAAAATGTTGTACCTAACAGGTATTTGGACTTTTGTTACTATCCCTAACCAGGATACATATGAATTTGGAATATTCATTTTAAACCAGCTTCTTTGTCCCCTCCCCCAGGGAAGGCACAAAGCTGCATTCTGCACTCTCTGCTCAGGGAAGCTGCAGGAATCCTTGAGCTGTGGACAATTTGACTGCTCTATTACTGTTGTCAGAGCTATGAACAATTTTTGACTCTTCTCTTCAGTTTTCCTCACTCTACAGGTGAGATAAAAGGCAGGCCTTTTTCCTGTTTCTCGTAAAACTATGCAACACAAGAACTGTGATGCCACTTTATTTTACCTTAGCTTCCTTTAGTCCTTAATCTGCATAAATGCGAGCAAACAATGGAAATGCACATTGTCCTCTGGAACCCATGACAGTCTGCTGCTCTTTTATTTCTATCAGTTTTAGGTGAAAAACACATTAGTCAGACTTCCTGCCCAATGTCATTCACACTTTGCCCTCCCAGAGCTCCTGCTGTGAGGCAAGGTGCAAGGAAATTTAGGTATACTCACATACCATGTTACCACAGTATAATAGTGCAAAATTATAGAAAAAACCTGTCATTTCAAACTAAATTAATTCATACAAAAAGAGCTGGCAGCACAATGTATAGATAACAAAAGACTGGAGCATAAGAAAGGTTGAGCTGTATCAGATTCTGGATGCTCAGTGACAGGTAAGAAGGAGAGAGCAGACACCAAATAATCCTTCCCCCAATACACCTCCAGCCTATTGCAGTTGTTGAATATATTCTACCAGTAATAATCTCTTTAAATGAAATGCTGTTCTACACTTAAAGAGACACCAGGAAAATATAGCAATAGCAGTTTGACCCTAATTATATCAAGGAAACCCCAAGACTAGACCTCTGCCATATGACACAATGTAAAATATGCACAGGAGGAAACCTGGGAAGGAAGATGGGAAGAGGTTAACGCATTTGGGCACAGTTAACACAACTGGGTAACTTTTGAACCAATCCCATCCATCAGCTCAGAACAAGGGCACACTGAAGATATGTGTGTCTATCCCCAGCACTGTACATTTATCTTAAAAACTGCACTCAATCCTTCCATTTCCTTTGCAGACAAACCACTCCATTTTCTCACACTGAGGAAGAAATACCTGCTGTGCAGCCTCTGTATTTCTCCCTGTGTTCCTTCCCATCCATGCTCAGAGCCAGGAGGAGTCTCAGCTAACCCTACAACATGGTCATGCATGAAGCAACCTCTAGTCAAAGGCAGAGTTCTATGATGGCAATAGCAGGATGTTTTACTCTTCCTTCTAGTCAGGACATTGTAGCCATAATTATTATACATTACCCTTTCTGATACAAATCACTACTTACCCATGTTGCCCAGGGGAAAAGTCTTGGATAGAGAATCTCCAACATATCTGCCTGTACTCACTGCCATTACAAAGTTCACAGGGAGAGGAGGAGGCCAGGGCACCTCTGAGGGTTCTCAGGGCTGGTTGCACAAACGCTAATGAAATCCCATTAATCACAGCCCCAGCCATCTCAGACTTGTCAGCACAGGAGGTTGCAGGCTACCCACAGCAGGTAGAGAGGTTAGAAAAACATGTCACAAGAAGGTACATGTATGACCTTTCCTGAGTCTGCAGTGTTGGTCAAAATATTTTTGTGCTGTGGCTAAACCGGAGATGGGAGGAAAATGCCATGGGGAGAACATCTGCAAAACTTAAAATGGCAGTCCAGGGAATTTCCACGGTTCCACTCTCCACCTTTCAAAGGCTTGAATGGGAAGTATTTCTCCATCCACTTTGCCAGGCAGGTAATTATTTGTACTCCTCAGTACCCATATTAACTGCACCTGCAGAGGAATGTTCTTTTATAAGTATTTTGCATGCAAAATGTGGCAGAGACAGAGCTATTTCTCATCACCAGCATTAAAGTCTTACAAGCAAGAACTTCAATACCATGATGGGCAACAGATTTACTGATTTGTCATAGTCTTCTCTGCAGTGCCTGTCACAGCTGTGGCAGACACACAGCAATCCTACACCTGCCCTCACAGCCCAGGAGATCTGGCACCTGATGAGGTTTCACTGCTCTCTCTGGGCTCAGGTTCACTCAGGTACGTGCTGTGCATTTGCCCAGAGTCAGCAGATACTCCAGCACAATCTAAACCAAAAGCACACCCCTGGCCTCTTGTTACTATTCTGGACACCTCATTATCATGAAGGAATTTCGTATCTCTGGAGCAGATCTGGTAAAGAAGGGAAGCCTTTACTGTTCTCCTGTGCCAGATAAAGTGTCCTGGAAGCTGCTCACAGATGCAGACTCGATCGAGGGAAGCTGCACCCCCGTCCCAGGTTTTCCCTGACAAACACAAGCAGATGTAGATGCCTGATTGAAAGTGTAATTTAATATGAGGTCTCTTTCCTAGTGTTCCCATAACAATATTTGAGGGCCAGTTTAGAAGCCGAGGCGCATACAGTTGTGAAGTCACACAAAGGCTATTTTGGGAGCCTGAAAGATGCTTGATTCATTGGCATAACAAGTCAAAAGCAGCCATTTCATAGCAAATACGAGTTTCTGGGTTTGTATCTCAATATACGACCAGCTTGGCTTCTTTTCTTTTTCTATCAAAATGGCCTGTGGTTTTCTTCTGTCCCCAAGCAGCCATATTCTGAAAACCTACAGAAAGAGTTATGCACATTTCCTCCTCTGTATATTTAAAGCGGGAAAAGAGTACAGTGAAATCTAAGATCATGGGGAAAATACATATTTCTGTAAACCATGTTTCTAAGTTGGTTTTGGGACTTTGTTAACAAGAGACAGTGCTCAGTAATGACTTTTATTTGTTTAAATTTATTGTGATATAACTTCTTTTGGTTAAAAAGGCCAAATTCACAGATTTTTTTGTACAAACTTTCAAATGATCATTCAATAACATTTTTTAAAAGAAACAGAATGCTGTATTCAAAGAACATGCACAAGCAAATCTAGTATTTCATATGGGATACAAAGAGAAAGACAGTAATTTGTAAACTGTGAGATAAAAAAAGATATCAAGGGAAGAGGGATTGCCTTATATAACAATCTTTGATTGTAAATAAAATGTCTGGGCAGGATGTTTAACTGTAATAAATTGGCTGTTTGGGTCTTTGCTGACATATCTTTTTAGCTTTATTGACATTAGCTATATTTGTATGGAACTTTATTGTATGGGAAAGAGTTTCTTGTTTGGAATTTGAAAAACTAACAGTACGAGCATCTTGAAAGCACAGGAGATGCTGTTGGAGAGAGACTGAGAAGGCAGGAAGAAAAGAATTGAGTCTCTTGTATGCAAGAAAATCACAGAGAAGACGGAATGTGGATGTATTTAATTGCATTTCAAGTAGGATCAGCATTTTGCTACATTTCTTTTATTGGCCATTTGTAATGCAGTAGGAAATGGGTGGAGGGAGAATGAACCCTCTCTGTATTGAATTATTGTAATCTGAGTCACCAGTGAAACCAAAGGATTAGACTTCGACTTTAGTTAGGAATGACATTCCTTCCATCCAGCCCTAGCATTTACTGCTAAATGAACAACAGCTCTGCCCTCAGACTCCAGGAATATGGAAGCAGTTCATCAGCCAGGGTCTGGAACAAGCCTATATGTTATGCAAAAGAATCAAATAACTTTCCAGTCTGTTCCATTCAGCTCTTCAAGCAACTTTAGTATTTTCATATTCATTTTCTTCTTGGCTATTCCTGGTTAAAATTTCCCCCTCCTCATGTTGAATTCTTCTCTTTTCACCTAACAAGGTTCAAGAACCTACTCAGCACTCAGACTTTTGGGAGCTGTGGCCCTTCCGGTAGCTCAGTGAACCTCCCAAGGCCCTGGGGATTTGTGTGTGCCCAGAGGGGAGGGCAGGTGGGAGCAGGAAGGCTGCACAGTGGTGTCCTTTCCTCCCCAGTTCAGCAGAGAGGGCTCACTGCACTGGCCAAGGCACTTCTCCCGTCCCATTCCTACTCTCCTCTGGTTAAGGGGCTTCCCCACAGCATGGGTGATGGAAAATCCAGCCCTTTTCACTCCGAATTTCACACTACAGGGCTTTGACTTGAAAATCTGCCATTGGATAATGGAAAGATCTGTCCATTTATGTTTATGTTTGGAATATGGCTGGTGACACCTTTCTCCAACCAGGCTGACACAAGGTAATCACAAATCCCCATTCTCCAGGAGGTATTTTCTCACTTAGACCACAGCAGAGGTCCTCCCTGTCCAGGATTTTTGGTATTTTCTCAGCTTAGAGAAGATAATTTTCATGGCACGACTAAGGAAACAATGGGAAGATCTCAACACTCCAAAGCACAAAAGAGAATACACATCAAATGCATCTGGAAAGAGATCCATGCTACTTCAGTGGGTCCTTTGCACTGCAGTTTCTAAAATGAAACATTAGGGTCCTGAAGAGTTTAGAAAGGACTTATGGGGAAAGAAGGATGAAATGACTAGAATTTCTACCTTTTTGTCTTTCAAAACCCACACATTTTCCTTGCAAACAGGATGGCTACAAATTTATCCCCAAATGTAGCAAGCACATGCAATGCATAGCCTTTAATGTGCAAATTCTATACTGCACGAGGGAATAACTAATGAGCCACTATTTTAATGAATCAAGTTAAAATGGCAAGGTGACATATCTCATTTAGGGGAATGAATTCTTAATGTCACTGTAAGATGAGCCCCTCCTTCTGCTTGGAAGGGAAGACAGTATTGGTTTCGGTTAAAGTCCTGCCTTTTTTGTGTTTGTTGCAGATTTTCCACAGTCCTCGGGAGCTCTCCATGGATCATACACTTCTGAAAAACAATGGCAGCTTTTGATTAGGGAAGTTACTGAGCTTTAGAGAAACCCAACATACACAGCAAACAAATAGGAACAGAGCAAGCCCTGCCATGCGCGCCCAATACCCTGAGGGAGCAGGGTGGGCACAGGCAGCTGCCTGGCACAGCCCGGGGACATCTCTGCAGCCAGCAAAGCAGCACCAGGCTGCTGCTCCGGAGAACAAACCTCCTGCACCCTCTCTCTGCACCTCCCATTTCTGCTACCAAACATTTCCCACCACCAAACACCTTCCTGTCCCCCTGCCCCGGGCTGCTCCTCACAGGACTCCCCCTGACCCCCAGGTATTCCCAGAAGCAGGTCTTTGCTCTCCAGAGTGGTACTCTATGCCTGATCTTCGTAATGATTCAAAGAAAATCTTTAAATCCACGGTAAAAAACAATCATCACCCTAATCCTTACCATCTTCTCACACATTTTAAGTTGCATTGGGAGTGGGTGGTGGGCAGCAAGGCTGTGAGGCTGCTTGGTCCTCAGGGAATTTGGTGCTGCCCATGGGAAAAGGCGTTGAGGACAGGGTGGAACTCTGCCTGGCAGCCAAGGAAAACGTGTGGGAAACTTACTTCTGTCCGACTCTGAGCATTACTCAAGACAATGATCTGCCCAGTTAATCAAGCCGGAAATCTGAAAGAATCTGCACTAAATTCCTGCATACTGCTGCTCAGGCTCCCATAAATTCTTGATTCACATTGGCAGGTCTGATCCAAATCCCAGCAAAGTCAATATGAATCCTTCTATCAACTTCCCAGCACTTTCTGAGTAATTTCAAAGCTCCACTGACCACACAACTTTTCTCAAAGTAGTATTTAAAGAAAAAGTGTATTTGTACCATTATGCTTTCAATCTCCCACCCTCAGTAACTACATAAGATTGCCACCAAAACCTATATCATGCAGTTTACTGAGCTGCTATCAGACAATCATTTGCTTGCAGACAATATTGCAAGAAACAGGAACTGACTGAGTAAATTTTAATATTTCTCTTCTAGTCCTAGCTGGTCAGCAAGACTCTGAGCAGCCAGTAATGGACAGGATACCCAGTGCACAGCAGGCACATGTGACAGCCACTGACTGAAGGAAAGCAATCCCTCAGGGTTGTGTAAACAGTGCTCAAACATGGCAAGGTGCTACGGACAAGTATTTAAGTAATCTCTGATGCTGGGAAGTGAAAGAGGCTGGAATCATCTATCTATGAAAAGAGAGCAGGGAAGAGCAAGGTTTTAGTTTACTGAGTGGGAAGGACTCTGCAACAGATAGCTGATAACCTCTTTATTCGAAGCCCACAAGCTACAAGATTGAAGAAGGGATGAAGGGCCATCTTGGGAATGGGAAAATAATTTATTCATGACCAGTTGTCCATTACTGTTCACAAAGAAATTGTTAGAGTCTTACAGTCCTAAATTTATTCATCATTTCAAATGGTTCCATTTATTTCTCCAGCAAATAAGCTATGTATTCTGAAGGTACTGAAGTTGTGAAATGTACAATTGACTATTCCATTCACAATCTGCATTGTCTTGAATAGTTGAATTATTTGCATCGTTTAATTACATAACACAAGGCAGGAAAATTGAGCCTTTAATCACCATGAGTAATGCTTACTCAAGGAAGAAGTCCTATTGAAGTCCAAGGAGTAAAGACGTCTCAACATTAGAAAATGAGTCAGAATCTGGCCTTATTCATAGTTTGTGCTCTGAGGTAGTTTAACTCCTTGCTTTTCAAATACGTACCTATTGTACACAGAATTGCCAGGGAGCAGCAGTAAATACCTTTTGACTTGCTTAGTCAGCCAGCACAGGACCAATCCAAAACTGAAATGCTGAGAAGAAGGATATGAAGTTCAACAACTCAGGTCGAGGAAGGAGAGGAGGGAAATACTTGTTTCTCCAGTGCCTCTATTGCCACAAAGTACAAACATTCCTGTTTAAAAAAGAAAGAAAGAAAACACAAAAAACCACAAACCACCTAATATTCAAGCCTGTTTTGGAATTTAGATAAATATTGGTAGGTTCAAATAGTCTAAAATATCATAAAGCAAATGAAAAATAAGACAGAACTGCATATGATTAGCTTTTAGAACCACCAAAGAAAATTATGAGCTGTTCTGTCATCATTTCTGGAGGTCTTTAGGAGGGATCTAAATTGCTATTGTGGGAAGAGCACTAATAGAAAAAACTACAAACGTGTGCTAACTTGCAGTGGTTTGTTTGCCAATTAACAACACACCAGCACTCCCCAACAAATTAGACAAAGTCAACAAGCAATATTCTTTATTGAGACAAGTGTTGTAAAGGAGACAGCAGCACAATGACCTGACAAAACCCCTCTGTACCCTAACAACGGTGACAGCACGGATCTGACGTGAAGCCAGGGTGTAAATACTGATCAGTAGAGACAGCACAAATGACACTGCTCAGGTCCAAGGGCAGCCGGTGCCAGTGGGCAACTGCAACCCACACAAGAGCCTGTGAAGGAGAGGGTGTGGGAGGGCTAAAAGAGAAGAATCTCCAAAATTAAGTTTTTCTGTGAGTTTTTTTCTTTTTACTTAAAAGACCACATTTTGCTAAAACTGTGATTTCAGTAACAAGAAATCTGAACTGAGTTGGAATTAGTTTTATCAGCCATTTCTGATAGGTGTCTCCTACTTTCCTTGAGAAAAGGTGAAGTAAAAGTTCAAGCCTACCTTGCTCTATTTAGAGATTGAGCCAAAGAAACACTAAAAGCTGGTCTAGTCAGTAATTTCAATGTGGAGCTATTTGCCTAGCTTCATTATTATTTCAGTTTGTACCTGCTTAGTAGAGTTTTGCCCACATCTGATGTGCTTGGTTCATTACAAGAGCTTGCTAATAAATAAGCTGTTTTAATAATAGAGTTTTCTGTCTTACACTACAACAAAGTTATCACTTATATCTTGGGCCTTTTATCCTCCTTTTATGTGGAGGATGGAAGTTACTTTTGTAGAGGATTTCACAATGTTTTCCTTGGGAAAAAAACACTGAGAATTTGCAAACTTCTTCAGATATTGAAAAAATTGCTCTGGATCAAAATGTTTCAGAATTGATGGATTCAATGGAGGATGTTATGCAATAGGAGACAATAGAGGAGAAGAGGCAAAAACATTGTCAGCTGTTCAGATCCAGGAACTACTCACTCCAAAGCATTGAGGGAATGTAGGTTTTCTGGTGGCAGCAGTGGTTTGGGTTTTGTTTTTGTTTTAGCATATTCCATGTCTTAGATTAAGCATTCAGACTTCCAAGTCTCTGAATACTTCAATTAGGCTTGTTGACTTTTTATGCTCTTCCCCTTCCTTCCTCTGTCATTTTTTCTTCCTGCTTCCCCATCCTGGCCATGAAGGCTCTCAGCCTTGGCAGGACCTGCTGGGCTCCAGCCAGCTGCTGCTTCACACTCAGGTGGTGCTTTCAAGGCAGAGTCCTGCAGCAAGGTGGGGTTGGACTGTGAGCTGCAAACCAAAGCCAAGTCATGGATGCCCCGGAGAGCACAACACAGAGCTGCTGCTGCTGCTGCTGCTGCAGGAGGGAGCCTCCCCACGCTCACCACCCACACAAGTGACTGGGGGCAGGGAGCCACCCCTCACCAAGCCAGGTCAGACATCTGCATGGCGCTGTAACACCCTCCTGTGCCAAAGTGAGCACATCCCGTTTGTCTAAAGCACTCTGGACCAATGCCTATTCCACCAAAACTGAGCTTGGGCTAATTTTGCTTAATTTGTGAATCTCAGACAATGGTTGTATAGTTCAGTTCCTCAGTACTCTACCCCGTTTAACATGTTAACTTTCCACTGAGGTCTAAGGGAATAAATCTAGCTACAGGGAACAGAAGCATCCGTTCCATTTCCCTGGGTCTTCACCTGGCAGTGTTGACACTCACAGCTCCAGAGTCACAAGTCTTCTGCTCTCATGGCCATATTGCTTGTATGAAAAAGGAATGGTCAGATTTGATGGGGACAAATAGCAGGTCTGCATTAAGTTCAGCCAAGCTATTTCTTAGCAACTCAATTGCATGATATGACCTCTTCTTTAAGACAATCAGAATTAGGCACAGCAGAAAGCCTGGTGGCCAGAGGTGTCCCTGCAGAAACGATAACACCCAAGCCTGATGGAAATCTGCAACAGCAACTGGTTTCTGCCACACCTCCTGCCAGCTGGCATGCTAAAGAATCAGCCGAGTTTCTAAGATTTCAGTGAAGGAAACACTGGCTGTAGCAGGGGATACATGAGACCAACTTCACCCTTTCAACGGTGCAGAATGAAAGAGTTAAAAGAAGTTACTGCACACATTCTACACAAACTTACATGCCCAAAGGCACTGCATTTGGTTTCCTGTAACTTATGTTTTTCCTTTTTACTTATCCCTAGTGGTTCGTTATTGCAGGCCTTTTGACTTGTGAGAGCAAGACTCACCATTCCCTCTGGGAGTTTCGCCGCTGCCCTCTCACTCCCCATTCCTCCCTTTTTTGTTTATCATCTTCCAACTACCTCTCCCATTCAGGTTGGGAAAGGAGGCAAAAGGCAAAATTTATATCATAAAATCAGTCTCATTTCAAAATAATTTTGCTCTTAACAAGAGACACACCACCATAATGTGAAGACACTCTGGTCTCTCAAGCCAGACAGGTTTATTCAGAAAGCAGAGAGAAAGAAACCACAGCCCAAGCTAACAGCAGAGATCCAGAGCACCCTCTGAAATGTTGGCTGTAACCCACCTGAATCTCCCCCTCCCTGTGAACAAATCTGTAATTTAAGCAAATTAGGTTTCAAATACTTCTTGCCTGCAAGTCTCCTACACTTGCTTGCAAGATTCAAATCCTGAAAAAAGAGGCAGAGGCTGCTTTTGTACAGTGTTTGTAGGTGTTTGCAAAAGTGTTGTTGCACCAAAATGAAGCCCTCTTTTCTACTGCTATCAGTCAGATGTTAGACATACTCACAGTAGACTTCGTTATATTTGCTGATTTATTTCTGTAGCACAGTTTTTCACCCTGCCAGTCGTTTTGTCTGTCTTCCTGGTTGAAGGAACCAATCTGGGAATATAGCAACCACCTCTATGATTGCTGAAAAATATTTTAATATTTCAGACCTTATTTTTTCCTCTGTAGGGTAACAGGATCTTCTTCCACTTTTAACAGGAAACTGTGACACAAGGAGGAGTTGCATCCTTCTCTCTTTTGTCCAGCCACCTTTAACTTCCACACAGGACAGAACATCTGACTGAAAGAGCACAGGAAGCTGAGCTCAGGAAAGATGAAAGTGGTTGAAGGAAAAAGGTAAAAAGATACAAGGATAATTTACTGCAGGATTTTTCTAAATGTATCCATTTTTCTTGTGGATGCAATAGTGTGTGCTGCACATGTTTTCTTTTCTTTTTTAAGAATAAATAATTTGCAGGTGCGTGGAGTTCTGCTACAAGAAATATTTCAAACTGAAGCTGTGTTTTCTTCATATGATTAATATGTTACATTACAGCTTGCTTATAAATTAAAGGACCAGAATATGATGTACTGCAAATGAGTTGTATATTTCCCCTGCTAAGCTACAGGGACTGTAAATCATTTCCATCACACTTCATTTTTAATTTGAATTCATAAAAGGTTGTACATTTCTTGTGGTTTAAAATAAAAAAAAGATTAAAGGCTGTAAACTTAAGCGTTTATTAAAGAAAAAAATATGCTGATCTGAAATTTCAGGAATTAAAATATATGTAAAATATAAGAAAGAAGAACAAGTAAGATTTCTAGTTAAGCTCTGGGAATTTAATGTGAAATTTAAGGTCTTCCACTATAAATGCGTCTGTATTTGGTCAGGTGAGGGTGGTAGGGGGAGGCAAGGGTGAGGAAATGGAAGGACAGGAGTGTCCCCAGCTATACCCAGATCAGAGATTCTGTGAAGCCAGTTCCCATGGAAGTTAATCACTGAAGAAGGGGACCCTATGGAAACAAAAAGTAGGTAAAAGTAAAAACCATTTCCCACAGGATGCCAAACCTCATTCCTGCCCCTCTGCAAGCACAGGCCTCCAGGTGGGCTGGCCAAGCTGGACTTCCAGGCGTTACCCAAACCTCACGAGGCCAGATCCCAAGCAAACCTTCAAACCTCGTTTTTGACAGCCTCAAGGTTTTGCCTGCAGAGTAAAGGCTCTGAGGTGGCCTCAGTGATGATCTTCAGGTGAAGCACCAGGGTTACTGTACAGACCATGCTTCTGCTGAGTGGAGGCTCTGCACTGGCATCCTGCTTATTACTCCTCTCATCTAATTCAAGGAGAGATCACCATAACTAATATGATGACCAGCAGGGGGAAGTAATTTTAATCACATTAGCAGCAAAGAAATCAACATGGCATTAGATTAAAATTTTGCAGGTACAGTAAACCAAATTACAACTGTTTTTAATGCCTCTTTCAATAAGGTGTTTTGCCCATCAGTAGCAATCTCACAGGTCTACTTTTAATGGAAACAATAGCCCTCATTCTACACATACAAACTCATAATTCCATAAAAATCAGCAGCCTACCTGCCTCACCTCTCCATTGACTGATTTGAGTGGGAACATGTGTTTAAAAGAAATCACATCATATTTTTTATTGTGTAAGAATGCAGGTAAGTAGTTCAAGATCCTTTCTGTATCCCACACACTTCAATATGGACACAAGTAGAACACACTTCTCACAAACTGGAAGGCCACATTTAAAATGGCACACTACATATTTCAAATTAAAACACTCCCATTTCACACTGTAGCTGCTGGGAGTTCCCAGAGAGCCCAAGTGCAGTGAGCAAGCCTCAGGACTGCCTTGTCTTTCAGTGCATGCTAAGACTAACATCCATGGAAAATAAACGTGAATTTTGAGATTTGTGCTCTATACAAGATGAGAATCACCTCAGCCAGGATCATTAACCCTGCACTTGGTGTCTGGAGCAAGTGTGGGGAAACCCCAGACAGCAGGAACCAACAGGCTGCTTGGAGAATCATATTTATATCAGGTGCCCAAAGAATGTTGTTTTGCTTAGCATTTCCTGCTTGACTGGTTCTCTTCCTAACAACCAAACTTTGTTTGTTTTAATTTAAGATGTTTACTTTTGCTGTGATTACAGTAAAGTCCCATGCTCTCATAAGCCACAATTTGCAGAAAACAATGCAGGGCAGGAAATCAACTCCTAACAGTGTCCAACAAACTGAGCCTGTAACATTTCTGCTGGGGACAGTGACAAACTAACGAGCAATCTCCTAATTACTCAGAAGCTATTTAAGTAAGCACATTACCCCAGATGATGCTAAATTGACACCTCTTGCAGGCAAACTGCTTAGTTACAATTTAGCCAAGCAGGAGCTGCAAACATGCATAGACTGTTCAGTCAATAAGCCTTTGTCAGTCATGAAAATTAAGTTTATTCTTTTTATAGATGAAGTTAGTTTTGTCTTATTTACAGATCTACCCTGCTGTAAATTCTTTTGGAGTCTGCCTTCCTAGTCAGTTAAAGCCTTCCCTTGAAATCAGTGGGCTCTGCAAGAACAAAATCAGTTCCTAAACTGAGGTCCAGACCCAATGATGAAGTTCCACAGTAGTCGTCATTCGCTGCAGTTTTTTTGTGCATTTATTTCTGAAGATCACCTCTTCTATACTGCAACATCGTGCCACAGTTCAGAATTGTTTAAAGGTTACAGGGAGTACAATAATAAGCCACTCCATCTGCAGGCTGGAGAAGGTGCCCTGTGTCCCACCACACAGGTCATTTGTGAAGATGTTCAACAGTGTGGCCCCAGCTCTGCCCTCAGGCCTGGCAAACACCACCAGGGACCGGCCTCCAGATGGACTTTGTGTCACTGCTCACAGCTCTGAGCCAGGCGGAGCAGCTCATTGCCAGCCCAGCTCTCTGTCCCTTTCCCTGGTCCATATTTCATCTGTTGTCTGTGAGGATATTGTGGGGGATTGTGCCAAAAGCTTTGTGTAAGTCAAGGTAAAAAATACCCACCATTCTCATCATCAAAGCATGTTACTTTCCTGCACAGTTTCCAGAGAATACAGGATTTTTCTTGCCCTCTCTTCTTTCCTAAATGCAATCTAAAAAAAGCTTTTTCTGTCCACCATAAAAAAAAAAATTGTATTTAAAGGGAGCTTGAATTATTTAAGATGCATAACAGAATATGTACATTTTTAATACCAATAACAAATTTAAATAATACAGATTATATAATACCAGTTTTAGTTTGGATGTTAAATTGAAAATCAGGTATAAAATGAATATACTGACTTTATCCACTTCTTAAGTTCTACACTTAATATCTGCTGAAAGATCCAGTGCAGAATGTTTTCTTATTCATTTCCATGAGCTCAGGACCAAATCCCCAGCTTTCCCTATCAAGGAGCTATCAGAAAACACTGATTTCTTTACACAACATCTCCTAATAAAAATGAGTGACACTCTAGCCAGGAAACCCAGGCTGCACTCTAGAAATGGAAATGAGGTCTGAAAGCGATGCCTGTTCTCCACAGAAACCGTGAAGTTCCAGCTGCATTGTGTTCAGCTACACCCTGCCTGACAGGGCTGGAGTACCTAAGGAACAAGACAGGACATTGCCAGGGATGAAAACAATTTTGGAGATTATCCAACATACCCCATAACCAAAAAATGTCTCTTCCTTTTCCAAAGTCCAGCCAGAGTGGAACATAAGACTAAGTAAATCTGCTCACATAGACAAGGCCATAATAATGAAAAATAATAGGTCCATTATTAATTTCATATTTGCTTCCCTTGTTTTGAAATTAAACATTATTTACTAATAATTCTATACCATAAACTCTAGCCCCTAAATGCAGACTAAAGTACCTTCAATTGCACCCTGTCCTTGGTAGCTCTTTTTACTACTCTCCTAAAAGCCAGTGTTCAATAAAATTGTCTCCCTGACAGAGTGACTCACAGTATGACTCGGGGTTTTCTTTTGTAAAAGCAGTGCATTCCACTTGTTCCCTGTTTTAAGTTTTATAATAGACTGTGATAGAGCTCAGATATGCACACTGTATAGTACCACTTTGCAAGCTGATTTACTACCACACAAACCATTTAGAGTTCTCCAAAGAAGCTTTGAAGGCTTTAATATCAGAATCTTTCTCCAAGGCCTGCTTTGGTACCAATATTCGATTAAATTAAAACCTAATTATAGTCTAAAATAAATGATGTGCATTTTCTCTCCATTAGACAGACCTATTTGCATTCCATGAAAGACCACTGAACATGGCAGCGTGCCATTTGATTCCATTTAAATCAAAGATGTCCCAATGGAATTTTCTTTTTCCCTGCCAGCTATATTTGTCTTTCCTAATGGGTGCCCAGGGCCTAAAGGTTTAGCCAGACCTCATTACCTGAGGTAGACTGTGCATGAAACCATTTAATTGGCAGTAGCCAGTCCACTGAGCCAGCCCTTTGCTTTGCTTCGTGCCCACCTCCACTGATGCTGTTTACCAGACGTTTTGCTCAGGTTTTGTTTCCAAGTGAGAGAGGCATTTTTCAGAATCTGAAACCCACCATTAACTATCTTCCCCTTCAGGTGTTCTCTTACTTGTTCCCAGGTATTTTGTTGAGCAGAAACTCACTAAAGCATAGCAGTGTTCATAACAACTAGTGAAATTTAATTACCTTCATCCAAGAAAAGCTGTTCTTAAGTTGCAACCAGAACAATTATGGTTGCAACTTAAGAACATGGTTTTAGCTAAAAACAACGGGATGGTATTTTGCTATTTATTGTAGGCACATTTTCAAAAGGTTTCTTGTTTTAAAGCATGAATCCCTATTGAGTTGGTATTGATACAGAGAGGAAATTTCATCTGTGGCATAAAAAGCAGCACTGTTGTCTGTTTTGACAGAAATAATTTTAATTTCAAAGAGAATGGAAGTAGCTTGGTCATTTATAATCAAGAGAAAGCAAACAAAGACAGAAAAGCAAAGCCCTGATCACTCTATAAGCCTCCCACCCTCAGTCTTTGAATTTGTGAAAACAGCATGAATGCAATGAACATAACTGAATATGAGATTTAAGGGTCCACAAGGCTGACGTTTGTCTTCAGGCATTTCTCACTTCCTTCCTTGCTCCTGTAGCAGAACAGTTCTGTCTCTTCTGTGCTTTGGACTTCTGCTTACCACTGCAGAAGAGACAACACAGCCTAGCCTTTCTCCAGCCTTGGATCCAAACTCCTGCACCCAGAGACAGTTCTTGAGATGTTCTCAGCACAGGTTTCCTTTAGGCTAGCCAAGATCCTTCTGCGTTCCTGACTTCTGCACATTTTTACCATTTCTTAGAAGCCACGCAGTAGACCTTTACAAACCACTTTTTCCTTTTTCTCCTGTGTATCCTCACAAAGTGCAAACAGGGGTGTCTTCCCAATCTCAGTATAACGGGCCGTGTCAGACTGTAAATTTGGACCAAGCCCAATGCTTTCCCTGTAAGCCACAAACTGAACATCTAAGAACACTTTTCCTATTTTCCCTGCGGATTACACCTCCTGCAGAGCTTGCTCAAAGAGGCCATTGCAAAGGCTAGTGACCCACCTACTGCACCACATTTAAGACAGTGATTTGTTGATGCATTTGGTAATAGGTATTTAGATAGGAATATTCCTTATTTCTTCTCTCATTAATGTTATAAAAAAACTTTACACTAACTTATAAATTTCAAAATTAATATAATAGGAAACTCTTCATTTGTTTCATTTCTTCCATGTAGGCCATAAAACCTGCATAAAATCTATACTGAAAGACCAATCAGGGTCTCAGCTAATGATTTTTTTTCTTCATACATGTTACTGGAATTTTTCTGAATTTTACCTGCTTAGCCTGTAATGGAAAGCAGTCAGTTGAGAGAATTAAATATTCTTCTGTTAAACCATATCTGTTAAATCTCTATTTATTCTGCTTCTTTTCTAAAAGGAAATCTGTTGTTAAGTCTTCTACGATTACCTCTTATAATATAAAGTAAATCTGCTTACTACCTGTTGCAATTCTACTTTTGTGAGTACAAAGTGCTACACATTGTTTTCTTTCAACAATTCTTTGATTCAAGAAAGAGTCCATGTCCCCATTTTAGGTATGGAAAACCAAGGCCCAGAAAGGGCAGGTTAGATATCAGTTAGATACCAACTCAAGCTCGTGTGTTCTCCAGGAACCAACAGAATGGGAATTCCCTCAAAGCACTGCCTGCCACGGAACAGCTGATTTCCATTAACGGCTTTGTGCCAATCATCTAATCAGCTGTCACGCTCTCCTTCGCTGTATGATCGCTTCCTCACATCAAGGAACAAGATTATTTGCAGGTTTCCAAGTTCATTTTGCTTTTTCTATAAATCTAAATTATGACTGACTCGCAGTATCACAGGTCTTAGCAGGGATTGGGGGTGGAGCAGGGCTAAGCACTTTGAGGTGTCACAAAGAGTGGGTGAGAAGCCAGACAGAGATGACTGCTGGCAGCGGAAAGCCATAAGGAGTTCTGCTGTTTGTGGAGGGGTAAAGTTCACTTGGCAGGAGAGGAAGTTTACAGGTTTCCGAGGGCTGAGCTGCTGAGTGGAATGGGAAGAGAGAAAGGCAGACGTGAGCCCCCCACCTTGCACTGCCACTTTGACTGCCACGGACACAGCAGACACTTCTCCCTGGCCCTGATCCATCGGAGGAGGCAGCATGGGAATGTGTTTCCTGGGCACTGCTGAGACACCCACCGATGTCTGTAGCATATCCAGAGCTCAGCTGAATACAGGACACCTCAGCAGAGAGGCAGAGATGCGTGACTGCTGTGTGAGACACGTCACGCCCTCCATGGCATCCCCTTCTTTCATTTCTGCTGTAATGCCTGACCTTTTAGGCATTACAGAGCCCTATTTTCTCTGCTCATCTCGCCTCCTGTCCTTTTTCCAAGGTTATCCATGGAAATGATTGTGCCCTCTTGCTTACACAACTTTTGCCGTAGTGTCCAGCCTTTCCTGAGCGTTGCCATGGCCAGACCCAGCTTACATGGGTGAGCGGTCCTAACACACAAAGGGCACTTTGAGCCTGCTTTGTCACTCAGGCTTTTTGCCTGGCTGCTGTTAGGATTAATATAAATATGCCCTTGAGAAGCTACAAAATAGCTGTGCCTGGTATGATTCAAAGAATACATAATTTTCTCTTATTCACTGGCCAGGGCTATGAACAAATGGCTGTACGTAGAGAAAGAATTATATTAAGCTCATTAAAAATAATTTCACAGGAAAGAGAGGATCCACTTCCACCAAATTGGGCTATGAGTGAAATAATAAAACATATGGGCTATTCTTTATCCATTCAATATTATTTCTGTTACATTGCTGGAACATTTTTGATACAGCCTGTTTATCTTGACAAAAACCTCTATCTTACAAGCATGCTCAGCATTTACTCATAACAAAGGAACAAAGGAAGTAAAGGCAGCATTTTCCTCCAGTCTACACCCGGGCATGTTCCCTACAGGAGTCACCAAATATGGTTCTTTCATTATTTTGGACTACAACTGATATAAAAAACCTTGGACTGGTATTTACCCTAATTCTGTAGGTAATGTTTATTTAAACATTATCTGCTCAGGATGACTAGCTAGTCTTGACTTTTAAACTCTCACATTATGGTTAAAGTATTATATATTTAGTTATTTATCTGACTCATTAGTCTCTCTTCTAGTTTGATAGCTGATTTGATATTCAGTGTATCAGAGATAACTATCTTGTTATAGCTAAATGAAACGCTCATTTGGAAAAGTTCATTAATATCATTATCATTAATTGGTTCTTACCTGAATCTCAGTGCTGCAGGGACTCTTCAAATTAAATGACAGATTGCAGCTAGCTTTTTTAAAGTAGAATTTTCACAACCTCCCCACATTGCAAATGAAGTCTAATGGGCCAAATCCTGTTCTCCTACTGATCTTAGAAAAAAAGAAAAAAACAAGTTATATTGCTTAGTCCAAACTTACTTTACACCAATATGTCAAGGCTCAGAATTGATCCCAGTTTGCTTTTCAGTGTTCAGTGCAAAATCACATCTTAATCTTTGGAGGGAAGAACATACACAGAAATTGATTTCACTTTGCCTTTTAACAAACACCGTTGCCAAGGTGCGCACTGAGGCACGGAGGAGAACATGAGCTGAGGTTAATCAGCAGCAGCCTCCCGTACCTGGAGCCCTCTCTCGCTCTGAAAGTCACGTAGCCCCCTGCCCCGATGGCCTCGTGGCTCCTCCGAGCGCAGCCAACATCCCCCAGCGCAGCCCTGGCTCTAAACGGCAGCTGAAATCCAGCTGAGCGCGGCAGGACGCGGTTTGGGAATGCACGGGCACAGGTGTGCCTGGGATGGCCCTTCACAGACCCTGCACGTGCAGGAGCCTTCGCACCTGAAGCTGCACCTGCAGCAGCGCTGAGCTGCCGGTCTGTAACGGGAACAGCGCAGTCATGGGCACAGCAGCTGCCTTGTGACCCATTAATGCTCCTCTCGCTCCGCTCACCCTCCCCGGATTGTTTCTGAGCATCTAAGTGAAACTCTTTCTAAAAGGACAGGCAAAGGAAACCACAGGAGTCAAGCTAAGTCCCTGGAATACCGAATTTATTCACTTCTGCCAGCCCTGAATGAGTCCTCAATTCACAATGGCTTTTGGACTCCCAGCCTCCCCACCAGAATGCAAAAGATTAAGCAGTATTTCCTCATACATCCCATCTGATTAAAAGCAAATTAGATTCTTGATCCAACTTGTAGGATTAAGTATCTCCTAGAGAGATGACATGAGGCCCACAACATACTTATTATTAATAATTTTCTCATAAGAGAGTCTACACGGGGATTGACTATAGGTGCGAAGAACTATTTTGTCTTGGTCAGCATATTAATTGACTTTTTGACTTCTCTCGTGCAATGTAAAACAGCCGGCAGGCTGCAGCAAAGGCAGGGCATTTAACCACTCAGCTGGTGAAGTCCTGCATAGCAGACACCTGCATTTGGAACAGCCATTTCAAAGAGTGCAGCAGGCATTTGCAAAACTTCAGCATAGGAGATTTGTTCAAAAACTAGTCAGTGCTGGTAGAGCGAAATGTGTGTTTTTAAGGCCAAATGCATGAATGTAACAGGAGGAAGGAGACTCTTATAACTATTTTAATCCTGCAGGAATTCTCTACAGGACTTCAGCACAGATTTGGGTTTTTTTTTCCTTAACTTGGCAGCTTTTATTCTGCCAAAATGACACCTGAAGCAGCTTTTGAACAAAAAAAGAAACAAAAACAAAGCAAAACAAACAAATAAATGCAACAAAAACAAACAAACCCACCAACCCAAAACAACAAAAATCAAACCCCCCACACTAACCAGCAAACAAAATAAAAAGCCACATATAATACTCTTCTTTGCCTTCTAAAGCCTAGTCCTAGATCTAGAAATGTCAAACCATTTACTATGTAGGTAAATGACACAGATTAGTCAGTTTTTCCAAATAAGAAACATTTCACTGAGATGGCAACAAAATGCAATTGAAAGCCCCAAGCATATAAGGTACTGCACAATATGCTCTTTTAGATTCTGTGAGCAAATCTAGTCCTGGGGTACAATATATAAATATGCCTCACACACAAGCACTATTATTTCTAATGAAAAAACAATAATAATAAAAAGTCTTTCCTCTAATAAAATTACTAGTAAAAAACATCATTAATGGCAGGCTTTCCAACAAATTCTGTTGCCCTCCTGCTGTCCTCTGCACCTGCTTACTGTCTGGAGTAGCCTGCCTCCTGCCTTGTCCAGCTGTTTTAAATGATCCTTCATTCAACAATGCTTTCTAATGATAGCAGTTCTGGGAGGCTGATTCTCCACGATGATGCTCAGCGTGAAACTGCCCCTCTTTGTCCTCATGGCACATAAAGGAAGCCTGACTCACCTGTTTGCTCCAACTCCTCATTTACTTGCAGCTCTCTGCAGCCCCACATCATCCCACATCAGTAGTAAACACAGTGCAGTTCATCACAGAAGCATTCTGCCAAAACAACTTTGGATCAAATTATTTTAGCAATTCCTACCTCATCCTTATTACCTCAATGAAGGTAATTGAAAAAAGAAAAGCAGGGTTTCTCAGGATTTGTTGCTCCCCAGGTACCACAAAAAATTAATCGGCCGGGCAGTGCGCACAGCCCAGGTTTTACCAAGTGAACAGGAAAGCTGCTCACGGTGGGTTTAACACAGAGCACGCACAAAGCAGAAGGGTGAGGGGAACAGTGAGATTCACCTTGTTGGACACGGCCAACAGGAGCGTGAGGACAGACCCGGAACTTGGCAGCTGGGTCTAAAAAAAGGGGTTTCGTGAATGTTGAAGCTACACTTGAATGTGGTCCCCGGGGGCTTGTGCCATTTCCATGCTGGCTGTGGACAGCAGATAGCCCTGCCCTCAGTGCAACAGGGAGCCCATCCACCTTCTGTGCAGCCCTGCCTTTACTGGGGCCACAGCCAGCCTGGCGTTGGGCTCCCTGCCACCTGACAATGGAAGCACAAATTGCACCAGCAAGTGGCCTTTTTAGCATAAACAATGCTTCCAGCCTTCTCTGATTCTGCTCTGCCCTAATCCATATTTACTGGCTCGGGGGACTAGTGCCTCCCGTTTTCCTGCCACCCTTCGCACAACTGCAACTGCCTTTAGCGATATGCAATGAACTGCATGAAAATGAAGAATGAGTGTATGAAAAGGATATGAAAACTATGACAGAACAAGACCTACATTACAGGTGTCTCTTCCTCATTCCTGAGTACCAGACACAGACTGCCTTTTTTTCCCACACCTTACTGATATAGCACAATCTCAAACTCATTTGAAATAACAGGAATCCTTCTATTGGCTTCAGCACATTTCAGAGCAGAGGTAAGGCAGGAGAAGTCATCAGTTACAAAACAACATTTCCACTGTTTAACAAGGGAGCCCTCAAATCCCACTTTTAGCCAGCTTTTAGCAGAACTCAAGGAAGAACAAGCTGTGCTGTACAGCCCTTTCCACCTGAGGCCAATACTTTAGTTTCTAAGGCTCTAAGCTTCGTTACTTTTGCTGCAGACCACTCAAGACTTGATCTTAGATGTTGTTTTGGCTGAGAAGAGCCAGGAAGTATATCAACAGCATACTCCTATACTAAAAGGTGAGTTTGGCCTCCTTGCTCCACTAAGTATAAAAGCTTTCCTGCTAAATTCTCTACTAAATTTCCCTCTTAAAGAGACTGCTGGTGACACTCAAGGAAAACAAGAAATTATGCACTCTTATAATGCTTGAAAGACGTAAAGCTAATCAAACATTATCATAGTATTTTCATGAAAGATCAGCTGACTTTTTGCATGTGCAATTTGACTGCTCTAGAAAGTCTTACCATCCTTTAGGAAAGATTCAGCGGCAGAACAGCCTAAATCACTTTGTATTCCAACAGACTTATCAAGTAGTGTTCTGGAAGTTAAAAAACAAAAACCCTGGTGTGTTTTTTGATCAGATGTCAGCCAATTTTATGGTGATGGTCAGCTAAAACCATGGATAGCTGATTAATGACCCATGGACCAGAAGTCACCTGGAAGTCCATTTTCCAAGACATCCTTAGGACATCCTTTTCCTAGGTCACCATACCCACATACCAATGAGAAATTTCCACACCACAGTGACCAAGGTCTCTTCCTTTTTACCTTCTTTACCAACAGTCCAAACACCTTTCTTCACCACACAGCAAAGTCTGAATGTACAGGTGTGTGAGACAGAGATAACATCCCGGTTAGGTGATATCACTGCATCCAACTTAAGCTTGTGTCAGATATACACCTGTGCACATGAGAGGGACATTAGATCCTCAGCTCAGCACACTGACACACAAATGTCCACTTGACGGAGGATGCTCACACTTAAAACAGCTCTTGACTGCCTTTGATATATTTTTCTTTTCTATAATTTCTACATTTTTTTCTCTGGGGAAAGAGGTTCCTCCTTTACTTGAAACACAGAACCAAGCTACAGATCCGTAGCCAGATTCCTATTTTAAGTGTTCCAGTGCTCAGGAATGTCTGGATTTGAAGCTTTGGTTTGACTCATCACAAAGTCATAGTTACATGACCATGGCTTATTGAAGCTCATGTGTTTTTACTGTCCTCCAGTTTTCAGAACTGGTTCATATTTAAAATAATTTGGGCTCACTAATTTATTTAAATTAAATATTAGTTTATTTACTAGTTTAGTTTATTACTTTATACAAATTAAATAATACTATTTAGATTAAATAGTTAATTTAAATGTGGATTTCATTTGTCTCTGATTTTGAAGATGTGTCACCAACATGACAGGGTTGTTTCTTTTAAAAGCTGTGAACTTTTATCACAAATAATCAATAAAAAAACCCCAACATGACAAATCATACATTGATGATATTGAATTCCCCTGCTCTATTTCAGCTCCCACCTGTTGTAGTATTTTCTTTTTGTGATACTAATGTGCATTTAGTACTTTTAGCAGTTAATAGGTGTAATTTCAGTATCATTTAAATGTGCATATCAAAATATTACTTGTGGGAAGAATAGGATTTTTTTGCCTCCCATAAATGTGACTATAAAAAAATAACATTGTCTTGATTGTATCTCTTTTATAAACACAGCAGGATTGGGAAAGCATTCCAGCATATATATCTGTCACTGTAGCTGGTATCACCCTATAACTCTGCTAGTTAAAATCACTCTCTAATCAGGAAGGGTAATGGATTTCTTCTGCTGGCACTGGAAGGTGATTGTGCAAGTGACAGATGTCAAACTATCATTCTTTCTGAACCCTCTCTTCAGAGCTGAGATTAAACAGAATGGCTTACTTGCACTTCAGACTCATTTAGGCTCCTTGGAAGCAGGTAGGATTTTAAGACTACAAGAATACAGAATAGATGTTAAGTTTGAGCTTTGGTAGCTAGAGAGAGACAAAATGCAGCTTCATTTTCTACCTTCTAGGGAGATTTCAAAAGCCCAATAACATAACCAGGAGAATTTACACATGGAGTTTAAAAAATATGGCTTGAATAAAGGTCAGGCAGACACATGACCTAACATTAAGGTCCCCTGAGCTTCGATGCTGCCCAGAAACTCTAAGCAGTGTACAAGGGCTTACCCTGAATGGGGCCAGGAGCAGCAGCTTGGTTCTGCCCATCACCTGCATCCTGGACAGCAGCCCAGGCAGCTGCCTTCCTCCTGCTTGTGCACAGCTGGCTAAGAGCTTTCAGGGAAAGAAAATTAAGGTCTATAAAGTTAGTTCCTAGGCGGTCAGAGCAGACAAAGGATCAGTTTAGTGCCTTTTTTTTTTCAGCTGCAGTCCTGGGTGATGTCTGGGAAATTCCTATTGGCATCCCAGTCACATAGAAAGACACTTCAGGTACATATGGCACAAATAAAATGTTCCTTTTTACAGGTAACATTTACCTGCAGGGTTTGGCTATCCTATAAACTAGCATCAAGAATACCCTCCCTCCTCAGCAAAGGGCTCCCTCCTTAGCAAAGCGAGAAAAAAAAATAGAAACTTGTAGCTTGCTTGGTTTCTACATTCTCTATCAGAGGAAACAAGCTGCTGCAGTCACACAAAAGGTAAACAGGATTTTCACCATAATGTCACTGTTAGCTAATACTGAATTTTAAAATTCAGCAACAACAACATGATCATCCTGAAAGAAAAAAAAAGAGGTAAGACAAAAGGAACCCACGTTCTCTGAAGCAGCAAGTCTTGATTTTCTACAGAAGAATGGGAGAAAAGGATTTGAATTAAGTCTGTCACCCAGAATATACAACATTCAGGCTTTGAGGTAGCAAGAAAAGAAAACATTTCTACAGATGGATTGGAGAAAGGGGAGGAGAAAATATGAGAAGTCAGCACAAGAAAACAAATACCTTGCATTCAGTCATCAAGCTTATATCCGGTTTTCAGCCAAATAACTTTATTTTATTTTTCAATTACAGGACAAGCTCATTTATGGTTGGCATGAGCCTTGCTTTCCACAGTTTTTCACATAATACAAAACTAACTAGAGAAAAGTGGCAGATGCAGTTTTTATCAATAAAGCTCTGCTTAGAGGAGTTGAAAATCTTTTCCTTTCATGCTTTCAAGTTCTCATTGTATACAATTGTTTTCCTCAGGGGATTATACCTGATCCCATGAAGCTTTCCCTGCCAAGACAGTCCAGCCTCTTTGTGGAATAAGAGCAGACATTGATCGTCAGGGACCACAAGGGAGGCTGCGGCAGCTCTGGGCCCCTCTCTCCCAGCAGGGTTTTGCTGCTCAGCCTGTAAGGGTCACCTGAGCATGGCTTAAAGGATCTGGAAAGAAGAGGATAGCTGAAGGCCAAATATTTTAAAAATGCAAGCCCTTTGCCATTTCTTTATGAACCTCTCCCACCAAATAAAGTAGATTCAACATCGTTTGTTTCTAAATGTGCTGGAAATGAAAATAACTGCAGTTATTGAAGCTGTGGGAGGTACAATGGATATTTCAGCTGTAACGGGATGAGAATGCCCGTTCAAAAGTTCCCTTCAAGCTCTTTATAACAGACAAATCCTCAAAAGAAAACATACTTTGTTAACTTTCATTTGAATACATCCTGCTCCAGCCAGACAGCCCACTTAAAATGACACAGAGGTAGTAAATTGTTCTACTGATTGGTTAGCTGGAGTTTAACAGCTTGAGCTTATCAGGAAAGTGATAGGAACAAAAGTGTCGGGCACATCATCGTTCAGGCAATACCTCCTTCCACTCTTCCTGAACCTCTGGGGCGAAGCCTTTAATTACTCTTTGCAGTAAAAGATGGGCCACGAAAACACTGGGAGATGGACAAAGGCCACCCAGAAGGGATCTTGTTCAACAAGCCTTGCATACAGTATCCCACAAGAAACCCTCTTAACGTGAATTATTTCAATAGCTGAGGTGGTGTATGGGTCCGTGCTTTTCCAAGACAGTGTTTCCTTCAAAAAGTCCCTTATGAGGAAGAAACAACAGGAGATCTTGTCCTCAAGGTAATTCCAATATCTAGAAACTGAAAGATGATGAGAAGCACAGATTTCCTGTTATTTTCTTCTGAGAAATGACACCCCAAGGCATTAAAATGTCCATGGAAATATGGAGGGCCAGCTTTTCACAGGCACTCACAACACACAGTGCTGAATGGAGAAATGTTCAGTTCCTGTTTTCTGGCCAATCCATTTAGGCTGCCGACTTTTGGCTCTGCATCCCCTCCAGAGCTCAATGGCTTGTTCCCAATAACATGCACATGCCACTAAGCCCAGCATTGTCAGACAGCTGAAAGCTGATCAAAAGCATTTGTAGGTTTGGATATTTGTTTGATGCTACAGTCAACCTTAGAATAATTGCCTCAGAAGAAATAGGAGTAAATAACACACATCCAGTCTGGCCAAAAGCATTTTATCAGTGCCAAAATCTCCACAATGTACAAGACTGTACAACAGGCAAGGACAATCCCTCAAAGGCAACTGTGATTGTTGCATGAAAGAGTAACAAAGCTCAATTAACCAATTAAATTATCTGCCAAGAGACTAAGGAATTCACTGTACAAACACATACAAAATTAGGCTAAATGGAAAGTGAAGAGGTCTGGTGAGATAAGGTGGCCTTACAAGAAAGCAAATGCTGCAGGTATTCATTGGTAAGGCAGCCCCGACACCGAAGGGTCAAAGGAGACCATAGGTCATGAAAGAGCTGGAGAGACAGACACTTAGGCCATTTAACACTCTGAAATAAAGCACAGTATGGAAATCCACCAGCCAGGTATGAGCTCTCAGTTGTGTTGGGTATGAAATCAGAGATAACCCATACCTTAGACCCTCTTAGGATAGGATGTTATCATAGCAGATTCTATGTATGACACTGTGATTTTGAGCTTAGGGTAGAGAATCCAATTTGACAAAATTTAACATTACATGTAAAGCTTCCTGATTTAATCTCACTCCTTTGTTTCCCTGGTTTGCTTTCCAAAATGCAGCTGTATCTCCTAATGAGACCAGATGGATTTATGAAAGGGGAATAACTCCTGACCAACCTGACAGCATCCTATTATCACACGGCTAGAGCAGAGAAGGAAGAGACAACTGTAGGTATTGTTTACCTTGACTTACGCAAAGCTTTTGGCACAATCTCCCATAATATCCTCACAGACAACAGATGAAATATGGACCAGGGAAAGGGACAGAGAGCTGGGCTGGCAATGAGCTGCTCCGCCTGGCTCAGAGCTGTGAGCAGTGACACAAAGTCCATCTGGAGGCCGGTCCCTGGTGGTGTTTGCCAGGCCTGAGGGCAGAGCTGGGGCCACACTGTTGAACATCTTCACAAATGACCTGTGTGGTGGGACACAGGGCACCTTCTCCAGCGTGCAGATGGTGTGTGCACGCCGGCCGTGCTGCCATAGAGATGCACGAGGACAGGCTGGGGAAATGGGCCAACAGGAGTCTCATGAAGCTCAGCAGCAGAGAGTAAAAAGTCCTGCCCCTGGGGAGCAATAATCTCCTGCACCAGAATAATCTGGTGACCAACTGGCTGAAAAGCTGGTTTTCAGAAAAAGCCCTGGGGCTCCTCCTGGACACCAAGATGACCACAAGTCAGCAGCGCACCTCTACAGCAAAGAAGGCAACAGCCTGCTTGGCTGGAGCAGGATAAGCAGTGCCAGCACACATGTGGGACTCTGTGCTCAGTGCTGAGCTCCCCAAGGCAGGAGACAGGGAGACACAGCAGCGGATCCAGGAAAAGGCCACAGAGATGTTAACGCCTTGCAGTATCCGAGTGATAAGGAGAGCCTGAGAAGATTGTGGTGGTTTAATCTGGAGAAGACAAAGGTTAGGGGGAACTTAGTGGAGAGGGTTGGGGCAGGGAGGGCAAATAAAAATAAATACCTGATGGGAAGGATTAAGAAGATAGAGTCAGGTTCTTCTTGGGAATATCCAGTAACAGGTGGCAGGACAGAAGGCAATAGGCCCAAACTGAATAGAAGAAAATTCCATTCAAACATAAGAGAACACTTCTTCTGGGGGGACCAAACACTGCAATAGGCTTCCCAGAGACATTGTGGAGCCTCCATTCTTGGAGATAACCAAAATCCTGATCACATGTGGGCGGCCTGCTGCAGCTGACCCTGCTTTGAGCAGAGGAGTTGAACTAGAGTCTCTGGACATCTTTTGCAACCTCAACTATTCGGTGAAAACATGCCAATCACAGTTAGAATCTATCAAAAACAGAGGGATCCGTAAAGAGCCAAATTTCTGTGTACATTTACTAAGAATGTATTTACTGCAGATTTCACCTTTACCTTGAGGCACTCTGCCTACATTTACTTCATCAAAGTAAATGTAACTCAGATACACATATCAAAAGAGAAGCAAATCTCGTGGCTGACAAGTGTAACATTAAACTGACATTAATGTCCATGATGCAGGAGGTGGTGGTGTTAGACAGAAAAGTTTTCAATGCAGCTCTTCACTCCAGTGCACTTGCACTGTCTTGAGCATCAGTACATGTATGTAATGTATGTTTGTGTACATTCACATGCAGATCTCTGTGTACTTTAAAGAGACTGTTCTCCTCCGTGATTTACATAATTTGCTTGCTATTTTTGGCAAAATGTAGGGGGTATTTGATATTACACTTCTACTAATATTGTCCCAGCTCATCCCTCTTTGTACAGTACCTCTTCTTTGTTTCTGGTTTTTTTCTTTCACCTTTTACTCTTCCCAGTGTGTGACTCCCAGCCCGCTGACATCTCATGATAGCTTTAACACATTTGAAAACAATCCAGCAGTCTCAGTCCTGTCAGTTCAGTGCCAAAGACTACCACTCTGTGTACAATTTGGCAGAGGCTAATCTAGCTCTTCCCTTTTTTTTTTTTTCGGAGGGGGGGGGGGGGGGGGGAGACAGGGGTTTGAAATAGGTAACTCTGAATCAAAACTTCAGAAAAAAGAAGCCAGAGCCTCTTAAACTAACTTACTGAGGTCCAGAAATGCATAATTCCCTGTTGCTGCTGCTCTAATTCCAGACTCAGCAGTGCAGCAAATCAAACCATGGCAGCTCAAACACACAGAGATACAGAGAGACTCTGAAGTGTCATTAACCCCCCAAACCAATTGCAGGTCTGTAGGTCTGGCTGGCTGTAGGTCTGCAAACACAGCCTCTCTTAGAGGGAAACTCATCCCTAAACTCCAAACTAACCGTCAGAAATAAATTGACAGGCAGAATATGAGGCTAAAGGAAAATCTACAGGAGTCTGACCATTCCAGTACATGCAATGTTTGTAATAAATCCTCCAGTAGTTTGTACTCTTCATTGCAGATGTCCATAAGCTATTTGCTTGTTTTCCCAAGGTATTCAAGATATCCAAACATCTTCTATTTTTTTCCTTAAATGCTGATATGAATCGTATGGACAAAGTAAACAGAGTACTCTGCTAGAGTTTCCCTTTTTACAAATGAGCCATAAAATTGTCCATTAATCAGTCTTGCTTCCCCAGGGGTTGGGCTGCATTGTTGAGGTTTCCTTTTCCATTTCTGATCCCTGTTTAGTCGAGGAGATTACAAAAGAAAAAAAAAAAAAAAGAAAAAAAAAGAATAAGCCTTTGAAAACTGCCCAGCTCTCCATAGCCCTTGGGCAGTGCTGTTCAGTGGTGGAGAGTTCTAAATTTAAACACTCCTTATTTTTCAGCCTCCACCTTCGAGTAAAATAATAGCCCTATCATGGTTCCTTCACCTCCCATCCAGAGAACACAGTGTTCCTATCTATTTAAATTACCTCAACGAGTTCCTTAGAACAATAAAAAAGCCCTTAAAGGTCTCCTGGGGTAAGTATCTACAACCAGAGAACTAATGAAAAGCTGAGAGAATTTACTGGGAATCTGGCATTTCAGAGCTTTGCCTCCTGTTAATTCCTGAGAAGGGTGTCAGCTCTGACAGTGTCTGAATTTATCTGGAGGGCATATCCTTTTCACACAGGGCAGGAAGGAGTGCACATCTATTGTGCCTGTCACTCCTCCCGTGTGCTGGCTGCGGGCACAGGGGCAGCCAGCAGCTCCACCACACCTGGCTCTTTGAAGATGCAGCTCATGGCCAGGACAGCCAGGTCTGCACCTGGTTTTGAAGGTGCACAGTGGGAATGGGGTGAAGGAGTCAATCTCAGGTGCCACAGGTTTTAAACGTGACTTTGCTGTGGTTTTTTAAATGAACAGAAAGGTCATGAGGTTTACACATGAGCACTGGAACTGGTGTGAAACTGCACGGAATGATCAAAGCTCCCCAAACTGCACATCATCACGTTACCTGTAGATCTGGCCTCTAGCTGTCATAGATTTGTCATCTAAAAGTTAAAGCCTTTGTCTTCTAGGCATGAGATAATTTAATACAAATTTACCAATTCATTCTGACAAAAATTAAAACTTGGGTTCTTACATTGCCTCTTCTGCCTTGCCTGTCTTTCACTCTCTGTCACACATTTGGGGGGAGATGACATAAGCTCCTTGCGGGGGTATATTTTTAGCTGAGCAGCTTATTTAGCATGCAAACCAAATACATAATCAGTGGTTCGGGTTTTTTTTTTAAGGGAAAGTCATCTCAAGGTTGACTTAAAAGCCAAACAGCTTTATCTCACCAAAGTCTCAGTTAAGTGCTGCAGTGTGCAGCCCAATGTGTAAGACGAGTGCTTTTTCCAGTGAGGCTGTGTTGATCTATGATCTAATCTAGGCTCTTTAAATAAGCTTTTAAGTATGTAACTAAGAGCTCCTTTATCTGTTATTAATATCTCGTTTTGTTATCATTGCAAGCAATTTAAATATACTGGTCATATCTGATGAATTCCTCTACATATTTCCTTTTCTCTCAAAAACATACAAGGCTCAGTAAGGAATTTTTTTTCCCTCTACATTCCTTATGGGCTCAGTAGCACTCTAACATTAGCCTCATGCACATAAAACCCTGAAATGTCTGGACATGCATGCAATGTGACTCACTCACACCTAGTGAACAAGTTCTCTCATTCAAAGGCTACAGAAGTGTGAGTTTCTTGAATCACTGGTTTTATTAGTACAAACATGTTGAACTTTACTAACATACCTTTTGCTGACTTTATTGGCCTACCTTATTTAATACATCTTAAAGACCTTGGCAGGTTTTCCCCAATTAATTTAATCAAGATAGTATTCGGGGGAGAAAATAGAATACCATGCTAATCACAAAGGGAATTTCTCCTAATCTCTCTCATTTTAGTGGTGACTGACCCAAGAAGGTACCTGCCACATAACCTGGCTTTCTCTCATGTGGTTTTATTTATTCTTGTCTAAAGCCAGCTCTTACTCCAGTTCAGCCTGAGCTGTGGGAAATGTGGGAGTTTTCACATATGGGTAGGAAAGCCCTGTGTTCTGAATGAAACCTAAAGCAATACTCATTATGCATATTTGCACTGGCTTCTCTGTCACCCAGGAAAAATGTTCTGAAAAAAGAGCAAATAAAGGAAAAGCTGCTGGAAACAATTAACTGCCTTGGGAACAGTACCTGCCAAGTCAGCTCTTAACTTGTGCATCCACTTGCCACAGAACTTGATCAGCTCCGCAGCACATTGCATCTGACTTACCCTGTTGCAACACAGAACTGCTGAGCCTTTTGTTGTGGACAAAAAAAAAATATATCTCAAAGGTCACATCTTCCCTTTTTAAACCTTCCAGCCCAAGGAAAGGTGTTTCTTTTCTCAAACTCACGGTCTGCTGCAATGACGGATATTTAGCTTAGTGGTGAGATAAATGAATATGCAAAAGTTAAAATCAGGATCACAGTTCTCTTCTTGCTTAAATAAAACTACCTGATGAAGTATTTTATTCTGACCTTCAGCTGTCTTATCCACAATTAGCTTAGACTTACACTCCTTCAGCAGGTATTGAGTGGCTGTGAATTTTCTGTGTCAGCTAGGAAGGCTTAAGCAAGTTTTGACTTCTTTGTTAACAAGGAAGTGCCTTTAGACAATTTCAGTCACAGCCCCCATTCCTCCCCCCAGCAAGCTGTTGAAAAACTGGCTGAGTAGTATGATCCTGATGCCTTATTTATGCCAAGTCAGTGACCAAAGGCAGCTCTGAAGGCAGTTAAACTAAACAAGCAGGTGTAGAGCATGCAGAACGAACCCAAGAATCTCATCCTACCATGTTTTTATATGGAGATATAAATCCAGTAAGGAGCTGTCTAAAGGCTGTAATTCAGCAATATCTGGTTTTCCACTGTTCAGAGATTCAAGAAGATTCATTTCATGTTGTTCACTGACATACTTATGCGTGCACACATCCTTATACGTGCATGCACACACGCAGAGCAGAAAAGAAGAAAGCATGGTTTCAAAAAAACCCAAGTATGACATCAATAAAGCAGAAGGTGCAGAGCTTGGAAATGCTAAAGCCTGTGCTAACAGCCTTTGTACTCACTCCTTTGTGAAAACAGACCTGTGAATAGTGCACCACATTTTTAAGGCACATTTTTTTCTCTTATTTTATAATCCTGGGTCAAAATTGTATCATAAAGGTTCCTATCACAATTTCACGTACCACCAAATTGTGATATGTCAAACTCCAGACAAGAAAGCATTGAAACCATAAATTCCTTCAATACTAAGTCTGATGTTTCAGAAAGATATTTCAGCTAATTCCATCCTAACACATAAACTCTAACCGGTAGAAAATAAAGCGTACACTATAGTATGGGCTTCTGAAGCAAACCTTAGCAAAAGACCCAAGGATATAGTTAATTCTTCCTGATAGTCACCGGGAATGAGTGAATTCTGTACCAACATGTCTTGCCTCCTCTTTCTAAACCCATTTTATAACTGTAAAAGGTCTCCTTCATTGCCTTCTTGCTTCCAGTAATGACTAAATTTTTTCTTTTTTTCCCCCTCTCCTTTTTTTTTTTTTTTTTAAATTCCTTGCTTTGTTAACAACCTTTACAATGCAGAGGGTCTTGCTGGAAAAAAATATGCCTGGAGCCTTCATATCATTTGCATGTTATTTTAAATACATTTACATCACATTTTAATCAAGGAAAATGCAAACACATGGTGATAACTTTTTATTTATGGAGTTCTTATAAGGCACTCAGCAAAACATACAGACAAAATATGACCTCGGGGCTGAAAAGGAAAAAGTATCAGTGAGAAGACTGTCAGCATGTCTTGAAAATCCATCTGATAATTGTCCTGCTTTACATATAGCCATTATTGTTTGAGGCTATTTAGGAACTTGTAATGTTTTGATTGAATCAGTTTTATGATAGAAAAAGTCTGTCTACAAGTACCCACAAAGCAGCTCATGCACAGAGCACACATGACTCTGAGTTCTGGATGTCATCTGGCAGATGGCTGGTGGGACAGAGATGCTCTGAGGCATGGGCAGGTTCCTGACAGATCTCATTTGATCCTCACCCTCAGATTCCAAAGTTCTGCTGAAAATAACATCCAAGATACCCTGACATCTAGTGCATCTCTTCAAATTCCTGTGATACGGTTCACCCAGCTAAATCTCATATTTTCTGGAAATATGCTGCTGGTGAGGGAAAAGGGTCACAGTGATGAGGTTGGCTGGGAAGAAAATGTTCTGCTCTGCCTCACACCAGCGAGCTTGTCATGCCCAAGTCTGCCCACCCAGCCTCTTCAGCAGCAGCAGCCAGGAGCTCCACTCTTCCCCTCCCCATCTCCCACCCCGAAAATACAAGTATTCCAGTGGCTGGCTCTCCTTTGTCTTCCAGGTTAAGGATTGGTGTGATCTGCTGAGAGGGAAGCTTGCGGGAGCTCTGCAGGTAACAGACAGCTCTGGAGAGGTGGGAATGGAGTAGGAATTCCAGAAACCAAGGAGCTGATAGAATATAATCGAGCTCTCTCTATAGTTAGAGGTACAACAAAAACATTGGAGAAATTTCGTAAGGTCACGCTTAAAAAAAATCAGGTAATGCCAGAATGAAGGCTGTCAGAAGAACCTTAATCCCTTTAACCATGTACATCCTGATGATCCTCAGCACTGTACTGAAAGCCTCCATGAAAACCTGTGACAGATATTAGACCTGATTGGACACTAGATTTTAACGACACCAAAACTGTTCACATGACTCATCCAAAAATTTAAAGCTGAAAATTTCTGCAGAATTAAAATCCTGAAACAGCTTTCTCCAAGACATTTTCCAAAATGTAACATTCCCCAAATGAAATACCTTGATCTGATTTCCTTCTGGGTCTCTTGAAGAAAGAGAAGAGCAGACTGAAACTGAGAATATTCTTCTCAGCTTAAAAATTACTCACAAATAAAACTAAAGAATAGGTTTCATGTTCCATAGGTTTGTCCATCTTGAACAATGAATGAACTGTCTCTTCTGCTCAGAAGGACAAAAGCAGGTACAAAATAACATATTTATTACTGTTATGCTAGGTACAAAGGAGATACCTTTAATATGCAAGCTCCATAAATATCTGCCTCAATCTGACAAGCGGTGCTATGAGATTGAACAGGTATTTGTAAAATGTTTAGCCTTTCCTATTTGAAAAGTCATTCTGAAGTATTATTATTGTAGAAAATAGGAAAGGCCACAGTCTTACTAAAGGCATAGAAACTATGGGAAATACATAAGAAAAAGAGGGAAAACTGTTGCTATACTTCAAAAAGCACTGCTTCTAAGGCCATCACTTACTGTTCCATAGTTATTCTATCTTTTTGATTTTCCAATCTTGAAAAAACATCAGTGTTTCAGACATGTTATATTCACCTGACAGAAATGTATAATCTAACTCTCTTTCAGGGCAACCAAGTAAATGAAACTTCTGCTGCACTACATAAAGTTTGCTTCAGGGCTTTAAGGACAGCAATGATATAGGGTAAAATCTCTTTAAATCTACACTGATCTTCCAAGATGGAAACCAAGACCTTCCTTCTCTGCCCACCCTTCAGAGCCCGTTTGCGTGGGGAGACAGAGAACTTGGCAGGGAGGGAGCTGCGAGTTGGAGCCAGAGCAGAGCTTTTAGAGAACAGTCAGTTCAAACTGGTTCTTCTGTGTGTTTCAGGTTTGGGGGTTTTTTTTGTTTGGTTTTGTTGTTGTTTTGGTTTCTGGTTAGGAACTTGAAGCTGTTGAGGTTTTTGAAATGATGAAGAAAAAACCAAAACCAAAAACAACTTCTTGCCACAACTGGAAAAGGAGAGCTCTTAGAAGTAAAATGTTATGAAGGATATCTCATAACTCATCCTCTGTGTCAGTACCACATTATCCACCTTTTCTGACATTTTTCTCCCCCTCAAGGACCAATCCAGCAATAAATACGTTCAGAGTTCAGCTATACTTGATGATCCCTGGAATGTCACCCTGCTCAAATATCTTTTTTGCAGCTCTTAGGATGTTGTTTTCCCAGCTGCATTATTCATTCCCAGGTAAGCTACATGAGTGACCTCCACACAAATATGTGGAGAGTTTCTTGGGCTTGTGAGGGGAAGCCTTCATTCAGGTATCATGAGACAGCAGCTGATGGTAGGGATGATGAAAAGAGCCATGAAAAAGAAAATATGTCAATATTTTCTTGAATTACCCCCTATTTTCTACAAGTTATAAACCACTTTTAGGTTATAAAAACTTGGAAGATACCAGGTCGTTCATTTTTTTTTGAAAATCATGTTATTTAGGAATTTTTGCAGAAAACTCTACCTCTGACTCAGTGAAAGGGTTTGGAAGAAAGGACATATCTAGCATTCCATGTTTTCTGAGTGTAATAAAAATTCATAAGAGATGTGACACAGTTCACCTACGAGTCAGTATTTCAAACCCAGCTGCGGCCCATAATTATGACTGAACTTTGAAAACTCACATGAAATAACCAGATAGGCTCCATCCTGTTCAACGTGGATATTCATAGCAAACATCTAAACACTACTACTGCATAATACTTCCATATTATTAAAATGCATGGGCTGATCAGACAGTATAACATTGTCAGCACACAATTTTATCAAAATATTCACTGTTTTGGGTGTTTTTCTTCAAAATCCCAGTTGCAACTCTATATGAAGGTCAGATTTCAAACCAATTTCTTACCTCTGCTTTTAAGCAAAACTTCTTAGCTGAACCCTATCAAAAAGAATCAGAAACCACTAAATGAGATGCTATAAAAACATATTGTTTTAAAACCTCTCTTGAAGGCAGAGACAATCTCATGATTATTATTAATAACACTACATCACTGTAGATCAAAGTTAAGGACAAAACTGCATTTTAAGTTGTGAAAGGTCACACTGATCTCGGTACCTGTACTTGCCAGGTTTATTTATATTTAATGCCACCCTGACTGCAACTTATAAAGGGCATCTATCTTTTTCTCATATAAAAATATTAATGCAATTTTAAGATTTATATAGAAGAGAAAGAAAATAGAAACTTAAAACTTTGTGATTCATAAGAATAGGTTTATATTTCAAAATTAATTCTACAAGATGTAGTAAAAAATAAGTTGCATTTTAACCTGCATTTTGCTGCAATTTTTTTTCTATGATTAGTCCAAAACCGAGAAATAACAGAGCATGCTATATTATCTCTGTTCAATAAACTATGTGTGGTCTGGGTTTTTGAGCAAAATGATTAGCTTAAGGCTTATAATAAAAATGTGGAATATCATGAACTGGGCAGGGGAAGGATTTGCAACACCAACATATTATCCTCCATTCAGTAATGGTAGAGGCAAGCAAATAAAAGAAACATGTCTGTCATCAATAACACTGTGATGACACAGGGAAGGTCACCTTTACCAGAATTTTCATTTCTTCCTCCAGGGTACATGAAACACATAACTACGTGATCATGTACCTGGAGGAGCAGCAATACTGCCTGTGATCAATCATCCTTTCTGTCTCTGGAGTGGAAAGAGAAATTTTCAGGAGTCAACAAAATCAAAAAGAAATTAATTCGTGTACAGGTCAAGAATTGTGACCATTGGCACTATAAGTAAAGTGTGAGGGACTGTTCTCAAGTTATTGAACAATTGCCTGTGCCTAAACATGGCAATCATTCTGAATGTCTCGTTGAGCAAAATTTTCAGTAGCAACCATGTAAAAGACAAACACTGGATCTTTTTCTTGTCTTTTACAGGTTCAGTTGTGAGCTGGTTTTCTGTATTTCTGAAATTAGTCATTCAGTGATTTTTCTTGAAATTTCCTTGCTCCAAGGGTTGAGTTTTTTCACAAGTATTCTGTTACAGGTGTATATTCTTCATCTTTCAAAGTGGCTCTGTGGTAAGAATTACCCAGAGAAATGTTACCAAATTTATTTTCTTTTCTTTGTGTAAAATGGTCCAGTTCTTTTCATGATCTCCAAACCTCAGTGACGAGCTTTGTCACAATTTAGAATACTGCTCAAGTCAAGCATTGTGAAGTAGGAAGAACAAGAAGTGAAATATGTCAACCAAAAAGGCTAAAATGTTTTTATGTGTCTTGCTATCTATATTTGGTTGAAATATGCCATTTTGTTTAATATTTCAGCAGGATCATATTGGCATGTTTTCCTTCGCTTGATAGAAGAATTTTAAACTACATGCAATACAGAATGTTAAACACAAGAGTTTTATGTTGTCAAACACCATGAAATATATATATACATGCATATATATAAAGCTCCTACTTCAATTCCACTTTAAGAAAAAGCCAAGCACGTTTAAAGCCTGTTTCAACTATATTTCACCTTCTTGTTTTCTTCTTGAGTTATGTTGAGAAACACAAAACATATTCCAAATAATATTTTAAACCCATCACTTAATGTACCATCATACATCACCACATATTTCAGTTCCCAGACCTTTCAGCAGTTATACAGCTGTTACTTATGGCACTTGCTACTGGTTTTATACATTGATTATCAGAAAGAGAATAGGAGTTGGACTATTTGTTCTGAATTCTCTTCAAGAATGAAAGCAGGAAAAAACCCCAGTATAAATAAAGAGTGAAAGTGTGGCCCTGCCTTTGCTTAGTTGGGGTTGTTTTCCTTTCAAGTGCTCTTCTACAAACTCCCACTGTAAACACATCTCTAAGGAACACTTCTTAAGGTTAAACTGACAAGTGGCCTTGGTCTTCCTGTTTTTAACTGTTTTAATTCTTCCATTATATCTACCACCAAAATATTCTTTCTGTATTTATATACTGGTGTCAGGTCTCATACAGCTACAGAAAACTAAAGTAGTATTCAATTATCTCTTTCTTAACAGCTCTCCACTATCAAGCACCTAAGATAAGTACGGCTCCAAAGACAACACAGTACAATATTAAGTGAACTTTAATAGTAAATAAAAGATGGCAAGTGTTCTCCCTTCCTACCTGTCAACCAAAAACAAACACTAAAAGAAAAGTACAATCACTTCAATTTAACAAAACGTGAACAGTGACACTACATTTCAACATCAGCAGGCAATCATTAGCACATAGGCCAAGTTATCACTGGAGAAAGGAAAACAGATAAATCATTTAAAAGAAACGGCCTGTTACAAGAAACACAAACTCATATGTGGCAACAAATGGCATCACAAGAAAGATCAAATTGCCATTCCCACAGGCATAGGTTATAGAAGCAAAAATGGAAGAGAGATGTTTCTAGTGACAATTAAGAATTGAAACAATCATATTGTAAATATTCATTATAGAAAGATAGCTTCACTCCTTAGAAAACATTTCCAGGTTGCAAATGTGTAATTGATTTTTTTTTTCTTCCTTGTTATGAAGGATGAAAGACCCCAGCATCTGTTGTACTACACAATTGGTCTGTTCACAACACTGAAAAGTTGGGCACTTAAAGGTGAAAATACGCAAGAGGCTTTTTTCTCATTACTCATTTCTGCAGGTCTGTAAAACTGAAAGGATTAAAACTTTACATCCATTTATTACAAGCCTAGGGAAAAGAGTGGAATGGTGCAGTTAATACCCAGCTTCTTTTTAAATAGAAAGCCACAATGACTTACTCTGCCTACAAAAAGAAGAGAATCTAGCTGGAAGAAGATCTCCAAAACTTGAAGGGCAAATCTTAACACAATGAACTTTTGGGGGGAATTTTATTCCCATGGTGAGAAAACAGCAGAGGTGTTAATTGTGAACTACAATTCAATATAAAGGCCCCACAGAGCACTTGGTACTCAGTTTTGTTTCTCATGAAAGGCCTGGTTTTTTCAGCTAAAAATTCAATCTCCAACCCCTCTTTTCCACTCAGAATTCGTAGTTATGCCTAATCTGCTGCTTTTCTGGCTCACTTACAGGCCCTGTTGGCAGGTAGTGAATGCAAAATAATTTTAATGGGGGAACCCCTGGGAACAGGAGCAAAAGTTTTGAGCATTTACAATTTTACAATGACGTAGGGCCAGCTGTTAGATAAAAAGGGCCTCCAGCAGTGGAGCCCACTGGAATGGGAACATTGGCGGGGATGTTTTCAACTCAGCAGTCTGCTAAAGAGGGAAACTAGACAAGCCAACCAAAAAGACAGGACTGGTCTGGACGGGGAAGCGCCGTGAGGACATATGGTACTTATTAAACCCATTGCACAAGGAGAGCTCCATCCCCAATTTGAGGGCTACAAACTGTCAGGGCCACAAACAAAGTGAGGGCCTGCGGAGCTTGAAGGCCCAACAGGAAAGCAAAGGAAATAAAACGGTTCAGAATGGCAGCAAGCAAAGGAAAGAAACCGCTGGACAAGGACAATCCCATATATTGGACAGTTTGTACAAATATGAAATTAAGTTGGACCAAGCCCAGAACATATTTAGGGCAGCACAATCAGACACTAATTCCCCTCTTTTCTACTACTCACCGTCCCCTGAACAATAGCTCTAAGTGATGACAACTCGTGCCAGTTAAAGAAAATGGACTTAATTCTTTTCCCACTGAAATCGATAGAAATGACTCCTTGTCTTCAGGGAAAGTCAGATTAATCCATTTATGAGCAAGAGCACCTGCTCATAGCAATCCTATTATAGAACAATTGGAAAAATTGTAACAAACTGAAGAATAAGCACTGTGGGTAAGAAATAATAAAAAACCCTGGTTTTAAATACGAATCATTCTCCCTTTGATACAAAAATAGTCATGATGCCCTATTTTACATTCATTTCTTCCAACTCATTCAACTGATCAGTGGTTCCCAAGGTACCTGCTTACCTTGTGTTCCTCTGTTTTGGTCTTCTCTGTGGAATTGTTCCCTCAATTCTTTCAAGTAACACAAATATTATTTTCATTCCAATGCCTCCCAAAACATCCACAGGAATATTAAAAGCAAAAACTATGTCTGAAAAATCTTGTACTCATTGGTGTATATCATTTTGTAAAGGAGGGAAGTGCCTTATAGAGCTGAACTCTCCTGAACTCCTTTGCAGAGGGTTCAACAGCACCTGGATAAGGAAGAGGATGAACATTTATCAGATGGGAATCAGCTGGGAAAGGGAGGCACCAGCAGCTACTTGTGTGTCCTCATCCTCGGTTGTTTTCAAGACTGAAGTGGTTGAAGCCCCAGGCAATGATGTCAGAGGTCACAGCTGACGCTGCTTGAAACACGGTTGGCCAAGAGACCCCTGAGGTCCCTTCCCACTTGGTTTATCTTGGGGTCTTACTAACTCCACCTTCTTAATGTCTATGTCTCAGCTGAGAGGGGAAAATAAAATAAAAGAAAAAAAAGTCAGTCAAACAGAGTTACTTCAGTTTAAAAAAAAATTTTTAAATCTGTCTCTAGTGGATGCAAGAAATCCTGTAGTCCATATCCCTTTCCCAAGGAGGAACCACGATATCTGTACCATTCCTGACAGATCTATAGTTTACACTCCTTAAGATTTCCTCTGCAGACTTATGGAGTCTTGACAACCCCTGCTGGTAATCCATTCTGATATGCCACTATCCTCCTCAGGAAGGTTTATCTCAACTCTGGGTCTAAATATGTTTTGCTACAGTAAAACTCCATAATTTCTTGCCCCAGCTGCTAGACATGGATGGAAGATTATTCCTTCCCTCTTTGCAGCATCTTGTTTTGCATTTTCAATTAATCTCAATCTTTTATTCTGTCTGAACAACTTCTTGTCTTAACCCAAGTCAGTTATAAATCTAGGCTAGATGGCTTCCTTCAAAACTGGTGCTATCCCAAATACCTACACCAAATACTGTTGCAGTGGCTAGATCTGCCAAAATGTTGAACTTCCATTCCTCCCTTCTGGACAATATCCAGAATTTTCCAAGTCACATCTTCAGCTTTCCAAATAATTCAGATTTCTAATTTAAATCTAAAAAAAATTCAAGTCCTTCATAAGTCTATCAATCTCTCTATTGCATCACATGAGTCTTTAATGAAAATATTGACCAGAACTTCAGAGTTGTGTAACTAGGAGGAAACTGTTACTTCCTGAACCTCTCTCCTAACTTCCTTCCTTCCTTCATTTCAAGTCCATTTCCTTCCTCCCTCCCCAAGGCATCTACAGAGAACAGGCAAAGTACTAGAGGACAAGGCAGGATTCAGCCAGTTCAGCAGACAGATATACAATTTCATAGTGATAAAACCAAAATTCTGCCTTATTCTGAATGGAGACAGAAACCTTGATAATGTTCAGTTGTGTTTGAGTGCCTTCAATTTTCTGGTACTGCCAAAAAGCAATATTCCCTTTCTGACGGTGTAATGGCCCCTTTCAGACAATGCCAGAGTCAAAGCCACTGCCAGCAGTCTTAATGGGAAGGTTTAAATATATATACATGTACATAGGAATTATTATGACTATCAAAAATGAAAATATTGCTAACATATTTCAAAATGGGAACTTGGCCCTTTGGAATAGAGATTGAATATAGAACTGAAAATGACCCATAGCTCAAGTTATAGGCAGATGCAGTTCATCCTGGCTCTGGTCAGCAGCACACAGTGAAAAAGTATCTCTAATTAATAAAAAACCAAAACCAATTTTAAAAATCACAGAGTGCTCCTCCAGTATTCCAATTTTAGGTTAGGTTTAATGCAGTTTAATATGGTTTTATCAATCAGCATTTCAACTACCTTAGCCTGACAGTGGAGAAAAAGAGGATCACATGGGTGGAGACCTCTAGACACCTTTACATAAAGATTTAATTACATTATTTGTAAATATCTATCAAGGACAGCAAAATATCTTTACTATTTTCCATAGTATTTATCACTAAGAAGGACATAGTATTCTTCTTTCCCCTCATCAGAAACTGAGTTTGTTCTCTGCACCTCAGTGAGGACAGACTTTCTCAGATAGTCCATAATATATATAACATTACTGCCAGGTGCATTGTTTGCCTCTGCAACAAAGAGTCTCTTCACATCCCTGAGTGTACCATGTGCTAAAAGGCATCTGCAAAATCTCAGTGAAGGAGAAAACAGAGATCCAGAGAAAAAATACTCTTATGATAGAATTATAAAAGTGCTCAACACTAGACAAATATTCTTTTAAAAATAATTTTTAAAAGAGAAAGGAGGAAGGGGCTTTCAGGCCAGGGAAGCACTTTCCACTTAGTTTAAAGAAGGATCACAGGCTTGTCCTGGCACCTAGTAGTAGCAATACAGGGAAAATACCCCAAGGGCCTCCCTTTTCACAACGTTCACACAGCAGTTCTGGGGTGAAATAATGACAATCTCACTTCCCTGTTACCAGTTCTTACCCCTTGAACCAGAGCATTAAAATGATTTAGCAGCAATCCAACAAGCCAGAACTAAAAATTATTTAGCTGAAAAACAAAGTAGGAGTGTTTACCAGATTCTTCAAAGCCAAGTCAGTTCTTTAGTCAGGTTTACCACTTTCTCATGTGCTGGAATAGCAGGCATGAACACAAGGGTGGAGACCGTATGGCTTGTGTTATTAGCCAAAATCTAACTGCAGTGTCAGAATCCCAGAAGACACATTAGCATGCTTGGAACAGTAGGTTGGTGGGAGGCAGGAATCTGTCACTGAATTTAAACCTGGTCTCACTCACACTAGCTGCACACCAACATGCTGCTCTCAGTTTTCATCCCTGGAAGAGAAAAAAAATCAAGACCAATGAATTAATGAAATGTCGGGTGAAGAATCAGCTAAACATGTCAAAATGCCACAAAAAATATTGCTCCCAGAAGAGAAAGAATCAGAAGTTCACCAGAAATGGCATATGGCTGGCAATCATTATTAATAATCAAAGAAAGGGGGAAAAAAATCTTCTCTCACCCCACAGTTCAGTCGGATCCTTTCCTGGTTACCACTCTAAAATGATAAATTACATATACGACAAAAGATTCCAAAATACATATGTCAGTTCCTCTACTTCAGGTTTCTTTACAGTCTTCTCAAAGATGCAGACAACTGAGGAACTTCCCATATAGCTGAACCTTAATAATATTGAATCATTAAAAGTAACAGCAGCTGATTCTTAACCATAAAGATCAAATCCAGATCTCACCTCTTCTTAAATGTCATTCTGCTATCATCCCTCTCTTCATTATTTTCTTTTTCCACATCATGTTTTTCATTACCAATTCTCTTTAGTGAGCATAGTTCTGCAATTAATTTTTGGGGTGTTTTAGTTCATTTTCTTCACCCAGCATAGAATCTGATGCAGTGTGTCTTTCTGTAAGAAACCAACCTAACAGGGCCAGTGGACACTGGTGTGACACATCACAAGTGTGGAATCCAACTACCTACCAGGCTGTTGCATGACTACAAAAAAAAATGTAGCCTTCTCTCTGTATAACCTTATTACAAGATGGAACTGATATGGAATGAAAAAAGATGAATTTTAATATGCAAAAGACATTCTCTCTGCTGGATTACAGTCCTTGTATTTAGAAATCAAACTAGATTTCAAGTGGATAATGAAAGTCTGAAGTTTTATCTTTTGGTAAAAGGTCAGTTCACTATTGATGTAAATCAGCTGAATTGTATTTCATACCATAACATTTATCTGCATCAGTGGAGGAACTGTAAACACAGGGAGAATAGTCTTTAGTCTAGGAATGAGGAGCTCAAAGTTTAGTTCCCAGCTGTGCCAACATTTTTCTGCAAGAACTTCAAATGCAAATCCCCAAACATCTATTTTTGTTCCATAAAAATGAGACAAAACTTTTCTGGATAGTGTGAGCCACATGAGGCAAGACAAACACTGTCGTTATCAAAGTGATAGAAACATAGTACTCATCCCTTTTTGTCTCCAACTACTAATCTGGCCTCTGTGGGCTAGTCAAATAAGCTCTGCGATTCACCCTGGGATTCTGCCTGCACCAAAAGAGATTCCAAGTAAAACAGTCAAAAAAACTTTCTCTAAGTTATTTCCAAATCTGTGAACCTCTGCATCACAAAAGACTTCAGAACCAGCATGGGAAAGTGTGGCTTTTGTATTTTCCCTAGTGCTTGCTCGTCAGGTGGAACCTCAACCAGTTTCTCGCACAAGGGATATGTACCTCTTGAACTGCTGCTCAGGAGATGCAGCCCCCACATTTTGATGCCTGTCAAATCTGCTTCTTTACTGTCCAAAGCCATTTCACCTGACATTTAAGCTCCTTCTGAGATCCCTCACAACTTACTCTCTTCTTTCCTCTGTTCATACTCTCCAGTTACTTTTTTGACTACCTGTTTCCTTTACAGCTCCAAGATTTCAACTCACATAAGATGTAGCCCTCAGGCATGATTTACAGCTTAAATTCTCTCCAAATTCCTTAGCCAAAATAATACTGCTACTCTGAACCTTATGCTTTTATTGCTGCTATCTCCCTTGTGTGCTAGTCATTTTTAACTTCTGTTGAGCGCTGTGTCCACAAAACAAAAAGGTGAGTGCAAATACTCCTTTAAGCATTGATGAAGGAACTACTATGGCAAATGCAAACACAATACAGTCTACAAAAAGGCCAGTGAATTCATTTCAGCTTGCTGATAGGCCCAAGGAAGCAGTTTTAAACAGTCTGAGATGAAAAAGACACATAAGAATAGGTAGTTTTTCTCAAAATAAGCAGCATTTTAAAAGGCACTTATATGTCATAGTTTGTGCTCCTGATCTGGGGCTAGAGAGATTAAGAAAATTATACCCAGCTTCAAAGCTCAGGCACCCAGGGGAATTCAATAAACCAGTGAAAGATCTGACAGATCTTTCAAACAGGGTCATGTGAACAAATGCACTTGCAATCAGATGGCATAACTGTAATAGCAGAGAAAGGAATCTCAAGTTTCCTGAAAGCTACTAAGCTTAAATCATATCTTCCTCCAGATAAAGATCCAGGATAATTTGAACACCAGGTCCATATGTCCTATGTTTTTTCTTAGGACAGGACCAGGAAGAAATACTAACATCAAACTTCCAAGATTAACTCATCTTCTACTTTTTCTTTCTCCCTTAGCCTGAGAACAAAGCCACTGTACTAAACCGTTTACAACGCTGCATTAGAATTAGAAAAGAGCAGATTGCCAGACAGTCTTGGTAAAAAAACCAATGTGAATGTCATCTACATGGAGCAGATTGTTAAAAATCAATCGGCCTGAACTTGTTCACACAGAAAAAACTACATAATAAGAAAAACTAGGCAAGAAAATTGCAGCAAAAGATACTTAAAATATTTGCACAAAGAAAGGAGTAAAAATCTCTTAAATCATCTGCTGTGAATTGCTCTGCTCCCAATTTTCAGCGCTGCAGCATGTTCTACCATTTAAGTGGGAAAAATAATTAGATTTCCAAAGTAATTCTTAAATACCTCAGTAACTTTGTACTAATATGCAAGGTCTGGAAACCAAGCTGAGATCTCATGACAGGATTGGTATCAACAGAGGAAATATTTCGTGACTATAATGATTGGTTGTACTGTTAGGGATAAATCAACAGTGAAACTTCATGAGCTCACTTCCAGTTGTGCAACAACTTATGTAATGCATCACATATCTATAGCACGATAGGACAAACCTGCCCTCCTCTCGTTCCTTTTAACAAGGTTAAACTCAAACTGATTTACCAAATGTCTTGGCTTATGTTGTCCACAAAGCCTCATCCACAGCTCTGTTTTTGAGAAATCGCTCAAGATTCCAAGGAGGTGAAGAAGTATCGGTCTGGCTGCAGGTGAGGTGTAACACCTGGCTCATCCTTACACATGCACTCAGGAACAACAGTCACTTGCACATTTGCAGAATAATCTGGCCCAATCAGGTGACATAAATCAAAAATTTCATTGGTGTTTTCTTTCAGCAGTATTAACCAAGCCAACTCACTGCATCCCAGCATATGCTCCTGGGGAAGACACCCAGGGGAAGCTGGAAAGGAACGTACATGTGAGTAAAACTCAGGAACAGAACTGTGTAAGTAGTTTCTTTAACAAACTAAAAATTGCACTTGGTTAATAAAATTCACGTCATTTTTTGGTCAGGAACCCACTTGCAGCCCTGCAGGCATGAGCCCCTCTCCCGCCCAGCAGCATGGGCCATGCTGGGTTCCACAGCCCTCCCTCCCTCCTGCTTATGGGAGCTGGAGGGAGACACCTCAACTTCTCCAGGGTGAAAATGTTCATTTCAGTGCTTAGGAATTAAACCCATCTCTTTTTTCAACTTTTATCTAAAAGTGCTGCATAAATCCTAGTCAAACTCAGAAATCATTTCAGAATGATTGAAATTATATTGCTTTGGGAATTATTTTCTGGGAAGAAATTAAATTAAAAATTAACAGTTCCCTTCTAAATAAAACAGCCCTGTATTCTCTTTCTGGCTATGCCACAAGCTTTTTTGTCTGCTTAGTTATTCCAATTCTCTTTGCCTGACTTGTCTTATTGTTCAGACACTGATCATGATGCTGCTGGTCTCTAAGGGTGCTGCAAAGCTGCGTCACTAATGGCAGCAGTCTTTGAGATTTCTGTACGGAAGATATGGAAATGAAAAAATTAAGATTTTGCACTGAGCAGCAATAATGTCTTTTACTCCTTTGACAATGAGACAGAGAGAAGAATCAAATATACAGAGCCACATTTAATTCCAGATAAAAGAAACTGAGAAAACAAATGCTCTAAAGAGTTTAAATCTATAAGGAGTATTGCTGGATTTCATAAACATTGAAATTTTCCTGCTGTCCAAAACTATCATTCCATGAAGCTTTTAACCTTTGCTGTAGAAATTTAAATATTTATTTTATGATAACATTTGGAGACAACAAGCTACAATCTCATTTTAAATTGTTTAAAATGAGAATTTGACTTAGATTTAACCAGAAATATACATGAGAAGTGATTGCTATGTTTGTTGACAGAGGCCCCCCCTGAAGCTCTCCCATCATAGCACGCAAAAATCTGCAGTAGAGGAACCATGATGCTGTGCAGAGCCCTCTGAATTGCCTGTAAGAAGTCATTCAGACTATGAATATTTATGCTTCTTTTTTTTCAGCTTAATCACCAACAGATGACATTTTTTTCCCCAAAGGGTGACCCACCCATTCTGCTGGGGTGGATGGTGCCCTCGATTGACCACATTTCTCTTGGAAGTTCATGGAGAGCAGCCTGACGTCAGTCTCCAAAGGCACTGGACTGTCTCCATAAATGTCAGTCTGGGAAGGCAGCAGGGACGGAGCAGGGCTTGCACATTAGCACATGGCTGAGCTGATGCAGGTGCTCCTAACTTATTGCAGATGGACACAGAAATTGCTGACATCTCTCGCGGGACCACAGCATTAAGTATGTGTGCACAATGTCATATGGAAGAGTTTGAAGGCACAAGGCCTTCCTCAGGAGAAGCATCATTTAGGGAGCTGAATGGTGGAATTTCTTCTTTCATCTGGAGGGAAAGGGCCCAAAGGAAAAGAGCGATGAGATGTTTGTTTATAATTTTTAAATGAGCTTCTAGAAAAGAACGCTGAAATATTTCTGTCCTGGAAAGGAGAGACATTGTGGTCTTTATTTTTATCACTTACCAAGTTGATGGTATGAATACAGCAAGGGATCTTCACCATGCACCAAGACAATATAAGTGTTGCAGGAGAAGGAAATGTGTCTCTTGCCCCTAGCTTAAACGAGGGAAAAATTTGGTGCTTTCCACAAGGACCTAAGTTAAAATGTCATCTATTTAAATTGCAATTGTGCCCTTCCAGTTTGAAATGTAACAGTCTTCATATGCTTCATATGTTAAACTCAGGAAAATAAACCACCCATGGCTTCAATCTATGATTTCAGGGAAGACATTGAAGGAGATTGTGAACATGAGAACATCTTTGTGTGACTGTGGGAATCTCTACAGACCCCCTTAACCCTCCAAATGCTAAATAGTGAAGAAAGTGTTCAGCTAAGCTGGAAACAGAGAATTTACCCAGCTGTTTGTGATTTAGGAATGTAGTCGTCCTACAAGAAATGTTACCAAATTGTCCGTTCAGCTTTCCCCTGCACCCTCAGACTGAATACTGCCTCCCAAATCATGCTGAGCTCTCCAGCCACCATCCCACATGCACAAAGATTAAATCTGCTTTTCTAGGCCAGGGAGCCCCTGTAGCATCACGGGGTAATGCCTGGATTTGATGCAAGAGCGATGCAAGAGCAATGGAAGTTGTTCTACAGTTAACAAATATATTGGTATTTAATCCACCAAACATCATAAACACTAGTGCAAATATTTTAATAAGCTACTGTGTAGTCATTAAATATTGAAATCTGTTCTTAATTAAGTGCTTCGTTTGGCATAATAATCCTCATTCTCAATGCAAGATTTAGCCGCGTTCCAACACAAGGGCAGCAGCATGACATGATGTGTTGGACCATCTGTGTTTACAATCACTGACTTTTCTAATGTATATATGAAAATGAGGTCAAGCCTGGAACAGGTTGCTTTATTTAGTTGGAAGATAGCTCAGGCTGTTACTAGACACCAAATCCATGACTTTTCAGAAGTTTGACCAATTACGGAATGGAACTGTTCTGTTGAAATAACACTTCTGAAAGTTTTTCACATTTCTTGGAAAACGATGCAGTGCTGCAGAAGTACTTAAACTTATCTAATTTATTTGTTGCTACAAGTACCTGTGGCAATATGTATGCTGAAAATTAGAGGAAAATACAACAGCCATGGTTTTCAGGATTTTATGAATTCTAAACCATGTCTCCCATGGACTTTTTCCTCGCTTTGTTCAATAGAGCTGTGCCTTCAAGCAGAATATAGACAATGTACAATTTCACTTTAAAATTACATTTCCAGACCCATTCAACTTTTCGATATCCTCTTACTCTTGCTAGTTTTAAACACAAGGATAATTACTGACAGATTAGTGGAAGATGATATTCAATTAAGCAATCATTGCCAAAAAAAGAATTATACCATCCCAAATTTTACTTACTTTGCATTAGTAAGGATATCACTACTGAAAGAGGCAGAACCTGTGGATGAAGGAGAGGTTTGGCATGGGAAGAGAAGGAGGACAAAGACATCAGAGCACTGTGGAGAAGTCTTCATGCTGATACCTACAACAAAACAAAGCCACTCCTTGTGAGAACTGCAGCCACAACCACCAGCAGGCTGTGGGGGTTCATATGGGAGGCAGGAGCTCCCTCAGTTTCCCGTAGACTCCAAGTACACTGGAAAATTTTACAGTCGGAGGGATCAGTTCCTGCAAACTTACACACATTACCTACCTCTACAACTCTTCACCTAAGGGCAACAAACCTCTCACAAAACAGCAAATGAAATGGGGAGAGTAGCCTTCAGTGCTTACAAGACACGTATCCCCACACTGCCCAGGAGCTGCACTTCATGCTGGACTGAGAGACACCGAGAAGCACCGGGCTTCTGAAACCCAACGGATGAAATATGGAGGCGGGTTACTATTCCCTAACAACGTTTGGTGTTTTTTTCCTAAAATCGGTGCCTGTAACCATGTGGTAAATTGGTATTCTTTTAGAAAAACAGTCATGCCTTTAGCTTTAAAATTTTCAAAATAAAAATAAAAATTAAAAAAAAAAAACTATACCAGCTTGTATAGCCAAATGGCAGACAAAATTTAAAGAAAGCAACTGAAATCCATTCAGAATCTCTAAATATATTTGGCTTGAATTTTTATCGCTGTGGCTTGCAAAGTGCTAACTTCTATAAATGTATGAAAGGTTGGGATATTATAAAAGGGTGAAGAATTATCTACAGTGACTCCTAAAATTATAACTATCAAAAGCTGCATTAAATCAAGGTGAGAATACTTAGAAAAATAATGCCAAAATGTAAAAGATTGCAGACATCATTCTTAGTCACCATTTTTCTTTTCTTCTTCCTATGCCTTTGATCTGGAGAGAGGCAATAAAAGTAATATGAGCTATGAAAGGAAAATCGTATAAAAGGGAGGCATCAGAGGCCCATTAAACACAATCAGTTACAGAGAATGAAGGACAATACATGAGCAAAGGAAGAAGTTTCCATTTAAAACTTTTAATCATGACTTTTAAAAATAATTTTAGTTTCTTCAGAACAACTGTGGTTTCCTGGAATATTTTTGCCATTTATAGACCTTGTTATACATTCTATCTCAATATGCTTTAGCACTGCACAAAGATTTTTTTATAAGCAATTTCTAGCCCGTCAGCTACTTGTTCCAAACTAGTAATTATAAAACATCTTTTTGCATTGCTTTGCATTGAACTTCTGACAGTAAAAGATAAAGAAGGAAGTACTTTGCAATAGATTCTCAAACTATTGTTTTAGAGTGACCAGGCAGGGATGAATTTGTGTAATTAACAGCACGAATAATCAAAGCAATGATTTATAGGATAGATGCTCTACAGATGGCAACCAAGCTTCCCACAGGAGGAAAGCAAGTATTTTCCAGTAAAAATAAATTTAAAAAAAAAAAAAAAAGAAAGAAAATATTTTCCCAGCAACTTCAGCTATGCTCACTAATAAGATACCTTAAAATATTTACAGCAAAGCAATCATTTCTATGTAATATTCCTGCCTTTAAGTCATATAATCTGCAAATGTAGAGGCAGATCTTCCTAATACCAATATGTGTTCAAGAGATTGATTTATTGGTCTAAAAAATATAATTTGATATCATAATCATTTCCTTTCTATGAAGGCTCAGTAATATCACTTGTATTGCTGAATATGGCTTCTGAAATTCCAGGACCTCTGAAACAGCCACTTTTGTCCACACCCATAAGAACTACATGGAAATGTGAGAAATTATGCTTGGTTACAAGAGAATTTTGAAACTTACCTGAGAGGAATTAAAAGAGGACAAAAACAGGTAGGGAGATTCTGACGTGGAACTGACCCTGCAGATCTGAAATAAACTTAAAAAAAAAATTTAACAAAGGAAAAAAAAAACCAAAACAAATAAGCAAACAAAAAAGAGCTGCTGAGAGTCACCTTTCCCATCTACAAATGTTTTATCCATTAAAAAGAATTTAATTTAAAAATAAATAAATACAGGCATGCACATTGGTAATAAACTGATCACCATAAGCACTTAATCTATAGGATAGAATGTAAACATGCCTCCTGTTGAATTGCAGAGCTTCTCCTCCTTAAAGAAAGAAATATGGTGCATGGAACCACCACAAAAATATTAATTTTCTTAAACAGTAAAAGCACTAAGGTTTTACTCTTTCATTTGCTCATTTTCATACGCTACATTTAATTACAATGGAACTTGAACTACTTATTAGTTTCTGTTGCATATGACCAGTCTGGGAATTCCCAAGAACAGCCTGAATAAAAATATTCAGTTCAATATTCATGTTCAGCAGAGTGCAAAGCACATCCACACGTAGCTTCTCTTCCTTTGTGAGCTGTCACAGCCACTGTAGGAGGATCAGTGGAAGCACATCATCCATACATTAACAAATAGAAACTGAAGTGCGAACTGCCGAAGTGAAATCAGGACTTAAAAGCCACTTGTTGTTACTCCCTGCACTCTACAGCACAACACAATTATATCATAGACACAGTTAATTTCAGGCATCCCAGGTACAGGCTGGCCATCAAATCACATTCCCACCAAGTACTAAATTATACGAGGAGACACCTCAGCACTTTCAATGGCATCATTAGTTGGATAAATGCTGCATAATACAAGCATAATACTATTCAAATCTCCCTATAATTTCTAAAGTGAAAAGTGATCACTTCAGGTACTTACTTGAAGCAAAAGTTATTACAGTCGGCTGTTAGTATTACTAACACCATCACTGAATATATACATATCATTTAATTTAAAAAAATAGATATGTACAGCACGAATCTGTTATTTACTTGTTCTCAATGGTCTTTAAAATTCTCATTAAAAAAACAGTTTCCAAACACTTGGAGCTTCCTTTGTGATAAGTGTTTTGAAAAGTGGAGATCCACATCTAGAGTCTGAACTTTTATTTAGTGAACCTAATGAGACCATTGTCAAAAATGTTAATGGCAGAAGAATCTGCTTTTTATAATGCATTGTCACACAAGCATTCTTAAGGAACGACTGTGTTCCTAGGGACTGAAACTTCAGCTGCAGCAGCATGCTGCTAATGTCTGAGCCCTGAGATTGCTTCCCTATTCCTCCCCCGAGAGTTCCATGGATTTGGTTCAAGCACCATTGAACGTGATGCTGTATTAATTGCCCTGGAGGGTAGCAAGGCCTTTGAACTGTGGCTGTGAGTGATATTTTGCTATAAGACATGTGTCAGCACTTGCCTGGTTAACTCTAGGCCTGGGTTGTACAGCATGCTGAGACCAAGGATCTGGAAAACTGCTTTGCATCCTAATCTTACATCTGTTTTCTATCATGCTGTGAGATTGACTGGCCATTCTATCAGAGAAGCATCATTCTGGAATAGACAGTCTAAGTAAAAATATTGTACTGTCAAAGAATATTAAGGATATGCCATCATCTCTTGTAGTTCATAAAACCAGCTGGCAGAAGGAGACTAAAGTAATATAGTGGTTGATGTGCTGTCCTTTCCCTGTGAGAGGAACAGTCTGGGCTCAGCTTGCTACAGGAGAAACTAAAGTTCAAACAGTTCCACAGCCCCACTTTTCTGTGGGACTGTGTAAATTTTCTGTCACACATGTCCCGATCACACAATCATCTGTCACATAATCCATCACCATCAGTATGAGAACATCACCAAGAGGTCACAGCAGAGCTAGAGCAAGGCAGTCGTGGTCATGCATGAAAGCAGGAATTGCAGGAATATGAGGAATTTTCAGCAAAGCGGAACCATTTTCATGGCTAGAGGCATGTATAGAAGGTAGAGGGACTTTAACTTGTGGATTTAATTAGGATTAAGATGTCAATTTCCACTTTCAGTGCCTAAATAATTTTTCCTATTTTCTCTACCTTTATCCTTCCTTTTTTTCCCTTCCTTTTCTTCCTTCCTTCTCTCTCTCTCGCTGCTTTTCCTTATTTCTACACCTCCCCTGCCCCTCTGTTTCCCTTCACTTCCTTTCTGGTTTAGTCTATTAGGAATTCTCTGACAAAACAGGGGACTAAACTTGCCACAGTTATCAAACAAATCCTCTCTGTCTTTCCACAAAAGAACATGAGCTACACCTTAGTCTAATAATAATCTCTGCTAATAATAATGTTCAGCAGTAATAATTAAACTCTAGTCTAGAAAGCTTACCCGGCATTCAAGTGAAAAAAAGTAACCATAAATTCACGAGATGTGATAAAAATGGTCATGTAGAAATCTACATATTGACCTGTAAAGCAGAAATTTATTAAATAATTTCATGCTTAAAATAATAAACCTTCTCTAGTAATTTATCTGATATTCTAAAATGCCAGTCAAAAGAAGAGACATAGGACTTATATTAAATATTAAAACATACGTTCTTTTCTTTCTTTTTTTTTTTGTTTACCTCTTTAACTCATCACAGCAGAATATTTAGGAGTAAGAGATGTTGCTATCTGAAGCTGAATGTTTAACAAGGATGTCAGCTTTAAGATTAAAAAGAAAATTTTTTTTTAATGCAAGATGAAGTATTTCAGATTTCACAGTCTGACAGAGTGACATAAAAAGTACAAAGTATAGCCATAGTCTTTTGATCTGGGACAAAGAGCTGTCCTTCATGTTGCTGGTAATATGACCTAATGATAGGCTAATATTGCTCAAACACCTGCAGCTTCAACCACTGGAGAGATGTGTAACTTCTCAGGATTTTATGCCCTATGAGGATGTAATTGTGCCTCTATGAAATAGTACAAGAATTTGGGTAGAATTTTTAGTGGAAAGAAAAAATACAGTTATAGTTGATGATTAAAAAGGTGAATAATAATCCCTTCCTAAGTAAAATGTCTTAAAGCCTACACTCAGCTACTTTGTTAGGGCCCACTGAAATTATTGCAGCTGATGGAGAAAACTCCCATCAAAGCCCATATTGCAGCAGAAGAGATAATAACCTCCTCAAGAGGAGCAAGGGATTCATAGCACAGGACACTCAGTGGTACTGCACTTCCTCCCTTGGCCCTGATCCCCGGCTGGTGAGGTATGAGCACATATCATAACCCATCTGTTGACTTCCAGAGTCTGTCTGGATGTGTAAGGAGTACTTCTTTATGTCCTAGGATGTTACCTTGTATTTAGTTTCAAAGGAAAAAGCCTCGCTAGAAGTCTGTAAATCTGAACTGTCAAACAAGAAAGTTCCTGCACTAAGTAGGAGTATAATTTGTAGGGATTTATCAAGATAGCCCATCAGATTGACACTTGACATGTAAATTGAAAAGCAAATCTGACAGCTCAAATATTAATGCATCCACCTAGTTCTGTCTTACACAGTTACTCCTGCACTATGCTTTTTGAAAGCACCCTTGATATCCATTTCAAATCTGGCTGATTTTTAAAGCTGACATCGTCTCAACCCAATTTATTTAGAACTAGCTGTTTAAAGACAGCTCAGTCTGTGATTATTAATTACTGATTCAAGTGACAAGTCATATTTGGTATTCATATACCTCATTAGCTTTTAATCAGATGGAAAAAAATCCTCAACAAATAAAATATATTTGATCATTTCAACTGAAAGCATTACCATGCTCGTAGGCCAAAGGATTACACTGAACTATCCCTCTCTTGTGTTTGCTTGCTCTGCAGGAGGTTTTCTCTCCATAATAACCTGATATCCAAAGGAGCAATGAGTTAACACTTCCAAATCCAAGTTAAATACTTGCATTCATCCAAAAGAAACAGTTCTGCTGTGCAGCAAACAATAGAATAGGTCCTTGCAAAGCACTGGGGCCTTTTCCACCTCCGTGTGCTGTAAGCCAGGGGACTGCAACAACAGAGATCCTCCTGGGTGCTGGGGAGTTTCATTTGCTGCTGGGATCTGCAAGAACTCCTTGCAGAACCTGCTCTGCAATTTGGAACCCAGGGCTGTAGAATAGGTAGGAGCTGTCTGGTAGGATGGGATTTCTGGGCTGCACGTGGTCTGGATACCTCTGACTTCTGTTTTTACAGCAAGAGTCCTTTAAAATAGTCAGGCTAAATGTTCTCTGGAAGGAATGAAAACATCACTACTCTTAAATATGCCTTGTAAATAGCAAATTGTAGGCTGAGAGAGAGATACAAAGTGGAGCACATAGCTATTCTGCTGAATAGGAATGACTCTGGCCTTCTTTAGGAATAGTATTTGTATTTATCATCAGACTGGACAAAAAAAATGTAACTACCACCTTCTTTTCCCAGAACAGGTCTTGAGTGCTGTCTTCAAAAACAATTTGACACCTACCTAAGACTCATTCTTTCATTTTTCAAATACTATTTCACAGAATCATTGTCCAGTAGTCATTTGAGAGATATAATGATAAATAAAAATAGCTGCCACCAATCTCACTAATAACGCTAAAGTCTCTTCCAACCCAAGTGGTTTCTTTGATTCTATGATTCTGATTGCATGAGACCTTTATTTTCAAGTTTCCTGTTTATTTGTTTGAGTTCTCTGATTCATTTCATATCCAGGCCAGACATTATCATAAAAAAATATATTGCCTTTGATTTTAGAAATAATCTCCTTTCCCAGTCCTCCATGTTATTTACCAAATTACTCCATCTGTTCCTTAAGAGATCTTCTATCCAAACTAAAGAAATGTAGATAGAAAGGAGAAAAATCATTTCTTCTCTATCCCATTTTGGTTTACCCTAGAAACAACTGGAGGATACATAAAGAGAACGTGTAAAGAACAATATTTTAGGGGATCACTACATTTTTTGGACATAATCTAATGCCAAGACACAGGAAAACAGCAGAAACAAACTTTAGAAATGCTGAAACACAAACAGGCCCCTGAAAACCTGCAGCCATGGATCAAGGTCTGGCAGATCAGTGTGATCCAGCTCAGGCCAAGCTCATGTCCGCAGAAACAATAATAGTGAGACACTAAATTTACTAAATTATTTGTGACCAAAAAACTAAGTCAATGGTACTATAATTATGGCCACGAGATCGTTTGTTTCATGTGTAAGAACCTCACCCTTGAATTAGAAAAGACAGATTGCAACTATTAGATACCACTTTTCTCAGAGAGGGGGATAAATTTCCTCTTTTCTGGAGTAAATATTGGTGATTCCAACAAATATAGTAAATATACTCACAAAATAAATGTAATTTTGATCTGCAGTAGATACAAGTAAGTATCTACTCCCAGTTACAGTAAATGTTAGCTTCTGGCTTTTAGATCAAGAGCTTCTGATGTTCCTAAACTAAGATTTTAGTGTAGCTGGACTCCAAATCTTGCGTCACGTCTGCTGGTTCCCTTCTCACACACCTTGCTCCTGTTTCTATCCAGTCTGCTTATTCACCTGCTTTTTACAAGAGCTTTCTTTTGCTGCTTGAGTAAATACAAGTATTCATCTGGCAGAACCAAACTGGCTGGGAATTTTCATTCCAGTTAATTCAGTTTAACCTCTCTTACAGGAGGAAAGGTTGGTGGCAAAGTTTACCTCTTACCTCTAACGAAAATGGGGCGGGGAGGCTGAAATCTCTCCACCTTTTCAGTTTTGGTTGAGTGACTCCCCTTCCCACCATGGGCACGGGGAAGGCACTGCCCTCCTGGGTCTCCAGACCATATGGCCGAAAGGAGCGCGGTCACTGCCCGCTGCAGAGAAGCAGCAGGCGGTGCCTGGAAGACACAAAAAGGAGGAGGTAACAGCAGAAACCCCAATTAACAGCCAAGGAAACAAAATACAGCAACCAGGTTGAAGGCCCTGGGATCATTGTTTAGAAGAATTCAATATCCTAGGTAAGTATAAAAATAAAATAATTAATATGTTATGAAAGTGTTGGCAAGAACGAGGAACACCTTAAATTATTTGGCTGAATTAGCAGATAGGAGTAGAATTCTACTAACTTTTTTTTTTTTATGATGATATGGTAAATTCTGATGACAGTGGCAAATATTCTCGAAAAATTACTCTTTTTGTTTCAACATCACTATTTGAAAAAGGTGATCTGTCTGCTGCTACCTCATACCAGGCTGTCCAGCAAGGCCCAGGGAAATATTTTAGGTCTCCTGTAAAAGTCTGTCTGAAAGAGGAAAAAAAAAACCAACTTGACTTTCAAGTTTTATGCTATTTTATGTGTGTACTTCCAACCTATTGAGAAGTAGCACCAGATTCTGGGCTAAAGGTTCCCAACAACCTTCAGAAAGTGTCCTAATGAAAATATTAGAAGCCCATCCTACCCTAAACCTTGCCATTAACAGAAAGTTAATCCCATACTCATTTATCTGCAATTTGAATATAAGCACAGTTGGGACAATTGGGACACTGAAGCAAATACTACTGATAAGACATTTCTCGTGCTTTATCCTGACTTTGTGGTGCCTGTGGCTCCTAAGTATCAAACAACTGTTTTTCTATCCAATCAAGCACCATATCTTTTCCTGCTTGAGGTGGTACACAAGAGTGTTTAGGAACATTTCACAGGCACCTACTAGTGTTGTCATCTGAACTGTTATGTTTTCTGGAGAAAGACAAGTACTTCTTTTCACCACAATCTCTGCTTTTTAAGAGTCCATTTAAAACAAGATACTCAGAGATCTCAGGAGGAACCTGCAACTCTCAGATCGTCCTAATCCAGCTCAGCAAAAGGCTCAAGCCTGTGCCTGAGGAGTCAGTCCCGAGAGCTTCTGTGCTTCCTTTGGGTATCAAGGCACAGCAGAAAGCAAGGATGGATCTCCTCTGCCCCTCGGGCAATGGCCCTACAGGTCCTGAGAAATGCCCAAAGGGAACACTCCCCTACTTTGCAAATGGGTGAACTCTTAAAGATGCACACAAGCTGTAGGTGCCTTTGAAATTCATGGTGGGGGCTGGTAACTACAGAAACACAAGAATTTATAAAGTCTAACTCATTTGTCACTTGTTGTTATTCTCATTTTCAAGGGTTCAGTATCACAATGCATATACCTCAATACATCACACCTGAAAAACAAACACAATAAAATGACCAATATCCTTCTAAAGTTGAAAATTACATGACTTCATCCTTCTGTTATTTTTGCTTTCAGCCTGAAGCAAGTACAAGAAAAAGACCATCTCCCCAAGTAGTAGCAGAAACTTCAGAGGCGATTTGATTTCACAGGGCTTCTGGACTGTATCTGACTGCCATTCTAAACCTCAAGATTTATGTGTATAAACTGTTTTAAAAGCTGATCCAGTCACTGTCATTGAAGCAAGAATGTTAGCTAATAGATTGGTCTGAGCTGGAGATACCTGTACATTTAATTTATAATTTGTAAAATCCTGGACCTATCCTTTGTATCCAAGATAAATTGATAAGTGAGCCCACTACAAATGCCCATTAATGCAGCATATAAAAACTGCCTCTCATTAAAGGGCGGGGGTTCACACTGCCTGATAAATTGCTACCTTACTAGTAGAAATCTCTATGAAAGAAGAATTTGTACTGAATTCACCTGCGGTGATGCAGGTTAAAGTAGGTCTACAATGTATGCTGTGGGCAAATGCAAGCTTTGCCTCACCTATGCTCAAGGCAAAAGCCATAAATTAGCCACTGATTAGATAGAATTAATAGAGCCTGACTGCTTTGCCCAATATATTAATTTATATCTGATCTATTCCACAATAAAGGTCTTGGTCTGAAGCTGACTCGTGTCCCACAGGACATAAGCAGGGACAGAAAAAGCGATGTGCTGTATATTGCAGATACATAACGCCCTTCAAGGGCAGCTGTCTAGCAAAATCCAGAGTGTACCAGCATAGGAAACTTGATTGTAGTGCCAGAAAACAACGGTGAAATTAATATCTGGGAAGAGGCTCTCTCATTTATCAATCAGTGTGTATTGATATCGGACATGAAAGTTTAACTAGTGATGATGAGACACTCAAAGACAAGAGTTTCTTTGAAAGAATTAAATCACAGATCATTAAAATAATGAATTAGGAAAAGTTTTGCAGTCAACTCAACAGCTTAGATACAAAATTCTTTAAAGCAATGTCTTAGAAGAAAACCTCAAACTTCCCTTGTGCCATATATTCCAGAGCTAACAGATACAGAGTCAAATGTCTGGATCCAGGAAAGAGATTGAGGCAAGTACAGAATTCATTTTGTGAGGACCTAAGAGTAGAATTGGTACTTGAAATGAAAAGAGAAAATGTTTTTAAAATACCATCTTTCTGAGTTTGGAACACTGCCTATGAAAGTTGTGATGTCCTTCACTTTGACTTTCTCTCTTACCAAAAGTACATTACTTATGATCAAATGTCAGATTGACATAACTGACTTGTGCTGATCTGCCAATATTAGCAGCTTTTCTGATCTGATAAGATGTTCATTTTGAAAATACTTTACTTTATCAAAGAAAGATGAAGGTCTCCATGTCCTTTCACCATGTTATTTAACACTGAACATGCCCACGAATTCTTCAATATTGTTTCACTCTAAAGGCTGCTTTGCTCTCAAGATACAAAGATATTACATTTTAAAAATAGAGATGTTACTTACTTGGTGATTTTTATTTTTATTAATTTCAACATGGTTTTAAAATAAGAATGAAAATATGCAACTCACAATAGTTTACTTTGTTATTCCTTAAAACATTTTCACATCATTAGTTGGCTTGTAAATACATATGATAACACTGGTGAAAGAACTTGACCTTTTAAATTATCCATCTACTAGCTAATATACTAGAATGAAATTTTGACTAGGTTCAACTCACCAGTAAAAGGGTCACTCTGCTTCCTTAGTCAAGGGGAGAACAAGTGACCCTCACTCATCTCTCCATCCAGTTTAAGCCTACAGAAGAACATAATTTTCCCCCAACATAATAAATATTATATTTATGATAAAGCAGCTCATAGTGGAGAAGACAGCCTAGAAGAATTATTTTTTTTTAAAAAAAAAGGCATATCCTTGAAAAATGTGAAATACAGCCTCTGGGAAATCTATGTGCCCACACAGTGTGTGGTTCTGTTGCTCGTCACTCAGAACTAAAAGCCAGAGAAACAGGAAGATAAGCAATTTTAATAAAGACAGCTTTAGAAAGCTCCCATTTCCTCAGCCTTGTTTGCAGCTGGTGCCCATCAGCAGAGCTAAAGGCAAGGAGTGTGCCAGCAGGAATCCGGCAGTAAACCCAACAGACATGAGCTACAGGTGGGATGAACCTGAGGTGTGTAACACAGTGCTGAGCGTCTTTTCAATGGCCCCACCTGTCTTTCCTACCAGTTCACCACAACCTTTCAATAAACTGCACCTCTACCCAAGAAACTAAACCAGATTTGACTAAAAGCAAACAGGAACTCTGGCGTTATTGCAGGGTCTTCTTTACTTAATTGTGCTCCAGCCCAGCCTTCCTGGTGAACGCAAACCCTGAGCTGCTCTTGACGAGCACAGGGTGAAACCTGCCCACAACCTGCTTGTGTCCCACAGCATTCTGAGCGCAACGTGGAATTTAGAAGAGGCACATATACAGCACAGACAAGCTGTAAATTAACTGCTCTCTGCCAGCAATTTCCACAGCTCTGAGGTATGAGCAGCACCACAGCTCCTCTCTTAGCAGGAAGTAATCAACAGCCAGAGAGAAAAGCCATGAAGCATTTTAATCAATGGCATCAGGGCTAATAATTACTGCTGACTGCATATTTTAAGTTTCTAAAGACAGGTGATATAATTTTCTGAAAAAGGCTGAGTGTGCAGGTGTTCAGAAAGTATGAATACATTTTTAAGATACATTCAAATATTTATAAATTTTAAATATGTAAATGCAGTCCAACAGCATTGCACTTCCAGGACATAAAAGGCCCAATAAAATATGACAAATACTTACAATGAAAACTCCTCCAATTAAAATACTTGTTTTTTATCAGCTTCTCTATTTTCTGTAAGATCATATTGATCCTAAATGAATTTTCTTTCAATCATACCAAGTAATTACAGCTTCCCTTTAAAAATGACTTTCCCATGACTATTTCTATTGATTCAAGAAAAATTTTAGGTGTGTGTTTTGGGGAAATATTTTTGTGCTTCTGCTTATTTATAACAATGAAACAAATTCCCAAATATCAGGATTAAAAAAAAAAAATACATTAATTCATTGTTTTCCTGACTCTAATACTCAGAATTATTTATTATTGCAAAATATAGAACAGCAGCTTAAAAAAATTAATTTTTTTTTTATACCAGAGACAAAGGCATATTATTCCTCACTGTGGAATTACCGGCTATTTTTTTTTCAAATTTCAGTGCTGCATTAAAAAAATGAAAAGTGCTAAAGTTCTGCTGGCAAAAATCCTGTTATATTCCTTTGATTTGTGAGGACTCATAAGCAAAAGAGTGCTGCTTCACATAAAGCAATAGAATTTCAAAGACCTCACACTAACACTAATTTGTCATTGTATTGGAAATTAATTACTACGTAATTAGAATGACAGAAAATGCAAATGGGATTTCTTAACATTATCAACAGCTGTTTGAAATTAGATTTATTTGAAAATGCTGGAAAAACAGAAATGCTCCTTCACAAACTATGTGGCATTGAATTTGTCAGCTCTGTATAAAAGCCTAGTGAAATTTCTGCCTCTTACATAAGATGCCCTGTAAAACAGATAAAATCATGAATATGCAGCCTGACTAACTCAGCTTTTCCCCCCAACCCCTGCTAAATAAGCAAGGACGTGCAAGAGAAGCACGTCTGAAAGAATGCCAGCACTCATGACCCCCTCCGTGCTCGGAAATTTTCAGAAATATCTGCCACAGGGAACCACAGAGCTAATGAAAACAAAAATGAATTGAACCTCAAGGATAATGATAGCTCAATGTCTAATTATCTGAGATGAATTTTTGATGACACCTCCTCCGGCCAATTAGTTTGCCAGTCACCAAAGAGCGCTTTTGGCAAGGAGGGTTAAACAGAAGGCTGGAAAAATAACAAGAGAAAATAGGACTGAAAATGCCCAATTCTGTAGCCACTTCTCTCCGTGGCAGAAGCAGGCTCTGTGGGCGCCAAGGGAGTTAAGGCAGGTTCAAACCAAGGTGAGAGAGAAGAATATCACCGTGCTGGGAAACCTCCCACAGCATCCAGGGCGGAACGCGGTCTGAGGCGAGAGCTGCAGCCTCTCCCCGTGACCCCCACCATCAGTGCCAGCCACTGCTCCCCCTGCTCTGCCCAGGGGCTGGGGACGATGGGACAATGCCCTGAGAGCCCCGTGCCCTGGCTGCACCCGACTGGGGACTGCACATGGCCCCGGCACAGCCTCAGCGCTCTGCCCATCCCGGCATGGTGCCCCTGTCCCACAGCCCACCACACTGGTCTCACACTTTGGCCAGAAAAAGATGAAAGGAAATCGCTTTGGCTGCTGGTCAGCAATAAAATAAAAAGTAACCATAAAACAGTAAAAGGAGACGTATGAAAGACCTTGTACTTCACATATATAAATCAGCATAACTCCATTAAATTCCTCCTTAACAATCCCAAATGCCAGCACGAACATCAGTCAGAATCTAACTTGCACAGCCCTCCCAGGCATTCAGGACACCATGTGGCAATAGCATTAGTTCACTCTTAGCAACCTTCTCCTTGTGCTGGAGAAATAGCTGGGAAAAAAGTGAAAAGGCAACTGCTGGAAATGACTGATAGAACTTGCACTTACTCGGATTTAGAAACTTGACTGGTGTAGAACAGTTCTTGTGCTCTAAAGAACCATTAAGCTTGTGTGGGAAGCTGGAAGAATGGGGAAAGACATGCTAACAGGAATGAAATTGATCTATTTTTTCTTGATTTCTCTTCTTCCTTCTTGAATTTTACAAGTTTGCAACAAGCAAAGGCCAGGTTTTTGATCTAGAGCCAGATAGACAATGTTTTTAACCAGAGCCAGCATTCACCATAATGAAAAAATATCCAGCAGAACCTTGTATCATGTCATTTTCAATAATCCTACTATATCCTACCAGGATTATGTTTTCCTAGGCCATAAATTTGTTCTCACCCAGTAACCCACCACCTGCTGATCCCCACTTTTTCTGAAGCCTGTCACAGACAGATATAGTTACAATTTCTTTGTCCTATTTCGTGAAGCAGAAGTACTGTTTCCTACCTGCACAATGCATTTCTCATCCACTCTGAGAAGCTACTGAGACATCTGGTACCTCACTGAGATGTTTATTTTAGACTTTTCTTTAGCAGATAAGAGCAGTGCAGCAAAGGAGAAGAACATAGGAGATAAAGCTGAGAACACACTAAAACAAGCCTAGAGAACATCTGAGTGTAATCTGTTCCTCTGTGCTGGAGAACATAAATCAGCTGTGTTAGATTTAGACTTGCTTGACTTCAAATTAATTTCTGCAATAGCATCAGGTACTTATATTGACATTTCATAGTGCTTGGGATGCTATTCACATTTTGTACACTAGACATAACCAGAGAGTTCACCTTCAATACTTGGAGCTGTTACTCTTTTGGGAAGCCGAGGTGAGCCCGTGTAGCCAGTGTCACCTTATGACCCTTAAAAGTTACTGAACAAGGACTGCAACACCAAAATAACTCCAGACACTGCCTCTTCTATTTGGAACTGACTGAACTGACTGCAGCCACCACCTGTGTTCGAAGAAATCAGTGCTGCTCTGTACTGTGTCTTTATCAGGCATCTTATGCCTCATAGGCTGGCCGTGTACGTTGGCCTTGTTATATAAAATAATACAAAGCTTAGGTTGGAAGAGGCCCTGAATGCCAACAGTTTCCTCAAAGCAGAATTAATTTCAGTGTTAGGTTGCTCAGGGCTTGGTGCAGGTGGGTTTAGAGCAGCTCCAAGGATGGTGGTGGAGCAGCCTGTCGAGGCTCTGCCCCAGTGTTTGACCATCCTCACTGTAAAAAACAAACATTCCTTATGGCCATCCTCAAGAAAAACCCTGGTGACAAGAAGACCTAAAGAAGAGCAACAAAACATGTCAAAGTTTCGAATAATTTCATGATGTATAGTAAAGACTCTGATTGTAAGTGGTGGCAGTAGAATGACTTCAGGGTTAGTTTATGTTTGCCCCGCTGTCACTGAGCACAAACACCATAATTGTGGGAAATTCATGCTCAAGCATTCACTGAACAGCACTAATGTGAGGTCACCATGCTCGTATTGTCAGCTGGGCCATCCCACACTTCTCTTCAATGCAGTTGCAACTCAAAATATTCTTGTTATAGTTTCACCATTAAGCTTCTACAGTTTTCCGCATTTTAGAAATTATTTTCCATCTTCTGGACATGGGCGGATGCTAACTTTCCTCAGGCAGCAGGCAAAAACTGGATGCCATTGATATGTTTATAATCTAACCTTACATCAACAAGAAAAAGCAAATTAACTATTTGAAAAAGCAGTTATTTGATACAACTTGATTTGGCTGTGTTTATTTCCAAAGAATGACTCGAGTAGGGTTGATCCAAACCAGTGACAAGCACTGCTTTCTGCTGTATACCCAAACTAAGGCTAAATTAACAAACTCTTTCAGTTTGTAATCAGGTTATAAAAATAAAGTGCGTCAAACAGAAACCAACCTGTTTGTTTTGTAGAGTAATGCATGTGCTGTATCCAGACCTTAATTAGACCACATAGTAAGAGACTTTTATAGAAGGGTTTTATAGACACTTTTCCAGACATGCTGTGCTCTTGATATTCCTCCCCCAAGCCCAAATCCACACCTTGCTAAATAACTTTTATAGGTCTAATTAAACAGGCTGGTGATTCAGTAGTAATCCTATTAAAACAACAGTACCTGGGCACCGGCATTCTTACTACAGCATCCTTCTTTCTTTCAAGTAGGATTCCATAAAAAGAGCTGCTGTTAAGATCTCAGAGCATTTCTATCTTGCATAATCTGATGACATCTTAAAGCACCACACCTGATTCTGTGTGAGCTGGATTATCAGCTCAGCACCAAAGAAGAGCCATTAACTCTTCTGCCAGGGGCACTGTGGCAGCAGCAGCAGCGTGGCTCTGCACCAGGGTACTTACGTGCCTTTCTGCTACACTCCTCCTCCTGCCGGAGCTAGGAGAGAGCAAGCATTACTCACCAGAGACAGCCCCTGCCATCTTTTATGTCTAATATCATTGAAAGACAAGATAAACCTCCATCATTGAAATGTTGCCTAGAATTTAATAGGAATCTATAAAAATTACCCTCCAAAATAGAGGAATTCAATTGAGAATGTTTTATTTCATTTTATTCTAGTATTATTAAATTTAAGGAACTATTCCACAGAAGGCACGCAGACCCATAAAAGTTGATAACAGAGCTCCTGTTATTGGAATTGAAGCCACAATTCCCTAAGATGACTTAGAAATCTGAGAGACTGGTTATGATATTCTATTTAGCTCCGCAGGCATTTTCCATGAAGAATGAAATGTTGGAAAGCCCTCAGAAATTACTACAAAAAGCTGTTCATGCCCCAGGATTACCACTTTTCTAAGAACTCCAGTTGCAAATATGCTGCTCACATAAGAGTTTGTATCTCCTGAATACTCCACTGGCATTGTCCGGGTTATACTGGGACTCATGGAAGAAGAGAGATGGTTTCTGTCACTTAGTCCTTCTCTGGCCTTCCATCCACATGGAACCTTGGGAATGCACATTGTAAATTTGATCCTATTCCCAAGCTATTAGTGCACTTCCCACAAGAGGACTTTGCTGAGCTCTGTAAAAAATACAAAGTTACATGCCAAATTTTATTCTCTGTTATATATGGGTAGTTTTAATGTTTATACACGTAATTTTCTTACTATTCTAGTGGAATAATTTCCATGCCATGAGACACTGAAGAAGGCTTCCTTTCATGCTTCTGGCAACATCTTTAAATATGTCAAAGTCTTCATCATGCTTATCCCTGTAATAAGTTTTTTCCTGCATCAATTTTATCAGTATTTTTTATGCCAGAAGTTAAATTAGTTTGAATAAAATAAAATATTCTCATCCAAAACTACTTCCATATTTAAAAAGTGAATCTTGCAATTACAGTTTTAATTAAAAAATACTTGGTGTCTGAAACAACAGTATATTTCTTCACTACCTTGCTGGATATAGCTGATAGATGCTACAGTCTAGAAATTATTTGGCACCAAGGAAACAAAGTTGAATTGATGATTTGTGACATTAGTCATCCTGAAGTGCCCTATTCCCTAATCTTGAGCCAATAAATATGTTTAGAAATATACAAATCTCCTGCAAAATCCAATGCTAATCCAAATTTACAGTTAGCAACTAACATTAGAGGGTGGTCTGCAACAACCACAAGATCACGAAACCCTCTCCGTTACAGTTTCCTGAGAAAGCTCCAGCCAACACAGGGTTAAGCACTGTCACAGCAAAACGTTTCCTATCTGGGCAATCTGTGCCACAAAAATAACAATTTCTCTTGTTTCCACCCTGCTTATAGGGAACCAGCAGGCCTTGGGCTCATTATTATTTATTTCTTTGATCTTCCTCCCCTTGAACCTTCCTGCACTTCCTTTTACAAGCTCTCCAGTTCTTTGGTGAAGGTGTACATATCAACACCATCTGGCTGCAGGCAAGGAAACACTGCTCCATGCTTCCCTGAAGGCAAGCCTGCTGTGCTAGCCATGAGCCACTGACATGATTTCCAGCTCGGTTCTACTCCAACACCATCACTTACATTTCCTTACAGAAGTGGAGAAGGAAAAAAACCTGAGCCCTCCATGGGATCTGTCGTGGTAGGGAACGTGCGTCTCATGTTTTACGGACACCGAATTCCAGGCTCAGTTATGTGTGAGTGCCATGAGCTCTGCCTGCCAAGCCACTGCTGTTTCTGATAGGCAGGCAGCAATCCAGTGCAAGGACAAGCTGCAGGTCTTCTGAGCTGCTTTTTCAGTGCTGCTTTTTTCACAACAGAACCATCACGGGAAAGTCTGTGCATTTCAGGAAGGTTGTTGGCAAACCTTGTCCATTGTTACTATGTTCTACCAAAATATTTAGCCAAGGGAGTAATAATAAGCTCTATTTATCATATCCACAACTGGTGAGCAATTCCTGCTTTACAGCTGTAGATTTATGACAAAGTAACATTAGAAGCAGCATTCTTAAACCAGAGCCTGTGCTTTGTTAGTTGATTTCCACAAGCACATATTTGTGTGTCTAAATATTGTAGGCAGGACTGCCCTGACAAATTAAAGTTAAGGAAATTTTATGTATGTATGTCCTAGTTCTTGGAATTGAAATCATGTTAGCACTGCATGCAATGCTAAATGACAACTCACTGTGAGCCTTTTGAGTGCAGCTCTTTCTTCAGCTGGCTTCCTTTGGCTGTGCAGCTTCAGTTTATACTCAGAAACTACACTTGGTTAAGCTGCTTTCACTAATTAACCAAGCTATTACATTGGCTGATGTGTCATAATCCGTCCAAGCCCAGCTGAGCTCCAGCCAGTGATGCTCTCCTCAAACCCGCAGGCACAGAGGCAGGAGTGCGAGGACTTGTCTGGTCTCAGGAGCCAAAGGGCCCAAGGCTGAAGGCTGGAGAACACATCATGCCCGAGTCGAGCGTGTTTCCATTCCAGAGACTGCACAGAGGGAGTTTCTGAATTCAGCCCTCAGCTTCAGACCGCTGACAGGGATCTTTGGGTGAATGCTCTGACTGAAATGCATTTCCACCATTTCTTAAGAAAACAAAGAAAATATTACGGAGACAACTTGCAATATACTGGCTGGATGTGCATCTTGAGCACTGGGTTTTTTAAAGAAAAACAATAAATTCAGAGTTTTGCTGCTCTGTGCCAAATTGCCCGTGACACAGGAGCATGCTGCACTTGGGCACTAGCTTGGTGTAATTCTAGTCAATAAATTTTGCAGCGCAAAAGTCAGCACAGGACTCAGAATTAATCTCCTGCTCCACTCAAATATACCCATAAACATTCCTCTGTCTGTACATATGTAGTAGTAAGCAAAGTAGGACAGACTATTCCAGACCAGTTTAAAACCTAACTACACAAGTTGGGTTCCTGAAATCTGATAACCACTAGAAATGCAAATAAACTTCCTCAACCTTAGAATTTTCAAATAAATTGTGTTTAAATTTGCCATTTGTATTCTTCTGAAGCTGAAAAGCTGATACTATACATGTTTATAATCATCCTGAAGAAATACAGACCTGTGTTTAAGATGTGCAAGCCAATGTACCCTAAATTTTAAAAAAGAATGACATAAAAAGGCTCCATATTAATAACCCTGAAGACAGATATTACCTTACTACAGTGGACAGAATCAAGCACAACAGACTCTTATAAATACGCTATAAAAAGATACTTTTTATTGCAAGCCTATTCATTGACTGTGAATTTGAATGCCAGCTATGCATAGGTCATATTGATACTTTCTAATGTCTTGTTTTACACCAGATTTCTGTGAAGTTTCAAGGTTCTTACTAATTCTTTAAGCATAAAAACACCAGCAAGTGCCAAATTAAATTATCAGGCAACAGGTTTAAAATAAACAAAAGGAAGTACTTTTTCACACAATGCATAATTTAATTGTTGAATTCCTTGCCACAGGATGTTGTGTGTGCCAAACTCATAGGCCAGTTAAAAAAAAAAACCCAAAAAAAAAAAAAAAAAAAAAACACAAGAAAAAACTAAAAAAGCCCCACATAAGTTAGACAACAGATTTTCAGCAAGGCCTATTACATAAGTAAAGCAAATATTGTCTGCAGCTCTGAAATTGCCAAAACCACAGAATATAGAAGAGTAAGTAGAGAGAAGTGTCATTACACTCTTTATTTAGCTTGCTCCCTAGTCCTGCCAAAAATCCCCCACAACTTCTCTTAGAGGGTACCATTGGAGGAAGAGGTTATTGGCCCAGCTGGACTATGGCTAACCTCATGTGCCAAGGAGTGAGAATGAAGAAATTTCCCCTGTAAAAAAGTTCCCCCATCATATTCTTCAGACAAGGCTTTTGACATCATCTAGCAAAAGTTTCTAAACTGCTTTTCCGGCTTTTTTGTGTCTCTATTATAAGGCAAATGCATCCCAATTTACAACTGTACAGTCTGTTCTTTTCAGATCAGACAACATTTGGATAATCATAGCTTATTAAAAATATTTCTTTATTGTTTCTGCCTCAATTTAACTATAAACAGGCTGTATATACGCTCTGGCCACAAGAGCAAAAATGCTTGTGCCCTGCAGCTCGTTATGACTATTCTTGAGCTGTAGGACACACGCTGAACAATGCCCGGCATGGGGCTGTGCTGCTTCCAGCCCCTGCACAGGAGCGAGCACCGTTCTGTGGGGCAGGAACCCGCAACCACTGCCACTGAGACGGGACTGGCTCCCACTCGGAGGAGGCCTTCTTTGATATCAAGAAAATATACTGATAAGGAAGCACACAAATAACGTCTACCAATACAATATACCCATTTTCCGTGTTACCGCGCAGATGATTTCCCTCCTCCAAAGCAGATCTCCACATGCCTACGTTGGTGACACTTTTACTGTGGCATTTGGGAGTTCAGGACATCATTGGCTCGCAGCTCATTCGTAATTTTTGCAGCAGCAGATGCTGCCATAATTCTTTTTCATAGCTTCACCTTTCCCGTTTTATCTGCAAGATGACTGTCAAATTTATCTTCTGTTTAGATCATCAGCAACAGAAATCAGATGCTTTATGAAAAAAAAGCCAACTTTTTGAGCTAAGTGAATCTTGAACATGTTTCAAGCTTGCTTGTATTATTTTTGTAGCAGAAATCTACGAGTACACACATGCTCTATCAAATCATGAAGTAGCGTAACTCAAATTCTCTGCATTTTGTTATGTTTTCATTTTTTTGGACAGTATTTTCAAAGCTAGTAATGTTAAACTGCTACGTGGAAGCTCTCTTTTAGAATTAATACAAGGTAAACTAAATATATTTGAATTTACTTCCATTTCTAACCTAAGTTAAAGCCACTTTAATTTTGAGTGAGGGCTGGGAGAAGGAACTGATGTCATTTATGCAATCTACATTTAATTCCAATGGATTAAGTGTAACTTTCCTAATACACACGTATCAAGACGTCACAGTTGCTTTTGAAAAAGTAATGGACTTTAATAGGTACATTAGGTAACATAGTAGATTTCTCCCCAGATTGTTTTTCCAGAAATAACCTATGCTACAAAATATATTTAATCTGCTACTGAAACAAAACTGGTGTATTAGTTCATGGCCTTCTTGTCAGAGACAGGTACTTCAAAATCATGCAACAGCTTATCGAAACGAATCATTTAACTAACAAAATGTTGGTGGAAAGAAAGTGGGAAGAAGCTAATTAGAACCAGGAAGGTCTGAATGGAAGAAACTCTTCATAGAAGTGTTGCATAAAAGCCAGAGGATTTTTTGAAAGAACTGCTGTTAACTCTACGGGCTTTATCAGCATGATGTACTGTGTGATTCACAGCCATGAAGAACCTCTAGCTGAACAAACATTTGAACAAGTTATTTGTTTCTGAAACAGTTCCAGGTTACACTAGAGTAGGAATATATATCTATTGTATAAGGTCGAGTAAAGTGTCTTCACATTCTTCACACGCTTATTGTCACATTTAACTAAGTTTTCTATTAATGTTCTGAAACACCCTAAAATATTGGCACTTCTGGGGCTGATATGGTTGCTAGGTGTTCCTGTTTGCAGATGAGAAGGAATTCTGCTTGTAAGAGAAGATTAAAGCCATACACGTTGGTGATACACTACAGAAAAACCACTGGAGATAAAATAAAAAGAGTTTACATAAATGAATATGTAAGAATTCATATGTTTAAAAGCTAACACAAGAAAAAGCCAGGTTAGGAAGAGCATGAGGAACAGTGAACCACAATAGTTCAACCAAGGTCAAACAAGACTGTTTTAGATGGTTTATTCACAGTCTGCTTCTTTGTTCAGATCTTTAGCATATGGGATTGCAAACCAACCAAGCTGGGTGTAATTTAGTTCTGATTCACTTGCCCAAGCCATGCCTGCCTTCCAGGGAAAATTTTGCCTGCATTTAAAACACTGATTCATGATTCACTCGAACATTTCACTGGTTCAGTGATTTTTCTGGTGCGAAGAGCTTAAAGTGATACAGCTGCTGACTGATACAATTGGGATTTAGGTAGTTTTCGGTCAAACCAAGAGAACCGTATGAGTACAGCTTTAACTACATGTTTCTGTCCACAGTGAATAAATGGATTCTTCATTCACTCTTCTCAGCACAGTTAAGAAGAGAATATTAAAAGTTTTAAAAACTTGCCAGTGAATGATGGTGTCTACATTCCCAGAGGAAAATCATCATCTAGTCCACATGTTGCAAAGTATACGGGCATTTTTAAAGCCAGATGGACTTCCTGTGATTTAAAATAGCACAAGTCTCTCAAGAAGAGGCTATAACTCATTCAAAGACACACTCAGGGTATGATTTGAACTTTTCTAAAACTGTAAGTAAGAAAATTAACAGAGAGTTTAAATGAAAAAAAAGAAAAATAAAAAAACAAAAACAAATACAACAAAAAAAAAAAAAAAAAAAAAAAAAAAAAAAAAAAAAAAAAAAAAAAAAANACAAAGCAAAAAAATTCAAACAAAACAAAACAAAAAACTCAAACAAAAACAAACAAACAAAAAACCAAACCAAAACAAACAAAAAAAACTTGAAGGAAGAGCACAGTATCCAAACATGCAAAGTAACACATCCACAGGTTAATGAGATTCGGACTAACAGTCAGAGATGAGGCACCATCACAGAAATCTAATGGAAGTTTACAGACTGGAGACAATTTCATCAACTCCTGACATCAAGAAGAAATTGTCCAGCCTGTCAGCTCCTATAGCACTGTAGAAAACCTCAGGTTTCTAAACAACCTCAGGTTGTCTCTCCTGAACTTGTCTGTGTCAGTGGTGACACACTTGGAAGATCAGAGGTTCACTACAGGTGGCTTAAAGTAAAGATAACAAAGTTCATTGGAGCCAAATAAACCTGAAATATGGTGAAATCTGAAAGATGTTTGGTTAAAATGTAGGAAAAATAAAGCTATCCTATTCTTCTGGATTTCAATATTTTGCCTTCCCCAATGGTATTATTACCTCATTTCTTCCAGCCTGATGATCCAGGTAGTCTATATCCCCAGCATTATAGTTTTGAGCAAAAACAACAACAACAAGAGGAGCATCTGTACAAGTGAGTTCATGTTTCTGCGTGTGTGCATACAACCAAGAGCCTGAGGATAGGCATAGGGGTATTTTTAGTTGGTTTTCTTCATAAGAACAAAATCTGAAGAGAAGAGTTTTCCCACTTACCTGCAATCTGCAGAGTCTGTAATTGCTTGTCAGCTCCTGCAGCTGTGACCTCCTTAGCAAGGTTTTAGTTTACCACAATGCCTAAGTACTGCCAGTTGTGGACATTCCAGCTGATTTTTAGAGGTCCTGTGAATGTCAGCCTCTCAGGGAGGGACCTGAGAGAAATAAAGATATCACACATACTTGTAGGGCACAGAAATCCGTCAAAAATTCTTCAATACCAGGGTGAAATACTTAAACTACTTTCTGTGTTTAAGTGGGCAGCTACAGCACAGCTTGCTCACAACGTTGAATGTAGAGTCTGCAACATTTTACAGTGTACACACCTTTTAGTCATGTTTTATAAGTATGTTATTATTATAGTTTAAACACTGCATGTGAATTTGGCATCCATTAACATGAACAGAGCATTAAAGAGGCTGGAACCCACTGGTCTTTGGGGAAGCATCTCTTTATGACACTCCTCTGCAAATGGCCAACTATTGCATTATGGAGCATTTCTTGAATTCCTGCCAGTGACACTGGATCCCGTAATGGGTTTGTAATGAGGCTAAAATCAACACCTCTAAACTAAATGGGGAGAAGACAAAGGAACTGGGATGTGGTGAGAGGAAACAGAGTGAGGACAATGTCATTTAGAAGGTCAGAAGACTGTGCTGTCACAGTGAATAGCAAAAACCCCCCATGCTAAACTACTGAGAAGGGCCTTGGGAAGGAGCAGAATTACAGCATTAGGAATTCAGAGGGAACACAGTCTGCCCTCCCATTCAGAGCATGCTTTCCTAAAAACAGCTCTCAGAAAAGGTTAGGAGGAGAAAATGGTTTATATAATTGTTATGATGATGATTATGGTTCACCTATTTCACAATCACACTCTTCAAATAAGAAAAGAGAACTTCTAAGAAGAGTTGTTCAGCAAATCTAAGCTGATTATTGGTTGTAAAACATACTTCTTCAGAAGTAGTTTTGTTGCTGTAAGACATGTTTTCAGCTAATATTGTATCAGCCTGTTAGAATTTGCACAAAACCAAACTTTTCTTTGTTAAGAACCATCTTCTCCAGCTGCTTTCTATTGCACCTGAGGTTACGATCTTCTCTTCCCATCCTTATGCTCAGGAGACTGTCTAGAGGAGAGGGTAAGGTTTTCATGCAGCGAGAGTTTAAATCTCTTTTCACAGGAAATGCCTATTTTTTTTTCCAAGAACCGTAAACTACAACTGGATTAAAAAGCAGGATGAAGACATTCATCACAAACATGTACAATGGTGGTCAACAAAGTCTCTGGAGACAAAGCCACGGAGAAATCATAACGGAAAGAAAAATCGTATACTGACAAAAAATCATTGCACAGGAATGCAGGGGTGCTAGTGCAGGTAAGAAAAAGAATTTGAAAAAGAACAGGGGTGTTAAAGTCTTGTTTCCACTTGTGCCGCTGTTTTGGTGGATGGCTGTTTGCAAGTTCCTTAACCCCTCTCCACTTCTCGAGTCCCTGGTTTGTGCAGAGTGGAGACAATACTATGCCCTGGCAATGCACTGGGATCTGTGCAATACCACATTTAAGCACTTCCTTTTACCTACAACTTTTCTCATATCATCATTCTCTACAAAAAGTCACCTCAAATAGTTTTCATTGAAAAAAACAAAAAGCAACTGTTTCAAGTGATTACATTTATAATTTTAATAATGTAAGAGGTTTACAGTAAGACACCATGCAACCAAGAATTCATTACTTTTCCTTTCAGATTTTAATAAAAGTACAGTATGAATTATTTAAACTACATTAAATTTGGCAAGATAAATTAATTTAGTACATGTTGTGAGGCAGTATATTCTGGCTTTAATTGTGTTTGCTGCTTACGGAGTATAGCAATTCAGAAAGCCCAACAATATATTTTCACAGCTATTAAAAACAAGAACATGACAGTGTTGTATCATTTTCTACATTTTTTTTTCTCAGAGATTTTCTTTACTTATTTTTTGATACAATTTGAAGTTAGATTATTGAGTTAAAAGAAGCAACTCATGAAACAAATTGTGAAAACAATGAAAGGTTCAAGGGATTTCTCACATGCCTCTTCTATTAAAATTCTAGTCAGCAGCATGCAGGAATAATCCCAGGATGAGCAGCCTTCAGAAGCTGCTGCAAGAAAATTGTGAGAGTTAATTTGCTACTATTTAACTGTTATTATAAAGGACAAACAGGGTCCCAGAGAAGTCAGTAAAAATTTTGCCTCTGACATGAGCGAAAGGCTCAATCCATTGCCCAAACACAGCTGTTGGTGCCATGTGAGATGCCCTGGGGCATCGGCTGGGAGTGCTTGAGTTTCCTGTAGGTCTGCTCTACCTGCAGCCTGATGGGGAATCCTTGGGTCACTGGGACACCTCAAATATCACTGAGCACCACTTTGAGGTCACTGAACTGAGCCCAGGATGTCTCCACTGGTCACCCAGGCTGATGCTGGCCCTACACAAATCCTGTTGCTCATGTCTGCTGATAGCCCCAGCCTAAGAGATCTGACAACATTCCTAACGAAAAATACACCCAAATTATATACCTTTATATACAAGTATTTTTAATATACATGCACATTTAAAAGGACACATCCTTTCAGTTCAGCTATGCTGTCAAGTGTACCAAAGATAACATCCCCTACTGTACAGGTGAAATTCATACAGATCTCCTTTCCAAAACACTTTTCAGCATAAGATTAGGTTGCAGAAAGCAAGATGCTCTTTTGTAAGTTCTGTACCTTCCAGAGAACAATATTTGATTCTAAAAAGTAACAATCAAAAATTCTTATGAAGTCTTATCTCATTGTGGGCTTGTGGGGAGATGTACTTGTCCACTTTTACTCGAGTAGGATAATGTTCCAGATTTCTCACACTTTAATGGAAACTGTGAGTTCTGTGCATGTCTAGAATCCAGACTAAATTTACTTTCTGGTTTGTGCTAGAAATGAGGCTGCATTGAAATTTCTGGGAGAATCCATCAAGAAAATAATCTCTTTATCAGGGAGGAGGCTCAGGTTAGGAAGAATGGTGCAACAGTCTTCCAAAGTCGATTGACGCTTGCTATCCAGAACGACGACATTTGAAACTGCCACAGTGCTAAAAAGCTAGAAACATATTTTAAAAAAATAGAACCTCAAGTGTATTACCAGATTTTTCACAAGAAGTTGAGAATAATACTTGCAGCACATATAATATTAAAATAAAATTTTAGCACTACTTGCTGTAACAAGTCTATAAATAGAATAGTCATACAGCATTTTCTCAATTAGCTTGTGTTTGCTTACAGGCCACACAGTTCAGAAAGACTCATGGAGGTCCAATGAGAAATTTCACCACTTTGGCAGAAAAACGCAGCCCTTCAGGTTTTGCAAGCAGCACACACAAATTTAAAGGTACTGAATCAGGCTCTCGGCTCACTGCAGCTGTCTTTGTGCTCCACCACCGAGCCCCCTCCTCTCACCAAGAGGCTGCTCCATCCTTACTGGGCAGGAGAGCACCGTGTTCCCCTTGTCCCTGTGACCAAAGCCAGCAGCACCCAGAGCAAGTGTCACGTGCAGACCCAGCAACCCCGAGCATCCTTGCTGAGCTCTCACAGCACTTGCTGATGGCTGATGGAAAAGTGACTGGGCTGGTACAAACAGAGAAAATCTTCCCTGCATATCAGGGAAGAGACAAACACCAAGACAGACACTTTCATTGCATCTCAACACTCAATTGACCCTAAAATTGTACACACCAATCTACAAGTTTGAGAGAGAGATCCTGGAGTTTTCATCAGTAATAAATATCCATATAGCAATAAAGGAGGGAGGACTACTGCCACACACAAACAGGGTATTTCATACTGAATTAAAGGTTAATCATAGCATGATCATATGTCAAACTGCCAGAAAACGGGAGCATGAACAAACAAAAGCATGTGATTCAGAACAAATCAACTTTCTCTCATATGCTGGGATCCCACAGAGGGGTGAGCACTGAAATGACTGCACTTCCTTGCACAGATGCAAGGAAAAGGTATGTCAGGAAGTGCTCGCACTATAACAACAAAAATAACTTTTAGCATTTATTTATTTTGGAGAATCCCCAAGTTCTGCTCCTGGATTGGGAAACAGTAGCCCCAGAACATGACAGTTTATGAGAGGAAAGAGAGGAGAGAATACCATATCGAATTGATACTTCAGGGAGATTTGAAGGAGAATGAACACATATTTGGAAATGGGCCAGGACACTGGGGCTACTATGCCCTGCCCTACAAAAAGAACCATTGGATTGTTAATAACCAAAAGCAATCAGGCCCTTCATTTTATGCCTCATCAGCAAGACTACACTACATATTCATTTAACTCACACTTGCTTTTAAGTTCTCTCACTTCTGTTGCTGATGGGTTTAATTCTGTCTTAACAATAAAGAGCATTCCGTTACTTTTTGTTCACTGGAAATCTGTGACTGACTCATCCAGCACTACACTAGTGAAATTGTAATTGAAGAAATCCTGCACTGACAGAAAAAAAACAGATCAAGCATTTTAATGTTCTCAGGTTTTCTAAAGCTAAAAAACCTTATTGTCTTCAATGTCTTGATAAGCTGTGACAAACTTTTCCAGTTTGAGGTGTTGCTCAATCTTCTGTCTCCATTCTTGAACTGCTAATAGACGTGGTATTAAACTAACAGTAAAACCAGCATTTAATTAAGTGTTTCAGGAGAGAAAGTTCTTCTAATCTAGTAAGATAAAAACAAGGTGTAAGTATTTTTAACAGAAAATGGAAGTCAGGAAACAGCCTGGAAAAAGCAGCCCAGTTGTGTGTGCCTTAGGCTTCAAATTTGTTTATTTTTTCTACAGTCTCTACTTCATCAGCAGAGTTGTATTGAAAATGCAAATCTTCAGAAGTGCCTGAAGATTAATTTTGTGGTACTCAGAAGCCTTCCTGTTTTGGTCTTTCTTTAGAAACACATCCATTACATTGTCCGACCCTTACCAAGTAATATTTTCCAAGAGGACATCAATAAGCTCCTTTGCCGTGTGTGTTTCCACTGTTCTGGGAAGGAAACCTACATTTTCAAGTATTCAGCTTGAATAACAACCTTCAGATAGCCTTCCACAAATGTTTTGCAAAGCTCTAGTTTCCAAGACATCTCTAGTTAGATATACTAATACTTCGTGGTGTTTTTTACAAAGGGCACACATTTTCCTGCAGTGTAGCTGACAGACAGAAACACACAAAGTCACACAGTTTGATGAAGGCACCAGCAAATCCCAAGCTTGTTTTAAAAGTCTTGGTGTCAACCAAGTAAAACCTAGGCTCCTTGATCACACAACATTAAACACACAAACAAAAAACATTTTAGTGAAGACTCCCTTTGAAATAAGGTGCCTGCTCTTTACAGTCCTGCACATTACTTGAGTGGTGCATGTCTATTCATCTCACTTGATAACACGGCAAGTTTCCAAGCCGTGCTATACTTTCCAAAGTTTAGGTCTATCACCTTCCTTGTTAGCTCTGGGAGAGGAATAAAGCATGCAGTGACCAGCAAGACAGATGGTTGAGTAGCGCCACTTTAAAATCTACATTTATAAGAGTAAGATCAGGAGATAGAACTCAGATTTCCCAATATTAAAAAAAAAAGAAAAAAAGTATTTGTCAATTATAGATTTATTTGAATGCAGTTGAGTAATCTTGGCAGTTTCACATCCATCCTGCCCCAATCCCTATCAAATCAGTAGGGCTATATAAAGGCAAGAGAGATAGGGTGATAATGATTTTAGAGCTGAAGAACCCAGTTACACTCTTCTGTGGGAGACACAAGCCCAATTCACACAGCCACCATTTCCTCTGCCATTATGGGGTACCCTATATGAATCTCCAAAAAACCCACAATCCTGCAAAGCAAAGTGTATGAGCAGCAGTGAGACCAACCCAGAAAAGGACAATGTCTCTTTTCTACTCCTCTCAAAATTAAATGGGAAAGTCCATTTAACATAGCAAATTACACCAGTTTAGCAAAGGACACTACTGAAAGGAGACTCCAAAGGCAAGTCAAAGCTGGGCAAACACCCTGCCAGGGCAGCACCACTGGAAGTACAAAGCCTTGGGGGGAAAAACATTATAAGAATATTCTTATGCAGTTCTTTACACATCATTACCTTCCTCTTAGTATAAGCTGTACTCTGCTGAACATATCCAGATTCTGCGTGATTTTGTAAGATCAACAATCCTATGTGAATGCAGGACAGGATACAAACCAGCTGGAATTTGTGGGTATTGCAAGTACACAGCAAGCTGCCACAGCTGAGCAGTAGATCACTAAAACTGCATGCTGCAAGAGAGCCTTTAGTTTTACCTATCCTAACTAAAGGGAGAAGAAGGTGATGCTTTCTGTTTCTGCAGACACCGGCTCCCAAGCAAAGGAAAAGTAGCAGGTACCCAAAGCAGCTCCAAAACTGATATGTACTGTAAAAAAAACCTTTCGGATTGCATCTAAGTGGGCAAGCATTGCGAATTATCTGAAGCAACAACTTCACTCCTGTTATCACCATTCTGAGCTATTTATACTTGCACTGATTGTTATCCTGTACTCCTTACCAAGAAGCATTTTGAGAGCCTGTTAGCCACCATTCCTCATCTCTTCAAGGACTAGGTCAGATTCTGAATATAAATAAACAGCTCCTTTGTGCCTGGACTTAAAAGAGAAATCAGTCATCTTTGTATGATCTGTGTTAAGGAAAAATGTAATTTTTCCTTCTGACAATGTGTGTACTGTTGTTAAGCTATCTTGATTGCCAAGAGAAATTTGTTTTCCACAGAGGGTTCTATAGCTTAAAATGTCACTGGTTTTACCCCTCTCCTTCCTTTTTTTAATTTCTTTTTCAACAGATTTACAAGTTAATTTGACTGTCCTCTAAGTAGAAAAAAAATAAAACCAGATTCCTGAAAATTAAAGGTCTGGCTCAATCCTAATACTAAGAGGCCATTTTATCTTGTCTTCTCTAGAAAGATAGTATGCAGATTCTGGCAAAGATCCCATTTCCAGTAATAAAAGTCCCCAAGCACTTCTGGTACCTTAGACCTCCTCTTCCTGGATCCTGACCATATTGCTGTGATTAAGCTGTCTAGTACAGAAAGAACTTTTGTTATTTGTATTTATTATTGCAAGAGGAAAAGAACACAGAAAATATTTGTATATTAAGGCCTGGATAAAATTGTCACCGGCGTACCTGAAATGACTCTGTGAGCTGTAATGTAAGTTCAAAGGCATTTATGCTCCCTGCATTCTGCATTGTTACTCTGATCTGAGAAGGGTTTGCTATAGTACATGCAGTACAGGCTTTGCCCGCCCAGCAAAGCAGTGGAATAAGGCAGTTATACAGAGCACAGAAATTAGTCAGACACTGTAATCATCCCTGTGTAGGAGTGTCTGCATACAGTCACCTCTGTGCAAACCACCTGAAAAAGCATTCGTTACAAATAAGTGTGACGCCTGTAGCCTTATCTTGCTTAATCTGTGCCTCACAGTGAATAGCTTCCCATGCACATTGTCCCCATCCAGCTGCCACCCAGCAGTGTGTGCATGCTCCCTGCCCCGGGAGGGACGAGGCTTTCCCAGTGATACGGAACCTTTCCCTGCGGCTCCAGCCCACTCCAGTAGAATCCTTACACCAAGCTGCTCATCCTGCACGGTGCTGGGCAGGAAGTGTGCATGAAGGATTGCCTGCTTGCAGCCCTTTCTGAGCACTGAGCACTTTTACAGATGGGAAGAGCTGGCTGTTCCGAGTCCTTGGGACATTGCCCTTTCTTTTAACCACAACTCTACTCACTAACAATATAATCTCCCTTTTAGCATGGGGTGTGCTAATATAAAGCCACTTTGTCAGCATGCTGGTGACACTACAATTGAAGTGTATATCAACTCAATCATTCATAAATCAATGTGTATATTCTTCTTAAGCTCTAATGTCATGTCATCAATGCACTCTTTATTTTGCAGTTATTGATACTAAATTCCAACATGACTACAAAATCACATTTTTCACTTTATTGCATTTTGAATATTGAAGGGTTTCCCCCTTTATTAAATTACACTATATTGCAAGAGTCTGAGAATCTTCTCATGCATGACCAAGTACATACTTCCATCTGTTTTGTTTTTCTCATTCATGACATAGATGATTTTGTTTTAACCAGTACATGTATTTCACTTTAATTCCACTTTATGTCTGTCAGGTTACATCATTTGTGATGTGTGGATACTCTGCTGCAGAGCTTTGCAAAACCATTTAAGTTTAAAGTAAAACCAGCTTTCTGCATAGCTCAGGTGTTCAGAAATGAGATACGGCTACTTAAGTTACCAGTTTAAACTGAACACATGGCACAAAGCCATATCAAACCTGGCAAGACCAGGCTGGCTAAAAATCACTCCTGTTTGAAGGCTGCCTGGTAGCCTATATAAAATGAACAAATTTCCTATCCATGCCTTAGAAACGCAGGTGTTTACACAGCCAAAGCTGCTAGCACAATTGGTGGATTGTCAGCAGTCTTAGCCCAAATTCCAGGTGTCTGACTTTGAACTCGAACACTGCACAGTAGACCAGGAGAAACTCTGCTCAGTGCCTCAGAGTTACAAGTGCAAGTTTATTGTTTGTATTAGAGAACTTAAATGCTGTGTAAATGAGAGCAAAACCCCGTGGCATAGGGTGCTGTACAAGACTCATAGGTGTCTAAAGCAGAGAGAGTTAAAAACTAACTGAAACTTAATTTAGAAGTCTAATTATTGTCACACCACTTTCAGGAGACACCCATGGAAGAAGAGTCAGATTGCAATAGGCTGAATATCCTCCTGGAAGCATCTCTCCCTGAAGCATCCAGGGAGTGAGCATGTACATGGGCCACAGTAAACAAACACTGAGCTTATCAGTTTTACTAACAAGTCTCCTAACCTCAAGTTTTCCACATTTAAAAAACAAAAAAAACCAAGAAAACAAACAAAAAAAAACACCAAACCAAAAAACAGGCCTTAGCACTTTTAAAATATGCCTGCTGCAGAAAATCATTGACCCAGACTGCTGTACTACCTCTGGTGCCCACATTACCTCATTGTTGTGACATACTTGGATTCCAAAGCTGCCACATAGCAAAAGAATAAAACTGCAAAAAATCCAGGAGAACTTACTAGAAACATCATGTGAATATAGTTTTTTTAAGTTCACTTATTTCCTTGTGGATGTTCCACTACATTAAAAATTGGTTATTAGGTGCTGTAAATAAAAGATAACCATGACAAAGTTGATCAGGGCCTGCTGATATTTTCCACACAACCAGCATCTCCAGAAGCACACAAGATGGGGAACTAAACAACTACCGGTGTGCGAAGACATCAGGGGGAAGATGTTTCATTTGTCACTAACCCTAACTCACCACAGAACAGCAGGTAATCCAAGGGCTTTTGTTAATGACCTCTTATTTACAGCATGCGAGCTCAACATATAGGCTAAGAATTACTTGGCTTTGTTTTGCTTTCAAGAATAAGCCAAACAGACCAAACACAAAACCAAAACCCTTCTGGGTCTCTGTTTTACGGCTTAAAAGGACATCATTGTAACAAAAAGTCAGGGCAGATTCTTGTGTGCAACCAAGGGTGACTGGGTAGGAAAGCAGACAAGAATCTCCATGTACAAAAATCTACCTTCCGTTATTTACAGGATCTAAGCTGAAGCAGTGAAATTCCCATTTCTTCTCCTTTCCTGCCCAGGTGAATGTTTTTACTTGCATGACACTTTGAGGAATTCCCTTTCAACAGCAGGTACCTTCCATTTGTAATGCAGCAGCTACACATGTGTATATGTCTGAGTGCACTTGTAAATCTATTTTTTGTCAATAATGCTGAAGGTAGAAATTGATATAATCATTCTTCTTTCCCTCTAGAGTACTATTAACAGGCAACATATCTTTACACCTCTTCAGAGAGGGCAATGTTACAGCTGAAGGGCAATAAGAAATCCCACAGCAGCAGAGGGAATCTGTGCATGGCAGAGGCTGGATTCATGTGCGTCTCTGGTTCAGAAAATAAAACCTAAAGCCCTAAGTATATGAGCTCTTCAGTTTACAGTGCAGTGCCCTTTCTGCCAATTTAAGCTACATTTAGATTAAAGCAATTTAGCTTGAGATGGGATTTCTCAGTAGGACAGGAACAAAAATTAAATATATCTATGCCCCCCATTCCCTCTCTGCTTCTTTCAGCATTTTTTGCACTCCTCACTAGAGGAGAAACTGCTATCTCTATAGCACAGCAGCTCTTCACAGCCTCAGTTCAGTTGGGCACAGCCATGTGAGAATCTAGTATTAAAATTAATTACTTAAGATATTACAGACTACGTCTAGCAATATCCAAGGGTCTTAATGCTCTAAATTTTCAACACATTCCCTCCCCACAGAAGAATAACATTGTTTAGAGTCCTGCACAAAGATGAACACTGCATCCAAATCGGTATGGGCTGGGTTGGTTTTTTTACCAGTATAACAAAGGGCAGAACTTGTTCCATTAGCCCTGATATTGAAGGTTATTTTCACAAGTATTTGCTCAGAGATTTTGCTTCCCAGGTGTCATTGCAATTTGCTCAGCTAAAGTTATCAGAGGTTGTTGAAACTTGAGTGCAGGGTGAAGAAAACAGCAAAAGCCAATTTGCTTTAAGGACAATTCTCTAACTGAAATGTAATTTTTTGGTTTGGGGTTTTATGCAACTGTGTTTAATATTTTTCAGCTATCACATGCATAAGCAACATAAATTGAGCATCAGGGTTATTATCCAGGGGATACAGGTGGGTTGCTTTCCTAAAGCAACCATTTCCCAACCCGTTACTCCTTCCTGTAACTCTATAAATAATTTAGAGAATATGCCTGTTTCACAGGAACGAATCACTCTTATCAAGTGCCAGCTAGAAAGGCCTCCACAGCTTACTGCACACCGGAGCATGTGCTACAAAACAGATTGCTTTGATTTTCTCTGTGTGTGGAAATGTTTGTCTCGAACATACAGACGTAAAGTGGCATGCACGAAAACTGTAAGTCTTGCGTACCTCCACTTGTAAACTACTTTTACAGCTATAAAGTAAAGGGCTTTAAAGGCTTTTTACACAGATGCTAATAAATTCCAGTCACAAAATAATTTTTCCTCTCTCTCCTTTGCAGAACTTTCCCATGTGCTTTCACATGATCCACCTGTTCTCATTATGTGTACCTTTGTCCTGTGATAAAGCGTTCCTTCGTCACAGAATAATTAAATGTCACATTTCTCTCATTCCTCTTGACTAATCAGTAAATCCCTTATAGCAACAAGCCAAATTGCAGCAAATGGATCACACACTGTAAGGCACACTTCAATATTCTGAACAATATCTGACCACAACAAATTAAGAAGTTTCCTTTCAGTATGAATTTGCATATGCAAAAGTATGAAATACCATATGCGTAAAGAAAAAGTATAAGCTTTTTGTAAGTGTGCAATGAGTATGACCCATGAAGGGCAATAAAAACAGTTAAAAACACACACATTTGAAGCACTGAATGTTGTTCAGAATGTTGATCGCTGTTAGGAATTGTTATATAAATTAGTTTGTGACTGAGGGACAGCCTTAAGAACAACAAATTATGAAAATTTCCATCAATTGAGGATTGGCTCCTGCTCTGTTGCATAAGGTCCATAAAGCAGGATAAATTCCAGCATGAGTAAATGGCAGATGCATAAAGATGATTGGCAGAATGAACATTTTGTTTTCGAAAACAATAACTCCTCGTTCTCTTTTGTAATATTGCTCTTAAGCACAGCTCAAAGTAGCAATAAGCTCCCATCTCCCTTTTAGAGAAGTATTATTCAGTATTCAGAATGATCCCTTTTGATGGTCCTGGGGGCTTAACTGGGAAAATTATGACTGCACTTTGGTCTGTGGGGCAAGGAGGGCAGAATCACAGCAGAGCTGTCCCCACCACGTCTGTGCTGGGAGCACCCCTGCACATGTCCTTCAAGGGATGTCACTGGAGTATTGTAACACACAGGGGTGTGCAGTCGGGGGGGGTTGTCAGGGGTTTGGCCAGCTGGACACATATGAAGCCTACACAAGAAGATACATCCCAAAGAATAGGCCTGTAGATACAAAGGAGACTGTATGGATTACTTGTGTTACCTCACTGGATCACATTCCCTTTAATGGTGAAGACTGTACGGAGACCAGCCAGCCCCTAAACGAGGCACTAACGAGGTCTGGCATTGCAAATGTTCTTCTCCCATGTTCACCCGAGCTCTGGTTCTTCACCATGTCCGTTCTTGGTGCTGTGAGGAACATGTGCAACAGCAGAGTGCCAAATAAAAAATAGAAGAACAAACCTCAAAGTTATAGAGAGGAAATGAATCTTTAGGCAGCCTGTCCAGTTTATAGGGTCACTGTATACATATATTTACATACACTGTATATATTTATTTCTGCTGGTGCATCCCAGCTGGGGGAGAGCACACCTCAGCGGATGTGCTTGGCCCCACAGTCACGTCCAGAGCCGGAGCTGGAGCACGGGTGGGTTTGTGTGACTGCTGAGCACGGCTCCCACAAGCAAGCCACCAGTGCTGCCTGATGTCCCTGCTTGCTAAGGGCACGAGCAACCTCTGCACAAAGGAGAAGCAGAACCCGTGCAGCCACAACCCCATTAAGAACAGGAGATAAAAGGATATGTTGTAAATATAGATCTCATTTTTTGAAATAGGTAGAGTGATGCATTCACACTTGAGCGAGCACATGAAAGGCATCAGCAGTGCACAGACATTTTCCAAGTCCTCTGCACAGGAGTTTGCCAAGAGAAGATAAATGTGTTTGCATAAGCAGTTTTAATTTGCGGTGTTTTAATTGTTGGATGTAGTATTTCAGAGGCACAAACTTTCAGTTTCAGAAGTTCTAAGCACAAAAATCCCCACACCCTGCGTGACCCTTGTAATCAGTGGGGTTGCAGGGGCATAGGAGAGATCAGAAATGCAGACAGAACATATTTTCTAAGTCTCATTAAGCAAGAAAAAATTCTGAAGGCAAGGAAGAACAGTCTTTTCCAAAAATGCAACAGAAAAGGAAAGCAATGGGTGCAGTTTCAATCACACGTTTATAAATGCAAACATCCTCACGTTATCTTTATTGCCAGCTAAATGGTGAGTGTTATACAGTAGTAAGACCTATATTTGCTGGAACAGGAAATCAGTAAAACAGTTTTCTGTCAGACATTACATCTGCTAGTGCCTCAGGACACTCAGACTGACTGATGCTGGTGAGGCTGATGTGTGACAATCATAGGCAAATTACATTTTTTTTCTGGCTCGTTTATTTTGTTTAAATTGTGTTAAGTGCATAAATAAATAGCTTAAATCTTTTCTACCCAAGCAAATAGAGAAATTCTCCTAAAAATATGAAAAAGACTGACAGCAATGGATTTCTCTAACTGGTGGGTGTATCTCCATGGAAGCTTGCATTTTAATTGCCATTGAGTGATACAATTCTGTCACATGGCTCTATATATTCGTATATGTTTACCTCTACCTTTAAAAACTACTGAGAAATCTGAGCAAACCTCCCTTAACTAAATAAATTAGAAATCCTAAGAATAAATATCATTTCTTTGGGAAATTTCTCCTAACTCTTAAATTTTAACCATTCTCATTACTTTAATTAATTGGGGTTTGGGAGAGTAGGTGTCTTGAGAGAGTGGTTAGTCAGCTATTGCTTTACCTCTAGTCCGAGTCAAGGACTCATCAACTGGGATGCTGCATTATTGCCTCTCGCTAAAAGGTGATTCTCTAATCACATTTTCTGGCCTCAATGCTGGGATTATGGAGAATCTGAGCAATACCAATCCTCCAGCAAGCCTGAGCGAGAAATCAGGCGACTGTTAAGCTTAAAGGTGGTCTGGGAGCTGAAGTGCATGACATCCCCTGCACTGCGGGAGGCAGAGACTACAGATCATTTCAGTCCACAATCACTCTGGATCCACCATCTTCTCTTTTGGATGAATAAGATTTCAGCCCCCACAAAAAGAAACGCAAAAAAGACAGACAGATTTAGAGAGAGATTTGCCGTTTGGTGGAAGCTTGATGTAGTTTTATTTATGTTTTATCCGTGTTGCGAAATCAGCAAGAAACCGGGTACAGTTTATCCAAGTATTTCAAATATTTTCACTTTACAAGAAACCTGTGTATTTCATAAATACTAACATCATAATCCCTTCTTAATCTGGCAAGGGGTGGATGTTTTAATCTTTTGGTGTGCTGAAAGGTAATATTATTGGAGAGTTATTTGCCCGTTCCCTGGTGATGGAGTCTGCAGCATTCAGAATTTAACTATGGAAGTGGAATTCTTGCCTTTCAGGGTTTATTTACAGATTTTGCCAGATGAGTGTGTAACCTGTGAACTATAATTAGGGATTTCCAGCTGTTACCAGAAAGCCTGGAATGCACAGCTTGCAGGCTTTGAGCGTATTTAAAAACCACTACTCGTAATCCTAAAATGTTATTAAACTGGCAGGTACGGAATAACAAATATTTTAATGTATATTAACCCTTTAGTCACGAAAATTATGGCACATTTATATTATAGAATACATATGCAGGCCTTTGAGTCTCCGTGGTGCATTTAAGCACAGTTTAATTCAAGTGCTGCCATCTCAGTATTGCATTTTCATTTTGGCCATTGGGCAAAACCAGAAATCCCTGATTTTTTGTTTAGATTGATTGGAAATAATTTTGTGGAACCTTGGAGAGGTAGCCTTGTTCCTTTATTTAGGTATTAGCTAGAAAAGCCAGTGCATAGAAGAGGAAACAATCCCCTTCACACATTCCTCCACACACTCCATTAATTACCTGTTTTCGAGAAAACTCATTCAGAGTATTTCTTACTGTACCCATTATAAGAGTCAATCCTCAACAGGTTTAGTTTTAAATACAAGCTAGAGAGTTTAACATTATCCTAGAACAATTTTTTAAAGAATACTCTAACATTTCACTTCAGAAAAATTTCTTTAAAAAACCCAAACACACCACAAAAAATGTTTAGGTCAATTGGAAAAGTCGGTTCTGAATTAGGAGACTTTTTGAGAATAAACACACATTAGCATATAGAAAAATATTCTGATATTTTGGTTCATAACCAGTTCATGCCCTATTTTACATAAAACCCCTCAGCTACACTTCTACCATTCCCTACAAAAAGACCAGCGAAAGGCCTATTTTTTTTAACCACATACAAAATCTGAAGTTCAGAGAGATTTGAGTTCCACACCTTGGCATTAGTTAAGAGGGTTTTTTTGTCTAAAATTTCAGAGATCACACAGCTTTTCAAAACTGTCCTGTCTAAATAATCCTTCAGCTAGGGAAAAGTATATCCTTGAAATAAATAAGAGGAAAATGTAAACAGCTTTAGATTAAATAAGATAAAAACATAAACATCATTCTTGTTAAGAGGAAAGTCTGAATAGTTTCCATCATGTCAAACCATGATAGCTTCACTCCAAAATCCAGCCACAGTCCTGATTAATATTTATTCTGAGACCATACACATATGTTCCTGTTTTTGGTCACTTAAGTTTGAGCTATCTAGTTTATTATTTTTTCTTATATGATTTCTGGTCAACAGTTCCAAAGAGACATAAAACAAAAGCAATCAAGAGTTCTTTATAAAAAATATAGACATGTGTAACCTTCTATAAATAATTTCTTCCCCCTCAAGTTACTAAGTACAGTAATTCAAGCTTTGGCTGTCAGCCTAAACCTACAGTTTCCTCAAGTTTGAATTCAAACTTTCATCTATAAAATTGATTGTGCCATTAAAATAAAAGTGACATAGTTACCAACTACTCTCTATAATTAGATACTGTTAGGTGCTTCCTGCTACTTGAAAAACACTCTTCATTTAATATACAGAGAGAGGTAGTGTTGACTAATGAGCTGCTCCATTACTAACTTTTACCAGTTAGTAGTAATAGTTTTATCAGAGCTGCAAACACTTTTAAATAGCCAGCTCTTTGTTTTGGGAGCTGAGCTGAAATGTTCCAAATACAGTAAAACTCTGGAGCCCATGTACATTATGGATTCTTTTTTCACCTCCTATAGGGGCTGAAAGAGACAACCTAGACACAAACGGCCACTTGTTCTCATTGCTGATCCCAAGGAATATTCTGAAAGAATGCAGAAATTAATCTAAGTATCCTGGCTATGTTCCAGCTTGGATAAATACATCCTCTTTACCATAAACACCGCCTATTTCTCTCATTCTTTCATTTGATTTTAATAAATTACTTATTTCCCCAGTAATAAAACATTCCTTAGTGCTGCTGATAAAGAATGACTGCCATACTCTGAGGATGGTTGCAGAAGGAGCCTTCCCTCCCCAGGGTCAGGTCTGGGGAGACACCATCCCACCCAGCTGAGTTCCTTCTCCATTGAGATTGCTGAGTAAACATAAGAAATGGGCCAAAGCTGGGAAGACCAAATTTGAAACAAAACATTGCACCTCTCTAGGCAGGAAAGGGTTCACTGCCTTCTAAAACCATGGATTGTGTTTGCAGTTCTCATCAGACTTTGAACCTCTTTAACTTGAGGCGGTGACTACAAATTCTTCCTCGCCATCAGCCGTGTCGGCAGAAGAGGTGCCACCAGCCCCTGTCCCATCACAGCTTCCTCCACCCTCTGCCTCCTGCTCCAAGCCGAGCTGTTCGTCTGAGGGCTCCTTTCAGCCAAAGAAAACCTGATTAGCACAAACAGCTTAATAACAGGTCTTTGCTAACACTAATCTGGTCCACACTGGCTGGCACCAGGTTAGGGAGGAAGTCACAAGTTGCTGCGTAGCAGAGGACAGGGTATTCTTTAGGGTGACAATACCTGCAGGCTGGTTTCTTCTTTCAGCCTATCTGCAGCTCAGGAAGGACCTGTGTCTCCAGCAATGCTTGTCTTTAGCCAGAAACAGGTAAAGCAGGATGCTCTGGCGTTACACGGCCATAAAGGAGATTTTGTGTGATTGTATTTGTACTGAGATGACCTGGCCTCACGTAAGGGCACAGAAATAATGAAGCATGAGTGTATAAGATCAAGGTACTATTTGAAGATATCTGACTTATATCAAACAGGCCTTTCAGAAACTCCCAGCAAATTCTGTTGCTCAAAGTGAGGATTTCTTCTCTTGCCATATCATATTAATGCTATTAATAAGGAGGGAAGTGACTGCCAAAGTTGAGTAGGAAAAAAAAAATCCATATATCATCCAGTATACAATTGGGATGCAGTGCAAGTAGTTATCCCCCTTTTCTAAAATCTATCCACACTTTCAAGAAGTAAATTGTACACCCAAATCCAAATCTGAATCAGTTTCCTGTATTCTACAAGTTGAATAATCCTGGCTGCAGGATCTTAGGAGAGACAGAGCTCCTGTATTCTACAAGATGAATAATCCTGGCTGCAGGATTTTAGGAGAGACAGAGCTCCTGAATGGCATTGAGAGGCACAAGAGTTAGTAGGGTCCAACAAAACAGAAAGGAAAAGAGTTATCACTCTACTGCTTTTCCTGATTGAAGTGGTACTGATACTTTCCTGCCTCTCCAAACCTTGGCACCCACCACCAAGATTCATTGCAATTTGGAGTTGCACTTTCAGCTTGTCAAGTGGCCAGTGTCTCACATGCACTCAAACCTTCAAAAAGCTCACAACATGCACAGTGTTATCACTCCAAACAAGGCAGCACCCTGGGTTTGTCAGCATTAAGTTCATTTAAGCATCAGTTCAAGGCTGGAAATGTTTAAAGATTATCCTAGCAAGTTGAATACTGAAAGAGGGTTGCGAGTTTGGAAACAAGATTGCAAAATAAAAAAGCCGAGCAGAGAACTTAAAAAGACACACTCCTGACTCCCTTCCCATTAAGCCTCCATTTTCCTTTTCTTTTTTCTGAAGAAAACTCCCAAACTATTCACACGTCTTTAGCCAGCAACAGCTCAGATAGTACACATTTGTGAGCCTGGTTTCTCTCTTTTTTCTTTCAGTACAAGTGAAACATTTGGTGACTGATGCTGGATCCAGTTCAAGGCAAATCAAACATTTAGGACATCTCTGGAAGGGAAGACAGATAAAGGGGAGAGGGGAGTTAACTTTCAAGACTGTTCTAAAAAAACAACTTTATGAATCCAGTATCATAGGAAATGTTCGCTGCATGCACATCCTGTCCATGGCTCAGTTTAAGCTCTCTGCAGGGACCAAACACAGCACATTAATAATACAGATGACAGAACTGGCATGTACAGCCTTTGTCTGAACTATATTCCCTACTCCCTTCTTGTCAGCTTGGAGGCTTGCAACAAGTGGTCGCTTCATCCATCACTCTTTTATACATCCACAAGGCTAGGTCCAGCAAACCAAAAAATACTTCATATATTTCTCTTAACCATGACAGCAGTATCCCAGTTTAAGTAAAGATGTTTCTAGCTTTCTTTTCTCTTTCTATTTTATATACTTTATCTTTGCACCAATTTTCTATTGTTTCAGTCAAAAAACAACATTGCTTTTTTTTTCTATTTCTCTGTATAGCTTTATCCAGGTCCAGGCTTTGATTTGCAGTACCAATGATCATCACTAAATGGATACTTAATCCAGTTTCTAAACTGGGATAGCAGTCCAGTTCCTTAGCCCTTTGTTACAGAGGACATTATCTATGCTATCCTAGAAAGAAATCTTCCTATGAAGCCATAAAATCCTGAAAGCTGCTTCCTAACTTTCACCCCTCACTTTCCGTCGGGGCAGCTGAGAGGTTCTGCCCATCTGGGCTATTTATTGGCTTTTATTTTCAGAAAAGCTGAGCACCCAGCTATCCTTAACTCCAGTTAACCCTCACCACATTCCTGAGAGAAAGCAGTGGCATAACCTCTACCACACTAACAGGAGGCACAAAGAAATGCATAACTTGTTTTAAACATTTATGCTCCCTTTGCAGGACAGGGCTTTTATCTCTTCCAAAACCAGGCAGCACAGCAGCAGGGGAACTTACTTGCTCCCTCTCCATTACCCTCCTGCTTTTCCAATTTTGATGGCTGGGAGGGTCACATATTGAGCACTTTTGAAGAAAGCCTTTATTTTGTGGGCAGGAGAAATAAATCGTTCTGTGTCACTAAAGGAGATGTTACTACCAGTCCAGCAGGTCTGTGAATACAGTAATTTCCTATAACTTGTGTCTCTCAGGCCAGCTAAAAATTCCCCAGCCATGGAAAACCTGGGGATACAGATAAATACCACTCCAGCCTCTCTAGCCTTCTTTGCCATCAGTTTATCATTTCACAAATAGCAGATCAAACATGCAAGAATCTCATTTTGTGTAAAATTTGCCAGCCTCAGTACAGACTTTTAAGGAAATTTATGGGTTTCCAGGCATCCTGTAGTTATGGCAACTTACCTTAAAAAAAGTAAATATCTTGTCCCAACTGAGACCATTCATCATTGTACTGCAAAATGTTCTGTTACAGACTTGCATTTGTAGCAGGCTAAGCACTCCCATCAATAGCCCCATAAGCAGTTTTCACACTTGTACTATCCAATTTAGGTGGAAGTGTTGGTTTCATCTCAATTATTGTCTGTAATCCTCTATTTAATCCTTCCATTCAGGTTTTACTGTAATTTATTCTATTCAAACTCTACCTTTTCTGTAAAAGATATTACTGTCCAGCAGGGACATTTGCAGTGCACTGTTTTCTCCTTACCTCACAGCAGACCCTTTCTAGACTATAAAAATTCCCCAGCAATTTTTCACATTGTTTTAAGAAATGAAAGTAAAAAACCTAAGAAAATTGTTCTGTGGGTACTAAATTAAGTAAAGCAAGTTTCCCACCCATTTGTGTCCTCTACCTTGAGCAGTTCCCTCTCTCCTCCACACCCTTTCCATACCACTCCTGCCTTCTCTCTCCCAGAGAGAGAGAAGCTCCCTGAGAAATTTTCAGCCAGAGGGATTTGTAGCTGCTGCTGTCAAACTAAAGTTCCATGTGTGATGACTGCCCAGCTGGCTGCTGCTTTCTGGAATGGCTCAGATGCCAAGTTATAATCATCCTGCTCCAAGGGAGGCAGAACATGCAGCAGCCTCTTCTGAGCACTGCTTAAGGCCTTTGAAACGAACATCCTTCAATCAAATTTGGCCAAAGATGTCCATTAAGGTCCAAAACTACTTGAGAACTGAAAGAGGGACAGATTGACAGCAGGGCTGCAAGTATTTCACTTAAAAGCACATCACATCCCTCAGTAAGCACCCAGCCATCAGCTGTTTCTAAAGTCAAGAACGAGACAGGTCCAATGACATTCCAATACTGTCAAAAGACAGATTTTAAAAGCCTATGGTCAATCAACAATGATTACCCAGATTACAGTAAAGGTCAGTGGATCTGGTTACTGCTCTGCCTGGGGGGTTCCACTCACTTCTCTTAGAAGCACAAAGAGCTGGTGTCATGGGGAAGCTCCATGCTTAACTCATTTCGAAGCTTAGAAAATCGTCTCATCTGCCACTGCATCCTGGAGACTGCAGTTCTTTCCCACAAGCACACTTTGCCACCCCCAACTAACTGTACTGACAAACACATTCCAGTTGTCATTATAATCCTGCTGGTGGGAAAGGGGCGGGCCAAGATTGTTTTGAAGAAAATCCTTCTTTAAGCTTCACTTAAAGGGTTCAAAATTAGTTCTGAGTTATCTTTTTATGTCTCTTTTAATTTCTTTCATCTGAAAAAAAATTGCTTGCAATGAACTGAGAGATGCAAGAGCTCCAAGGAAGGTAACTTATCTTCAGCACTAACTACTACAAGCATCCCTAAAGCCTCAGTTGCCTTTCATGTAAATAATAATTAATAAAAGTCAGCCTTATCAAATCAAGGTCATTGTGTTAATGATGCATCCACTCCATCCGGATCTTGACAGCCACCACAATGAAGCCGGGCTGTTTAAGCAAGGTATGATGTGATCATAATCAAGAGTAGGTGCCTTCTAACCTTTCTACACATTTACTTTGCTCCTTCTGCTACACATCTTCCAGTAACATGTACCTCACTCAGGTTTTCTAAGGCAGAAATTGAAGTGAGGCAGCAAAGCACAGAGCAGTTTTCAGGTAAGGCAGCAGGACTGAGAGACATCTTCTTGGAAAAATGGCAGAGGACAGTACAGTGGGGGGAAAAGAAGAAAAACGAGTATGTGACTCCATAAAAACAAAAGAAGAACTAAATCGAAAGAAAAAAAGTTGGAAGTGATGAAAGAAGAAACTAAATTTATTTTTTTTTACCTCCACAGAAATAGAGAAAGATGGAACAAAGATGGGACACTAATAGGTCTGGTAAAGTTTTCTGGGGATTCCTTCTCTCATAATTTCTGAGCACCACTTTGGAAAAAATTTGCATTTAAAACTTCTCCTTTGTTAGACTCAGACAAAGAGTGAAGCACTCCCCCTGACCAATGGGGATGTAAACTTCTCTGAGGTAATCGGGATTTTGTTGGGGCTTGCAGTGCTGCCAACAGAGAAGACTTACACAAAGGGACAGCTTACACTTTCTTAATTCCCCTGCTAAGCAGAACCCTTAATGCTGTTGCCATGCACAACAGGGACAGGTACCTCTGTGCTTAATCCATCGGTTTTAGTCTCCCGAAAGGAATTCTCTGCTCCTTGATAGAACACTAATCTTCCATAATCTTACAAGATCAGGTTACCTGTTTATGCCCAGAAACTGTCTCTATCGTTATCCTTGCTTTCTTTCATGTTTTCTCCCTTTCTGAACAAATGCATTGTTTTGTGTCTGAGCAGGGGCTTACAAGGTATTTTCTCTTTTGAGTGGTATTGACCCAGAGGCACATCATACACACTTCACTCAAAGTCTGAGCAACATTTAGCATCACTTAAGAAAGGATGGCAATAAAATCTGTCACCCACAGCCAAAAAAACCCAAAAAAAGCAAAAAGAAGACAAACTTCAAATGAAATAGGGATCAGCACATCTCCTTATATTCACCTGGAGAGGATTTTAAAAACTACAGTGAGTTTTGAACTGAGGGAGAGGAACGGAACAGAAAATGCAGAGAAAGAAAAGTTCCTTGTAGTGCTAATTTCCCTGACTGCTTTGCACATGTTTTGAGGAAGATACAGGGCAAATCGTTTCAAGATCACAGCATTTTGATGCAATAATGCAGCTCGTTTTGTCACCACTACAGATGGCAGGCTGTAAGGAGCCCACGTCATTGACTGCTGTAGATACTCCACACACAGATAAGTAATGGTGCTCTGCGAGATGTCAGTGAGCACAAGAAAGCTCAGAGCCTTGGCCCCATTTCACATTTCCTTACAAGCATGACACCCAGACCTGCTTTGCTCAAAGGTGGACATACGATTAGTATGTCAAGAGAATTTGGTCCAATTTTCAGATAAAATAAAGGTTTAATAGCTTTGCAGTAAACCATTTTCTCACAGATAAAACCAGGTGAAACTCAGATTTTTTTCTGAGCTGTCACATTCATTTTTGAAAACAATCTGCTGAAAAATAGAGGACAAACCTAGCCACCAAAAAGCTGAAACTCAGAAACATCCCTGCCTGGATTACCTTTAAGCTGGCAGAGATGCCCTTTCAGCACATAAACCCCCACAGGAGCTGACACAAACACACATTTCAGCTACTACAGTCGGAACTCCGAGCACACCCCCAGATCCTGCCTAGCCCAGCCAGCCTGGCCCAGGACCTGCACCCTCACCCTCTGCCCACACAGCCAGGAGCAGGAATATAATTTAAACTCAAGCCTAGGCTCACAGCCAGCCTGGCCCAGGACCTGCACCCTCTGCCCACACAGCCAGGAACAGGAATATAATTTAAACTCAAGCCTAGGCTCACAGTCCCAGCCCAGGTGTACCTGCTCTCCGGAGCAGCTGCTGCTGCTGCTTACATTTCCCACCCCAACCCCAGTCCAGCCCTGCTGCCTTACTGCCACTGATAATGGCCAGGCTGCTGCTGTCACTCCTCTTGGCTGCTCCTCCAGCTCAGACCAGGAATAAAGGTCCCAGTTTGAGCTCAAAAGTCTCTTGGATGCCCAAGGGAGGGATGGAGAGGTCTCAGGCTACCCTGGTCAGGAGAATTATAGCTTATTGGTGCACTCAGGACATATAAAAACCTGTGAAAGTTAAAAAAAATAAAAAAAACAAAACCAGCCAAACAAACAACAAAGTAACAGATATCACTTATAGCCTGTCCAAAGAAAGTATTCCAAAATTCCTACCTCTAGACCAGGGAAGACAGAAAGCATCAGACAGCCACTGTGTGGGGACCAGGAATTTACTGTTCCTTTTGAAAAAAAGGTTCTCATTTCCAACAACAGTCAGGCGAGACATGCTAGCACAATGCCTCTGACTCAGCAGCAGGCACACAACCTTACACGTCCAAAGGATGTGCAATTCTGCGATTCTCTGCAAAGCTGGAGTCAGATTTTCAGCACAGAGGTCATGTAAAAGTAGACATTACATCTTCCCAAAGTGGGAGGCGTGTGAAGGCCATCCCAGCTGGATACAGCATCTCCAAGAGATCTATCACACAGAAGAATCAAATGAAATTTAGGTTGACATGACATCACACATTGCTTTGTGTGATGAAAGTAATTCTGAAAGACAAGAACTGGTCACACAAAGACCTGGCATTTAGGATTAGTAAACGAAGAGAGATCATTTGAATAAACTACCAGATGGCAGACACACTTGTCATGAAGGTCTCCTTAATTGGCTCCAGTTTAAGGCTAATCTGAAAAAATGGGTTTGGACACAGCAGCAACCTGACCAACAAGAATCAATAGCAGAGACTCAGATAACAGCCAGGAAACAGCTAAATTAATGTGATGCAGGATTATAAGGGTGTCCGGTGTCGTAAAATTATAATGGAGAAATTATTGACATTGTATAATTTCTGCCTGAAGTGATCATAAAATTCTTATCAATTTTCATAGCCACAGGAGCAAAATCAAAACAATGTGAGAATACTAACTCTCTGAGAAGATTTGTGTCACTATGAAAGTGCATTGCATTACTATTAAAGACCTCTTCTACCTACTACAGTAAATATTTTTACAAAATCATGTTCTCCTTTATCAAGATACCAACTAGGAATGATTCTTATCTCATTTCCTTACACTGATGTCAACATTTTAATGTCAATGGAAATAGTTTTAATTCGCTGCTTAACCAGAAGAAAATCTGATGCTTTAACTTTCCAGGAATGCTATCTAAATATTTCTAGCATGGGCAAACAGGCAAGTTGTTTCCAGCATTACACGAACAAATAACCAATTTTATGTTCTTCTTCCAGCTGCCAAACTTACTCCCAAAAGACTAATGGACAAACTTCTTACACACTACCTGAAATCCTCTTGAGGGAACCACTTTTTTCAACCCTAGCATCACATCACTGTGTTTCAAAGAGAACATTGTTCATAAAACGCTCTTTTTCTGCTGGGGAAAAAAAAAAAGCTCAAGAACCTGAAACCCCACATTCTGCCTGAAATATTCCCCCAAATATTTATAGTCCTTCCTGCATAATAGGGTTTCTATAAGAGACCCATGTTATACACAAAAAACCCTACACTAATTGGTTTTTATTATCGTAATAATCTTAACATTTCCTCATCTAATGATGGTTAATTTAATGTGCTCCTATAATGTACTCCTAAATTACTGGTTTATAAAACAAACAAAAAAAACGAAAAAACCAGTGCTGATTTCAGTTTTCCACACACTGCATTAATTACTTGAAAATGTCTCCAGGACTTCCTAGAGCAGATTTTCACAATCTCCTTATTATCCCTGTAGAGACATTTTAAACTTACTGTAGCTACTCCGAGTTCATCGTGCTTGTAATTTACACAAACCTTGTAATTGATGTTTGGAAGAAGAGAAAATCTGGAGGTGAATACATTAGATGGCCTCCTGCTTTTAGCTCACAGGCCTTCCACGTGAACAGATGTACTGGAACAGGTGCTATAGAGACACACAGACCCAGTCTAGCTTGAATTCAGGAGAAGGAAATAAGTAAGACCAATTCTTTTCTTCCTTGCACACAGGTTACTTTCAGGTTCTTGTTTGCTATTTTGGTCAGATTTACTCGTGAGCCCAGCAGCAAGCAAAAATAAAGGAAAAATAAATAAATAAGATGGGAGAATAAAACAATCTTAAAAAATGCCTTCCTATCAGAGCAGAAAGATTATTGTAATCATTAGCAAGACAGCATGCAAAAAAAATAGTAAACCACAACCCAAAAGGTATAACTAGAAAATTCAGATATTATAAATGAGTTCTTTCCTCTCTGTCCCACCACCAATGAGAGAGAAGAGGGCCAGAAGCCTAATCTTGAGTTTTCTAAATAAAACCATAGAGAAAATCACACAGCTCAATCTAGGCTGGACATGGACAATACCTATTAGGAAGCATAACATAATGAGCAGGGTAATTATAATATATCACAGTGTAGCAGGGGGCTGAGGCTCTTTCACATCCCAGTTCTCTAGTGGTACCACAGTCCAGTATTCTCTGACCAGGTTCTTCTAGATATTCCATACTTAGAGGGTGGAATGTTTCATATCAAATTTACTTGTTTAAAGAAAGCTGATGTTACAGAGGATTTCTTATTTAGCTCACTGGTCTGACTCACTCAGGGAGACACATTCTTTTAAAGAACTTGGGGTGTTTAGCTAAACAGAGCCCACCCTCTGGACCCTTTGTGCTGAGGTAAGCTCAGCCCATTGCAGCAGCTGGGGTCAGTCATGTCCTATATTATTCCTGAGTTTCACATCACCCTGGTCCCTCTCCTCCGAGCCTTCTTTCATTTCCAGGGTGCACCAGCAGTCCCACAAGGTACACACACTGTACCATTGCCTTCTGGGCAAGTCTAAAAGGGGAGGGAAGCTGGACAGCTTCCACCCTCTCTCTCATGAAAGGAACTAAATTGTCTTGCTTGAAAAGCCACCTGTATCTGCTTCACCAAAGAGAGATCCACAATTTCCAACACTACTGAGAGTTTATCACTCCCTACAGCAAATAGTCCATACAACCAGAAGTCAGTGTGTGCCAGCTGCAGACCCAGAAAGGTGCTCCTGGACATCAAGCATCCTTCAGTCACAGGGTGGCTTGGGTCAGAAATATTTTTTCACAACGATGAAGAATCCATCTTGGTAAAATAATTCTTTTAGGGCTGTGACTTTCAGACTTTTTAGGGCTGTGCCTAATAGTTTGAGTCTTAATGGAGCTGTGAGAGTTACAAAGATGTGAATCCGAGGGCAGCAGAAATACCAATTGCTGGATGAACAAGTTATGCACCACCAGGAAATATGATTGTGCAGTGGCCAAAGCTTTTGTGCACACCTGAGTGTCACGAGCAAACAACGTTCCAGCTCAAAGCACCTTTGGGCAACAGCAGAAAACTGCAGAGGCTTTCTCCACCACACCTTTCCCAGTGTCTTTCCTGTTTGCCTCCAGCTGCCCCCAGAGGTTGCTGACAGCCTCTCACTCTGCTCCAAGGTGAAAACACATTGATGAAGGCAAGCAAGGCTTCCAGATAGCGCCGGCATTCCCGTGGGGAATGTGATTCATGACCATGAGAGTATTAATGTAGGTGCTTTCATGAGGAGCTCGCCTGCAGACAAGAAGTCTGCTCAAAAGAGTAAGATAGTTGCAAAATTCTGCAAATATCTATTTACACTTGAAAGTCAGTGACAGAACAGTTAAGAGAAAGCTCTGTAAACAATTAATTTTGTAACTCAAGCTAGAACACTCAGCAGCTTGGGTTTACCAGTGTCAGAGGCAGGGTCTGCCCTTTAGCAGCTCCAAGTCAGGTGGGAATGCTCTGATTGTCCTCGCCCAGGTCTTGAGCAGTGCCAGGCATGGCTATGAAAGGCTCCTCATTGTCATTAGCCATCCCTTGGACTATGACCCCAGAAAAATCCTGACAAAGCTTAAGTTGTACAACTTACAAGGTAGAATGCAAGATGTAGCGCTTTGTTTCCCCTAATTTTATTAGCTAGGACAATGTCATATTCTCTTGGTTTGACAACCTCTCAGAACAAGCCTGATTTAGGAAAATGTACTACTCTGTATGAAGGAAGAGAAATTATATTTCTTCTTCCTGGAATACATGCAGGGATCATAAAAAGAAAAAAAAAAAAAGGAAAAAAAAATAAACACAAAATAGATCCATTTAGAGCAGAACAAAATAAATGTATGCACATTAACATGGCCTCAACAGAAACATTCTTGATCAGCAGCACACAAACACTTGAGCAGAGGGATGCTATATTGATAAAAAATAAATACTGAAATGCAGTTCACTCCTATTTCTAGTATATTCCAACTCTCTTCAGTCAACCATAGCATTCAAGGTGTAGTTATGATGGTTTGAGGCTTTTCCCCAGAATGCAAGGAAAAAAGAAGAAGAAATTACTGAATCACAGGAGTCTTAGAAACCAGCAACTGCATACTGCTGAGTCTGTGCCAGCCAAGGCACATAAATCCTAACAATTGTTCTTTTCCCACCCACTGGATTTGGTTTCCACATTGTGGATTTCCTTCCCATTTCCACCCTCCTTTGTATTTCTTTATGCTATTGTTGCTGTTCTCTTAACTGTTGAGGACTTCTTCCAACTTCTTTGAAAAAGTCACCTTCTGTATCTCCTCGCTTGGTTTTGATCTGACTTTGATTAACTCTTCTTGCCTTTGTGACTTTCATGTACTTGGGTTAATTCCTCTTTTTCAGAAAATTTGATTCCACAATCACCCTTTTCTATGGAAAACTCTCTAGAGTTTATCAGCCATGACATTGCACCAAACCAGTTATTTGTAATACCATAGAACTTAATAGGAGAAACTGAGCTCTGCTTTTTATGTGGTTGGATTGTTTGGATATGGTCCTGTTGTTTTCCAGAGTTTTTTTAGTTGCAGGCTCACGAGGACACAGCAGACTATTAAATGCTAGAGAATGACCTGGAAAACCTGTTAAAACATTCGCACTGTCTACTAAACCATATAAAGCTGCTTCTATCACCTTCTTTCCTATAATATCTGAGCATTTTGTAATCAATATTATGGCTGTACTTGCAGCATGGCATAGAGCAAGCAAGCATCCCTGGCTTACAGCTGGAGAGATACAGTTCTCCAGGCATTAAAGAGGATGCAGCTGCTCTTGGGAATGCAGGGCAGGCTCTTTGTTGCTCTGGGGTTTGTGGCAGTGATCAGTGGCTCTGTTTGCCAGGTCTGTGTCCCCACTGGCAGTCAGCCTCTTTTCTCCTAGGGCTCCCGAGACGCTGGGGCAGGCGCCTGGAGAGCAGAGTACAGGGGATGCTGCCCAGGGCAGCTGCCCCACTGAGCAGCCCCTCCCTGGTTTGCTGGGGGAAAAGGGCTCCAGGAACCTGCTGGCCCTGTTCTGTTCCGTGCTGCAGCTTCTGAAAATCATCTCATTCCCACTAAATTTGTTATCGCAGAAATATAACTCCAAAGAGCATCTCCTGCAGATTTCAGTCGAGTTGAGGAAAGAAGGATGTCGTGAGACCTGATTCTGAGAAGGGCTACATCATGGTATCTCCTTATTAGAAAACAGTGGTTGCACAGAATCTTTATAAATGCCCAGCTATAAGAAAGATTCCTGCCTCTCAGGCACCGAAGGAACTGTAACATATTTGTGCAGGAAAATGTTGGACCATACTCCATAAGGAATGAGGCTTTACTGATGTCAGTACTCAAATAATTGCATGATTGCAATTCCTGTCTGAACAAGTAAAGCTTAAAAAATATTAATTCAGAACGATTCAAAATTAAAATTCCAGCTCATGAGAATCTGAAAAAATAAAAAATTTTGTTTAGGATCAAAGTATTTTGTGTCAAGCTGAAAATAAATTTTCTTTATTTTAAGACATTTAAGAGAACACACTTTCTTATTCACATCTAAATTCGCAACAAAAGTGGCATTTTGAAATTATACTTTCTTTTATCTGAAACAATTTGCCTATTTTGACCTCAACTCAGTAACTATTCTCCTTGAACTCCCTTTATCAGCAAAATCCCACTGGTCTTTATTTTTCATACAGCTCTATTTCACAGCATTTGAAAAACATCCGTTCTGAAAAGTGCATTCACTTGTGCCTCACTGGTCATTTTATCTTATAGAGTGAGACGAAAAATATCCCCAGAACAAAGTATGTGGGGGAAAAACTGCCCAGTTCAACCTTCTCAATTACCAAATGGGAAAACAAAATGAGATCTTAGGATGAGCTTTTCAGTGTGCATTCCTCATCCAGTGCTACCAGTGAGGCTTTAGATCACACAGAGGCGGACATTAAAGCCAGTAAAATCTCTCATCTTTATCTCCTGCCTTGTTTTTCTTCACTCTGTTCACAACAGCAGCCTCCCCAGTGTGGGATAATTCCTCATAAAGATCCGCCTTGCTCTCTGTGTCCTGGGTTCTTTCTCTCTCTTTTCACACCACAAGCATCCCTTGAGTGGAATAATGCCCTGTAAAAGCTTAATAGTGCATGTGCTACATGTTGTCTATTTGTGTTTTAAATGCCTTCCCTAGTGTGGTAAAATACCCAGTAAAAATCTGTCCTGTCTTTACGTTCTGCATTGTTGTTTTCTGAAACCAGCGAATTCTGCGACTGAGCCAGATCCTTGTAAACATCAGTGTCATACAAACAGGTACAAATACCATGAAAACAGATTATATCCTCAAATGTTTCTCCTTCATTTCCAGGATAAGAGTAGTTGGTAATCTGCATAAACCACCACTGGTGATAAGTACCTGAACAGGTAGGCAACTGAGAGACAGGTGCACAAATACTTTGGAGATATACTTTGAACAGTGTACGTATCCAAAGCCCACACCTACTCTCATCTCGGTTTCTGAAAATGCTGATAAGCAAAAATTAAACACCCAGTTATGCTTACTTCACCCAGAGAGCGGGGAGGAAAGCAGAGGGTTTGATCTGTGATTTCCACTGCTATCTCCTCCAGCCTGATGTTCAGGGAACAGGAACACTGAGCGGTAGGTCTGTGCACATATGGCTCTCCCTAATCCAGAGCAGCAGGAAGCCTGGAAAAGGTAGATAATGCAAAAGCACGAACAATATCGGTGCTGCATTCTGCAGAACATGGTCTGAGACCCCAGACAAGCTCAGGCCCATCAAAGCTGCTTAGCCCCTGCTCAGCCAGTTCTCCTATCGTGTCCATTCCACTTCGCTTTGCCCCATTCTCTCTATCAGCTCTATGCATGCTTATTTTCTTTTTAGCTAAAAACCTTTCATCACCCACAAGCGTAGAAAACAAGTCCCAGCAATACTGGGGTTTGATGATCATTTTCAGTTACACGTTACTGCTTTATATATTTTCTGTGGCAAATCAGCATTTATTCAGAAGTAATTTTCTGGTCTAAACTAACAAGCAATGAGTGTGACAAATACTGCTGTTAGTGATTGTGCATTTTAAGGTAATTTTAGAGTGTGTGATCTCTGTGGGAATTGCCAACCACATTTTGTTTCTCACGTATATATAACACCAAGTCTCAGTAATAAAGTCCCATTAAAGATATCCTACCCTCTTGACTGGGGTTTTTATCTTTGCTAATGTATTGCTAGTGGCTCTGATGCAACGTGGATGTCCTTGGATGGATTTAATTGGGCGGAAGCCTTTGAAATATGCCACAGGCTAATTCACTTTGAGGGTTAAAACAATGAATCTGTGCAGAAAATAATATATTAGTGGGTAAAAAGATGAATTAATGGCAATACTGGAATACCATCTCTACAGCAACCTGAATGGCTGAATTAACGACATGCTGGGGTTTTTAGAGCCTGAGAATTGCAGATGTGATGACACTATGAGGGGAGGCTCGGCCTCCCCCTTTATTGTACCTTTGTAGACATGGTAATCCTTTGGCGCCTGGAGAATTTGTTCTCTCGTGATGATCAGGCAAGGTTATTCCATTTCCATGATCATCTCCTCCCTTAACCCTTTCTCTCCCTCCTTCCTTTCTGTCCCTCAGGTTCACACACAGGTCATCCCCCAAAGTTACACCTGGACACATGCAAATCAGTAGATTGGAATCAAGTGAATAAAGCTCTCATTCTTGCAAAAAAAAAAAAGTTTCTTGCAAGAAATACATTGGCATAAATAATTCTTTCTAAGAAATACTAAGAAATGAGGGACTGATCTCTCCTGTTGTGAGCTTGATAAGAAGCTGGAACGGCTCTCTTTTTAACCAAGTGAAGAATATCAGAATTACACTGGAGTAACAGTGGAAAGACAGCACCGTGTATTTTTATTTCTTTAATCCACTGACATTGTTCAGCCAAGAGACCTCCTTGTGTGCATCTGACACTGGGATATTTATCTTAATGTACTTTTTTTCTGCAGCAAGAATCTCAGGGAAAAAATCCTTCAGCTACAGCATTGTCTTCAGTTTCCTAAGTGCTTCCTTGATTGATACAAGTGCCATCTTGTATCACAGAACTAGGCAGACATTTCTTCCAATATGTCTAGTTATTGAAAGCGCAGGATGAGGCTGTTGAAGACTACAGACATCCGCTAATGTTATCTGGCACTTCAGTGAAGAACTTTAGATTGATTGTTCTATGAATATTGGTTCAAATACCACAAAAAACCCAAACAAGCCTCAGGAATCTAAAAGGATGTGATTACCTTGAGGGATCAAAGGGGTAAATGTTCATTTACCATACTTTTTAAATCTATTTTCTTCAGTCTGTTGGAGAAGGCAAGGGCTTTGTGTGGGAGTAACAGAACATGAGATTCTAAGCTAGTTTGGTTTGGGGGGTATTTTTCCAATTAGAAAAGGAAATCCTTAGTGTACTCAGGAATTTGCGCGACTACTTTTGACCAGCATAGAATCATAATCTGAGATGAACAGAGCTGTAGATGGAATCACCATTCAGCTTCCAGTCCCTGGAATAAGGTAACAAGAAAGGAGGAAAAAGACCTGAAAAAAGCAGCAGAGGCAATGGTGAAAGGAAATGAAAGGAGAGGCACCTTCACCTTAAAAGCTAAGTTACTTTCTACCACATTCAAACCCTTTCTACCACACATATAACAATAACTTGGCTGTGGATATTTCTATTTCATAGACATTTCCTGTAAATGTGAATTAGGCCATTTCAATCAAAACCTGCTCACATAACAACTACTCAGGCAAAAGAGCTATTAAAATCAATGGGAGAGTTTAGACCATTTAGAGAATGCAGGAAAAAAAATCTATTATTGTTAGCATTTTCCTAACCTTATGTTGTTACCGGTACTGAAAGGAGTATTTTACTGTGCAGGGTTTCACAGGGGATAATCTCACCTGTAAAGGGCTGCTATGTCTGGAACCAAGCAAAATGAGAGGCAAAAGAAGTAACTTCACAGAGCTCTCAGGGTGGGAGCCTGGAGCTCGGTCTGGCTGCAGGGTTTTTCAGGTACATTTGTGCTGTCTCCAGCCTCTCTGCACCTGGATCTTCCTCTGCTTTATGCTGGGTTTGCCTTCTTCAGAGAGGAAGCAGTGTTTGTCTGCGCTACAGACAGGCGTGAGTTTGGAGCATGCATAGGTGTACCTGAGGCAGCACCTACAGGAAAAGATGATCTGGTGTTAATAAGAGCAGAAAAAGAGCCACAGAGAGATGCAACATCTAGAAATTAGCAATTCAGTTGCTTCAGACTAGAACTAAAATGCATATTTTTTTAAATAGACAAGGTAATTAAGTCATTAGAAGATGTTTCCAGAGGCATGGTTTTGTTTCTCAGTCACTTAGGTCTTTGAACCTAAGTGACCTTTGAACATTTGAATTTGCTTCCAGGACTTATCCCCATGTACAAATCTTTTCAGATGCAATATCACTCAGACTGAAGTGGTAATCTTGATGCCAAACATCCTAGTTCTGGTATTCTGGCTTACATGTCATATTACCAGGTACACATTAAAGAAGATTTCCTCTTACTTCAGAAACTAGGAATTTCCTAAGTAATTCCTGAGTGAAGTTTCAGAGACCAAGCTTTGTGGATTGACAGTGCCTGACATTTTGTATAACTGTTTGAATTCAGGGTGTTTGCACTGAAAACCACCTTACTAAACCTTCTCATCAGTTGCCTGCATCCATACAAGGAAATATCTCATTTACCTTTGCAAATAGATACACGCAAGATTGAAAATCACATTAGAATTGAGAGCAACAAGGCTCAACAGAGAGAGAATATGAGAATTGTCACTCATTTGAGATAGGGAAAAAACATCATCCCCTGCTATTATAAATCCTGCCTGTGTCAAAGCAATGTAATTATATACCCTGAGCAGAAATGTGAGTTGTTCTGGATCTGCCCCAGGTCGGCACGCCATGAACAGCTCATTGTCAGCGCTGTGAGTGGGGCAGGAGCCGGTAATCTGCAGAGATTACAGGTGAGGGGGCAGCCCTGCCACTTTAAACTAACAAAATGTGTGTTGTCTTTAGCTCCCAGTTCTTCACAAACACTACCCAGCATTCATTTTCGAGCCGTCGTAAATTGGACCCTCAAAACCAGGTTTTCTTTGAGGTCTAGAAGTTGAGTTATTGGCACTCCTTGGGGGAACAGGCTACTAAACCTTTGCATCAGAGTGATCCAGAGTGTTTTGCATGCTGTTTTCAGACCAGCTAGTTTGTCTAATGAATGAGATGTGACGTGAGCTCCTAGGGCTCAGGAGAAAGCTGGGGGAGGATTTCTCCATCTCTCTGAAGCCTTAACCCTGCACAGGCTATTGCACGTCAGTGTGTAAAAAGCACCCAGACACACCAATCCATCACCAAACCTTCTGCAAAGCATTAGGAGCCAAAAGCAATGGAAAGGGCAGGATGACTCGATTTTGAATTCCAAGAATTTTTAAAGAAAATAAAGGTTGACACATGCAGCTTTTGGAGCATAACAGTGTCTGCTGGGGTTCCAAGTGTCTGTGCTGAGAAAAGCCCCGTGCAAACACAATGTAAGATGTCCCCAGGGCTATGGCTTGTTTCAATTCCAGAACTATACACAAAATAAACTGGCAAATGCACTTTTTTGCTGGTATAAAGAAAGTCCAGACTATGTCTGTTTGCCTGTGCAGGCATGCCAGTATTGCTAAAAAACATTGAAGGTGTTTGAAACTATTTTCAAATACCACAGTGTGAACATTTGCCACAGCTAGGTCATTGCAGGAACCGAATGAGGATTCAGATTAAAGAAAATAAATAGGTTCTCAATTGCAAACTGCAAATGCTTTGTCACTTATTTGCATACATAAATGTAGAGCAAAACATGTGGGTACCACCCTAATATGAATGTTTCTTATAAGCTATAATAACATCACGATTTCCATATGTAATGTCCCATGCATAAGTACTGAAGAGTTTCTCCACCAATTCCCAGGCCTGGCCCTGCCAGCCAAGCTGGGCTCTTTCCTTCTCATGCAAATACTGTACCAAAAGGGTGTGAGCAGAGCAGGGAACTGCAGTAGAAAGATTCCCCAGGCCGAACTGGAGCTCCATGAACATCTGTGACAAGCCTGGCTTCGTGCCTGCAAAGTCATCCTCTTTGCTATTCAGCTGGAGACGCGCTCTCTGAGAGAATGCAGGACCTGCTGCTGGTTCACTCTCTGGAGCTATTACAATTGACAAGGATGAAGAGTTCAGAGAATTCACGGATAACTCAAATGAGGGAAGTCATCAGATGCGGGAAAAGGCTTACTTTTCTAGTAGAACAGAGAGAAAGCAGGCTTTAAAAAATCAGAGTGGTGTAAGCTTTTTGAAGAGAAGGGAGGGAGCCAAAGCTGGCATTACTGCTGCCTCAGGTATTGCTTCTCTCTAATTACCAGAGAAATTGTTGTGATCAAATGCCATCAGTCACATTTATGCATTAGATATTTCCAGAGGAGTGAGATGCACCCCTTTCTGGACAGTATAAAAATCAGATTGTATCTCCATGATAACAGGAATGTCTAAGATCTCTCCCAAACAGCAGATGGACAGCTAAAACCTAACAAAATCATTTTTTAAAACAAAGCTCCATCAAAAGCATAATGTTCAGAGACAAGAGTGATCAGCACTTTAAAAAACTATAAGCAACACTGACTGCATCTGCTCAGAAAGTTCCCGATACCTCAGATTCACTCAAGGTTCATGTTAGAAATTTTACTGTGGCTAAGAGTTTTTGGATTTAGCAAGCTGCATTCTGGTATGGAGCTCAAAAAGAAACAAATCATATCACTGTGCGAGCTACTCTGAAACCAAATCCTTCGAGTATTGACCATCATTTGAACTCTCTCACCACATAGTTCTTCAGCAAGTAGCCTTTGTTACTAGAGTCACAGTTAAATAGTGTTCCTATTTGTCATTTACACTTCATAGATATAGAGGAATACAGATAAAAATCTTTCAGTACTGTATGGCACCCAACCACCATTCACTGGCAGTAATTAAATCCTGCTGTAAAAGTGCTACAAATATTTCCCAAAAGCAGGAACAGATGTTTTTTTGCAGCCAGGCAATGGCAAAAATCTAACAAGCTCCATAAACTAAAGGCATGGGCACTTCAGAGAAAACTTCTTCTATGATTTTGCTACCATGCTGTCTCAATTTGCCAGCAATATTACAGAGATAAAACACGACCATTTTCTAGTATTATTATTCTTGTCTTTAGTAACACAATAAGTGTCAAGGGAACTGTGGAGTAAAAAAAATAAGAATCATAATAATGAGGCACAACGCTTACAAATTTACAGTTCTATTTCCAAACCGTAATAAATTAGCACAGTCCCTGAGACTTAGTTACGATTCACAAATCACATCCTCATGTGGCTTTTATAAACTATGATTGTCTAATTAATATTGCTACTTATAAACATCTCCTGGTTATTCAGTACCCTTTTTTTTGTAGGTATTGAAATTCAATTACAGCACATGAGTTGCTCTAAGCAGTGCCCAAGCTGTGAGACAACCTATTTGACAGGGGCATTTTGCATTTTCCTGGACTGGGCCTGCTGCAAAGACAACCTTAACCTTTCCTTCAACATGGAAGCCTCACTAAGCCACCTTGAAGGATTGCTTTACAATGAAGAAAACTTCCCCTCCAGTTCCAGAGTGTGTATATCCATGCAGCTGTCATGATAGGTTGTCAGAGGGGTGACATGAAGAGGGCTGTTTGATCTGCAAGGACGTAAATTGATGGCAGAGATGTTGTGTTCTATCAAGAATCACGGCAGCAACTGGAGAGCAAGATCCTCGATGGAGCTGGCTTTAATCCAGTGAAACACAATTTAAACCAAAAGGGAGAAGACAGAGACTGGATTTCTAAGAATGCTCAGCCCCTCCCCAAGTGGGGCAATATTTTTAAAGAAACAGCTCAGATCAGAGATAGGCACCTGTAAAAACAAAGGGTTCTGCTTGGAGTCAAGAATTTATGAAAACTGGGCCACTTGGACTAAATGTCTTAACAGCAGCTAAGCTGCCTACAAAACCTGACACATAAATTACCCAGAAAATGTAGTGCCTGCATAGGTTCTTTACTGAAAAGCATGATGACACCAGCTACCACTTATTTGAAGTAGTGCATTTCATTATGTCAGGGCAATTGCCACCCTGGTACATATCTTATTAGCGCTTATTTATTATCAGTGTTAAGGAGGTTAACTGCGCTGTTATTTCCTCTGCTACTGGGCTTTATTGCATGTCTGAGGCAGAGTTCTCACTAAGTTCAGGCAGCAAAAGGAAATAACAGAGGCTGTGGCTTAAAAACAAATATCCTCAAAAGATTATAGCAATCAGGTAGGGAAAAATAAAGCAAATTTCTTCTGAGGAATATCAAGAGAGGAAACCTAGAGCACCCACTCTGATGGGACTTAGATGAATAACCAACAAAAGTCATTTATCTGAGAAATTGAATCTCTTTTTTCTGTTGCAGGGTATCTGTGATCTTCACTTGCTTGGCAAATTGCCAGTATTCTTTGATTTAACGTTATGGGTTGATTTCTATCAGTTGCTGTGGAAAGTAATTTCTCATTGCACAAGCAACAATAATTAGTTGTTGCCTGGTCAGAAAAGTTACCTTGTACTAGTGCTGATCTGTCATTGCATGACCTCAAAAGCACTTCCACTACTGATACTCATAGGCAATTGGAACATTCACATGTTTAAAAGCTTTCCCATCACACCTTTGAACAATTGCTAATGTGATTACAACGGAAAGTGATATCAATAGGACTCCATCTTTCAGAAGAAAATCAGAAAAAAAAAGTGATGCACTAGTGTTGGCATTTTTGCATTACCCATCCACTTAACAGGAGCTCTGGTACTAGAAATCAGTATAACAATTAAGTCACCTGCACACACGCAAAGATGCATTAAATAGACAAAAATAATTTGAAAAATAAGAGGAACAGCTACAGTGTTAATCAAGCAGCAAACCAACAGCTGCAATTTTCTTCGCATGTCCAAAGAGTTAATGGCAAGTGCTACATTTTAAATTCCTTTATATATTGTCAAAATTAGATTAAATCATGCAGATTTTTGCAAAAATACAGTCTTGAACAGACAGCACAGTCTCATCATTTCACAAAATAAACATGTTCATTACCCAAAATGATGCTTTGCCCTCTCACACTCTCAAGCAATTCACCTGAGCAGGCTCACGTGCACACAAAACCAAGCAGAAATGCCTTCCCCAGGAACTGGAGCTCCCACAATGTGCGAGATAGAACTCCAACCTGGCATTTCTTAAGGGAGAGAAAAATCCCAGCTCTAAACAGGAAGAATGAGACAGAGATGTTGCAGATTTCTGTGTTTGCTGAGACAGGACACACAACCAGGGAGGAGCCACCTCAGCTGCTGCATGTGGCTCCTCGCTACACAGACAATTTCCTTCACGGTGAGGCTGGGAAGCCCAAGGTGCGTATCAGCCAGCAGCTGATACAATGACTGCTTTAGCTGTTGACTTTTATCTAACACAATATTCAAGAATATATTATTTGATTTACTACTACACACTCCAAAAAACGCTTTTTAGCTTCACTCCTCTCAGCTTGATTCCCTCAAATACATGAAAACATATATTCATGGACACATTTTGTATGCAGGTCTGTAAAACACCTCTTCACTTTCAACAGTGCTCTCATCAAATCCTAGGAGGAATAAAAACAGGAGCAGGTCTCCCCAGCCTGAGGAAGAGGTACCCACTGCTGGGAAAGACCCAGTGGAGGGAGGCAGGCAGCTCCAGAGGTATCTGGGGGCCCAGTGCTCCTCCGTACCAGTCCATGGACCCAGTCAGCAAAAAGAGCTGAAACAGGGCAAGGAAAGCACCCCCTTTACCTTCAGGCAGCACCCAAGAACTTTGCTGAATCATTTGACCTCGAGCACTGAGTGTTTTGTGGTAGAGCTGCCATTGCATCAGCGAGTTCAGCCACCAGAGCACACGTTTGTCCTCCAAGCACCTTTTTGTTCCTTTTCCTCTCTAAAGTCCCTGTTGCACTTTGCTTTCTCTTCCCTTGATGCAGCTCTCAGCAGGGCACCGCATCTGTGCCTTCTGCCCGTCCCCCCTCCAGGTGCCGCCTTTCTTTGCCCTTTGCCCGTTTCCATTTGGCATCTGCAGGGCTGGTGGACTCAAAGTTTCATCCTGAAGACATCACTACCTGTGCTGAAGACATCACTACTGCTTTTCTCTTTCATCTACATAAGCCAGAGGAGATAGAGACAAAAAAATATTGCACAGATCATTTGGGCAATCCCTGCAGGAGAGATAAGATTGTTCTCGATTGCAGGTTTATTGGCTCTTTAATTAATACCTATAGGATCAATTTTCAAGAATCCCCCACAGCCTCACTTGGGATATTATTTGAAAGGCTAAAGGCAGTTCAGAATATTTTTCCTACTATTCAAATTAGTTTTTTCTTTTTATGTTCATTCTACTGCTCCTAATTATATCATAGCTTCAATGGTGTGACTGAATTCCTGTTTTTCTTCTAGATACATCAATTACATTATTTTGCATTAATTTGCTACTTAACTGCTATCCTGCTAAGCATGTAATTTTACCAGAACACCTTATGTTTACCTCTATACAGCAGTCCTTCCAGACCAATTTATTTCTCTGCAATCAGTATTTTTCAGGTCACTGATATCTTTACAAGGCATCCCAAACACAAGTACATGAGGATGCATACAGAGTAATCGAGGCCCCAGGATACCACTGTGAAAGACTGAGGTCTGCTAGTCTGGGGAAAAACCCACAGCATTAAAATCCCAAGGAGTTAAAACAAGACCCAGTCTCTGCTTTATTTGCTCCAGGACATGTTCCAATCAATGCAGCCCCAAACTGTGCTAGCCTTTCTTCCGGTTATATCACATTGCAGATCAAAGCTAATTTTATGGAAGCAATCAATCCCAAGTCTTTTTACTACATCATTTCTTGCTATATCCCTGCCAATTTGGAGCATGCTGTAGAAAGGTTTTGTTCTCGTATATCTTAGTTTGCATTTTCCCGTAGTATATTACATCTTATTTTCAGCTCAAGAGTTACATCCACCTGAGGAAATGACAGCTTTATCTTGATAAATCAGATTTTGACCATAGACAAAAGTGGAGTGGCTGAATAACATAAAACCACTCAAGAAATAAAGAAATCTCATAAGAATATTCATTTTAATTTACACAAAAATATGCTCTATGGATATGAGTATCTGTGATACCTTTGCTTTCTACAATTACTATGGAAATTGAGTTTTATAAGATTTTCTCTGAATGACTGGGAAAGCAAATCTTAGCTTCCTATACATGATCATTCCCACAGGAATGTGATTAAGAGGGTTATGTTCATCTAGTTAAGAAGCAAAAATAATACCATACCCTCTGCAGCAATCTGTGCCACAGACCCTTGCAGAGCAGTTGGAAGTCAATTCCTTTGACTGCAGGACTGATTTTAAAGTGAGCAGACAACCTGATAGAGACTGCTAGGTATGGCAATAGTTAACTAAAGTGTGAGCAAAATTAATGAAACATTTAATCAATAATTTTAAAATATGAATGACATTTAAAAATCATCAGAGGCTGTATATAAACACTGTGAAAAGCAAGAAAGTACATTGGAAATATACTTTTCCTGTAGTTTTATATATTTGATTTTGTGGGAGGTTTAGTTGGGCTGCACAGAGTTAAACAACAATCAAGTGAGCAGACTTGTGAGGTATGAAAGGGTAAGACTGGGGAATAAGAATTTGATCTACTTGATTTGGATGAGAAGCACGAGGTGAAAATCCAACTGAAAGTCTGGACAGGCAGCCCCACAGGGAGACTTCTAACCCCAGGGGATGCCCAGCCTGGTGCCTTGATGCCAAGGAGCACAGGGATGCTCAGCAGCTTGTGTCAGATCCCTAGCATTGCCCGGATCTTGCAGCTCTCTCCCTTTGACTTTGCCTCCTGCTGGGATATTGGAGCAGGGCTGGACCCACCCTGCGTGAAGGCAGCCCAAACTTGTATCGAAATACGGGGCCCAGGCTTCCAGTTATTTTTCTTTTCAGAATGCCTGTGCCCCTTTTACCTCAACAAGCTGGTGGACTTCATAGCTTGCTTGCTGCAGACAGCTGCTATGCAGCAGCTGAAATCCTGTTTCGAAGCATCAACCATCCCCTCATCCCCCAAACAAACTGGAATAATGCAACAGAAAAACAAATTTGGAAGGAAATTGTTCAGCTGGATTCAAGGCTTTTCTTTCAACAGAAGCAGCCCAGCTGTATCCCAACTCCCAGCCTACGGACAGTGTGATCATGTTACCATTTTTCTCATTCCCTGTTCAAAACCAACACTGGATACAGAGAATGTGTCTCTCAAGCCATTACGGACACTATATGCTGTAATGGAATACCATGCCTGTATCATCTCAAAGGGGACATGAGATACGCCTTGCTTGCCATTCTTAGGTGACCATTGCTAAATAATGTATACACAAATGGGTGGGTTACCACCCAACGGGGGAAATATCTTTTTCTGTGACTTCCAGTGTTACCTCAGTGAAGTGCTCATGGACTTTATTTATTCAGGTGCCTTTAGAAGGTGTCTGAACTTTCTCATCTAGAAAAGAATGCACCAGTATACTCTGGAATAGAAGCTCCCAAACTGGGCTAATATTATCTTTAATGGACTTGTGTCTATGTTCAAGATGTACCCTGCAATTTTGTGTCTTGCCAGCCTCACAGGAGTGCTTTGCATCGCCATACTGGTGATTCCAGGTTTGATTTTCATTTCCCCTTCCCCAGGTCAGACTAAGGTGCCAAATCTGCTTAGAGATAAGAATCAAAACCACATTCTCAGCTCATTCAGCCTTCAAAGACCAGTGTACCCCACTGTGAGGCCAAATTGGCAGAGGCTGTAGGAAAAGGCCTGGCAGGATGAGAAACACCCTGCTCATAACAATCCAGACTCTGCCTGTTGCTGTAGCACAAAGAACAGCCCAGGAAAACTGAAGCAGCTCGCTCAGGTTTCGTGCCGTGCCTTGCTCTGTGCAATACAGAGCTGAGGAAATCACTGTTTGGGAGCCCAGCTGATAGCACACAGATTAATCACATGGGTGTGCAAGAAAATAAATAGGTGCATAAATACTTTAGCTATGCTGTGCATTTCCCAGTGCGGACTTCCCTCACTTTAATGCTGACAAGCTCCTGATTTTTTTATTTTTAATTATGAACTGAAATCCCTTTTGCTATCAGTTATAAATATAACAAACAGTCTGCTGTTTAACTTCAAATTCCATATCACTCATGCAAGTTGTAACTTTAGTCAGCTTAGTATCTCTGAAATGAAATATTTGCCTGCAGGAAAATGAAAGGTTATCTCATATTAAATAAACACATAGTGATATGACTTGTTAGTGAAAATTCCAGCCAGATGACTAGGTTAATCTTGTAATACCATTAAACAAATCTACAGTCAGGAAGAGCTTCTCAGCCTATTCCAAACAGTAAAAATGCAGAAGGAAATAGATCCTTGCCATTAAAGAACAGGTTCGTGGTCCTGAAGATCTGACTTCTGTTCCTGGCTTTGTCACATGCTGTCTGAGTGACCTTTAATAAAATAATGACCTCTCAGTGAGTCTCAATTCCTACTTTGTAAACTGGGAATAATGAAACATTCCCTTTTTTCTAAATAGATGACAGTTTCTTTGGTAGACAAACTGTAACTGACATGTTAAATAACACAAGGAGAGCCTCAAAGAAAGGATGAGATCTTCCAACATCTTATCAGAACTAACCTATAAAAATAGTAAGAAAACTATCACTGTTTCCATCTGGGGTGGAGGGACTGTTAATTGTGGAAGTTAGCAAGCTGCTGAATGACTCTTTTCTCATTTGCTGCATTCCCAAATGTCAGTGTCTCAGACTGATCCATTCATTTTCTGTAGTGTTTGCTTCTGCCCTGTTCTGAGATCCAGCCTTCCTTTTCCTTTCCCTGCCCTCCCCTAAGGTCCTTTACTTCTGTCTCCTTCACTCTATTCTCAAGATTGTCAAGGCTACAAGAGGTTCACTTTTGAGAACCTCTGACACACTCAAGTCATAAAAGGAGGATGTCTGCCTTCTACAGAGGAGCAGATAATCTATCATTTTTCTTAGGACAGCAGTTTTATAAGAACTTGCTTTAACACACCTTGTCAGCTACTGGGATCAACAAATCTGTGAGAGGGAAATTCTGTTACCAAAATATCTTAGAAAATCTGACTGGCATCCTTTCTTTTTTAAATTTAAGGCGGAAGAACAGAAAACCTAGCCAAACCCCTTGTTTACTTGACAGACATGCTGAAGGAAAGAAAAAATGTCTCCAAAAATGAAGTTCTGTTGAAAGGCAGTACAACACCTCACAGCTACAGCAAGTGGCAATAGGCGGCGGGCAGAAAAACAAGCTTTTCTTGAATTCATGAATTGACAAACTGGTTTCTTATAATAATTATGAAACATCATAAACTTTAAACATCTAACTCATTATACGTTATTAACTGCTTATTCAGCTCTTCTCTTTCTTGTCTTTTGTCTCTTGGGAGAAATGGGAAGGTGTTTCAGAGTTTCCTTGGAATCTCTGCCTTATGGTTGATTACTCCAGTGCTATTCCCAGGAGCATCTAGTTACCATCTCAAACAGGGCTATTACTCTGATTTAGAAGATTATTAACAATTCTGTTAATCTGTCTATGCTGAAAAAAAAAATGTGTCCAGATAGCAACTGCACACACTGATAAGGAAGTTTTTATAGAAGAAATATGCTTTCATATCTATTATTCTATTCTGAGCTTTTGAGGGCAGGGCAAACCATGGCTTTGTTATAGTCTTGAAAAAGGAAATATAATATTTACTAAGCAAAGGTAAGCCTTCCTGGGACTACATACGGTTAATCATCAAACCTCACCCTTATGCCAGAGAAGCAACGTCACAGAGCAGTTTAGGTTCTGTTTTAGCGACAGCAAGGCATGATGAGGGTCAGGAGGCCTCAGCAACATCCTCAGCCACAGCCTCAGCAACGCCCACGATCTCTAGCAGCACCTAACCCAGTAAAGTGTACAAACACAAGTAAGCAAAAGCTATTATTTTTACTACAAGTGAATGTATTTTCTTTAGAGGATAACTACTTATAAGCTGAAGGTTAGGGAATAACTACTTACAAGCTGAAGTTAGAGTCTGTAATTTCTGCATTTTACAAAACTTGTCACAACAGGTACGCTCACAGAAAAATGATTCCTGCCAGTGAAGTCAAGCAAATATAGAAATACCTTCCAGTAAATTCAGAGAAGGCAAGCTAGTCTTAAGACCCAGATGTTACATCAATTTAAGCACCTAACTCCAAAAGGGTTTAAATTCACGTGAGGTTCCTAAAAAACACAGATGTACCCAATGGAAAGGGTTCACAGATCCAGAGAGATCTATTTCTGATAAGAGAAACCACTCAGGTTCTTTCACTACCAATACTGCCTTGCCATGTTTTGATAGCATTAATTGTTCTTGGTGCAAACCTGGTTGGAAGTCCCTTGGAGGAGCTGGAAAGAAGCTCATCAGCTTGATTTCTCTGGATCTTGATTGAAAAATTACAACTCATGCAAACTGTCTATTTTAGAAAAGTTATAAAACCTAATTACAAGCATTTATCCTGTTCTGTTAAAACAAGCAACAGCATAAAGTCCTCAACCCACCAACCAAAAAACAAAATCAAAAAAACCCACAAAACCTCTTTAGCTCCTAAAGGGCATTTTGCAAAGCAGTACATGAAAAAGTAAAGAATTATTTGGAGTAGAGAATACAAACTTCTAAATTACAACTGCAGCAGTGTTGTCTGGGCCAATGGCAGAAGCATAGCCATCTACCTACAGATCAAGGCATGAAAAGGTGTTTTAAAGGCCCCACAACAGGTGATTTCTATTGCACCAAGATGAAGATCAATCTCTTTCATATTGTATTCATTATTCTGTTCCAATAGTCCATAACAGCAAAAAGATTAGCTTCAAGAAAGCATTTTTTGTTTAAAAAGTGTTAACACAATTAGTCAAACACTTTCATTTCAAACCCTGTAAGTATTTATCTGAATCTAAATATATCCCTGAGACAAGGTAGCTCCAATGGTATGCTGAAGGCTAGGTGGAAACAGAGAGGAAAGGAAGCTCCTTTATCTCATTATCAGCGTGTGCTTCAGCTGTATCATGTCACAGCCTTGCCCACCTGTACCAACACTTCTGTAATTGATTCCTAAAAGTCCTCATGTGCTATGGTTTCCCGTTCCTTTTAAATGCAGATGTGAACTAATGGAAGGGCTGCACATTTCTGAACCAAACTCAGAGAACATATTACTCGCCTATTCAGTGATCTGAATGCTTTTATTCTTTTCCTTAACAGCCTTTTTTTTTGTGTGTGGGGGTTTTGGTTTTGTTTTTTTTTTTTTTAATTTAAACAACATGGGTTTTTTCCACACTCCGTTAAAAGAGGAAGGGGGAAAAGAGCTAATTATATCTGAACTGAAGTGTAACCACGGCCCTATTAAATAGGTAGCAGTTATGGGCTATTGATCGCAGTTCACAGGAAAAGCTTGTCATGTAGTGTCAAGAGGTTAATGTAATTACAAGAGTGGGCAGCAGGATCAGCTGTGTCCTCCAATAGGCGAATAACTAAAAGCTGCTTTAGAGACACATAATGTTGTCAAAGCATAAATAATTCATCCCAGCATTCGAGAAGAAATTACTGCTCTGCTCCAGCGTATTATTCAGCCATTAAAATCGTGCCCTTGTAAAGTCTTTTGATGTAGTCATATTTTCAGTTCTAAGAGCAGTTTTGGAGCATTCAGCTTTTATTAAGCCTTATATTGTGCAGTTTTCAAAGTAGTAAAAAGGATATGAAATAGACTTACAATTTGTTTAATAACTGCATTGCGATTCAGATAAGAGGAAGAGAGCTGTGTGGATTTATGGAGTGCCTGTGCAGCACGAAGAGGAAGCTGTGGTGTGATGTGATGGAATTTTTAACTCCCCTAAGCTGGACAGAATTAAAGGGGCTTCAGCTATTTACCAGCATTGATAGCTGCAGCAGTGTTCCAGAATTGGATGACCCATTTCTCGAGAGCCAGCTAAGTAGGAGCCACGAAAAGGATCTGTGTGTGAGGTTATTCTTAACTCCAGCTCTTTGCTTGTCCTTATTAAAGTCGTGGCAATTTGATGTTGAATGTCTTCCAATCTACATCTGCATTCTGAGCTGTCTTTTTGTTGGATTGGAGTTTAATGTCAGAGGTATGGTGCTGGTCTATGCTGAATTACAAGACAATCCTAAGTAAAGGCTTCTCTACCAGGTTCTAGCCCCCAAGCACATGGGTAGGTTGGTGGAACAACAGAAGAGAGAGAGGAAGGACAGGGTGTCACAGGGGCCTGTGCTCTCCTCAGCTCTCCTGTCCCCATACAAAGTTAGTCTGATGCCTGGACACTTCTTTTACACAGGCAAAGCCCCCAAAGTGCCCTTCACTAATAACTCCTAAATGAAACTCCTAGATAAAATTTGCAAGTAAAACACCTTTAGGGTCTCAGCTCATCTATTCACAAACTTAGGATTGCTATGACCATGTATGTAAAGGAAAAAAAAAACGGAATCTGAATACATAATTCTGATCCGTCTGATTATTTTTTATTTTCATGTTCAAACAGAAAATACAATTGCTTGTTTGAGAACAGACTAAACAGCTCAGAGCTTTAAGGAGAAGGGATGTGGCTTGGCAGAGAATACAAGCCATCATTTCAAGCTGGCCAAAAGGAAAGTTGCCCTCTCCACACTCCCAGCCAAGCTCTCCCCACCACGATTCTTCATCCTGCTCTCCTGCTAGATATCCTTCCTATTCTTCCCCTGCCCACAAAGGTGTCTAGAGCTGGAAAGCTACAGCTGGAGGCGTGAGCCTTACCCTCACCTCTGCTAACAGCACTTCTGCAAGCATGCTGCCAATATTAGGAAGTCTGTAGTGAGCTCTCAGATAATGATGGCTGTGCACCACTCTTCACTTCTCATCAAACACAACAGCAGCCTGTATTTGGTATACAATTACAGAAAACAATCATGGGATGAAATATTGCAGCTCTCAGACACTACAGGGATTGGCAGCAATCTGACCAAGGAAGGAATTGAAAATCTAGTTACAAAGTCGGTACAAGGAACAAAGGGAAAATAAAACAGAAACTAAAGGTAATGCTGAGAAGACCACAACTGCGTGGAGTAAAAGCTCAGAAACAATTTCAGGGGAAAGGTTCACCAGAAAAGGGAAAAATACAAAGAAAACACCAAGAGGACAAAAAAACTACCTCTGTTATCTTCTGCCTTATGAAAGCCCCTAAAACACTGCTATGCTGGCATAACAGTTTCTACTCTGGCTTATTTTCAACACATAAAAACCAAGTGAATTCCTGCCAAAAACTTCTATTCTAATTTTAAACCTACTTTTGAACAGAACATCCCCAAACAGTAGATATTTTGTCAATGCCACCTATAGAGACCACATTTCTATGACAAAGGGAGGTTCTCTTTTATCCAGTCATTTCTTTTCAACGATAGAAAAAGAAACAAATTTTCAGGAAAAAGACACAGAGCAAGCAAGTTTTTCCTTCCCAGGAATATCTTCATCTTTGAGGCGTGTATATACTGCTTTTCTGTGCCCGTTTCCCGTGCAGTTGTGTATGGATGTGTGCTGGGCTCTGAGGAGACTTTGTCTTGGCTTTGTGTGTATCTGTATGGTGTTGACAGTGGGATTTTGATGTTCCTTGCACCGTTTCTGTCAGAGCCTGAGGAACAGAGCCAAGTTTTTTCCTAAGGGAAGTTGAATTTAGTATCTTAAATTCACCATACATGAGTAAGATAATTAGGAATGTGTCGATATTCTACATACACAGGTTGCAACTCCCCATAGTTAATTAGGAGGCTAAGCTTGAAAGTGCCAAACCAAGTCTGAATAGCAACCTAAAAGCAGTTTTCTGATGGTTCAATAGTTACAAGGCATGGGAAAAAACCCACAAAATATGCAAAATAGGAGCTTTATGCTGGTTTTCTGTCCCTTAGGGCTTGTGTGGCCTGTGGCACCTCTGAAATCTCAGCAGTGGTGCACAGGAACAGCCAAAGGCCAATCCCACATTGACTCCATCAGGTAGAGATCCCATCCAGCCAAGGACCGTACTTTTTGTCATTCTGTCATTAAATCTCATCATCCCCCATCACCTGGCCTGGTTTACACTTTACAGTAATGTTTGGAGTCCTTGAATTTATACTCTGATAAGCCAGGATCAACAACTGCTTCCCATGCACACCACGTAGAGAAAATGAGATCTGTGCATGTGCTCCCGTGTCCGTAACCAGGAGCTCAGCTGCCTGCCACGGCCGTGTGAAAACACAGCAGTCATTGCTGGAGGTTGGACACAGACCCAAACTCTTCTTAGGAAACAAGCCAAAAGCTGAAGTTTTCACCTGGCTTGGATTTGAAAATTTTGCAGTTCAGCAATTTTGAATAGTGGCTGTGAAAAAACACCAACTACTAAGATTAGACAAAGGCTTGTTTGGAAGGTTTTTGACAATTTTTCCAGAGAGCTAGTTCCACATTTCCAGTTCCTAAAGCAGTCTGACCCCCACTCCTCCCCCAGGGAAGAGCTGGCTGAGCCTAGTTCTTTTGCTGTTAAGAGATTCACTGGGTAAATAATATAAAATAACACACAGGTTACAGTCTTTCTTCTTCTGGAGACAATGATAAAACTCCCTGTGGGGCTGGGGTTTAACTTGAGGATTACAACTGCTGTGAATCAATCCTCTACCAACTTTGGAGGAGTTGGACCAATTAACACTGGCCAACGGCTCAGTCCTTTCATTCTACCCACAAGGCAATAATATCCATTATTGTTTTCCCCAGCCAGAGCTCTGTCATTCTTTTTCATCACCATTTCCCCTCTGTCTCCCACCTTTTCTCATTTCCCAGTTCTGACACTTGACTTGCACAGCCCTCTGAACACTTAAAAATATTTGCTCTCTAAAAAGCAACAGAAAGAAAAATGTTTGGATTTTTGCTTTGTCAGGAATCCGCTTTACTTGTGTCCAGTTAAAACAAATATAAATATTAATCTCCTCATCTTCAGTGAGGAAGGAGCTGGGGCTTTTAAAAGATACAAATCAAGTGAAATAACAGCACAGACTCTGAGCCCCAGATCAGCTGTGCATGGAGGGACATATGCAATGCATTACAAACATGCACTCCTCAGGCCACATTCAGGGATGTCTTGGGTCCATTGTCTGTGTTCTGAACTCCTTAACACACAACAAACTTTATGTTCTTAGATTATCTTTTCTTTTCACACTCAGTAAACATAGTTATATGATTTTAATTCATCAGAGAAAAGTGAACACTGTTAATTTGTGCCTTCATTTTTCATCGACAGCTCTAAAAATGAGCAAATTCTCCACTTTGAAAAAGTTTGTAACATGGTTTTCTCCATGTTTTTGTGTTAGAAGTTTTTCCTCTGCCTTTTTTCTCCTGCTCTTTCTTGGCCTGCCTTTTATTTCTCGGCCTGGCTGCAGCTCTGCCCCAGCTGCCTCCTACTTTCAGACCGACTTTTCACAACCTGCAGCCCGGACTGAAGCAGAGACAACCTCCTCACTCATCAGGGCTGCTCAGATTCATACCTGCTTACAATGCTGGCACCGAACTAAAGTGCTGTAAGGCAAACTGCACTAACTCTGTGCTGTTTCATGCCAGGAAAACTCCAGCTGACTTCTTAAGCCATCTTTAACGCTGCTTTGCACTCCTAAAAATCCAGGCCTTAGAATATAAATAGGGTTTTTCAGTTTTGCATGTTTTTCTTTTAAATTACAGTTTCTCACTGAGAAAGTTTGATTGATTCAGGCAACATAAAGAAAAAAATTCCATGCAACTCAGTTGCTCAGTCACACACTGAATTTCAAACAGCAGTGAATCAAAGAGGACAGTTCATGAGCTGAATGCTTGGCTGTGCTCTTCAGCAAATCCATTAAAACAATACCATTTAGTTTACAAAATGATACATAAACAAAAAGAGCAGCACCATCGATATCAGATATCATCTACAAATGCACACACAGCTGAAAGGCAGCTGCTTTAGCTGGGTTCCGCTTGAACCAAAGCCCCAGGACACAACACTGGTGCCAAAGAGGAGAAAAAGCTGCAAAACGAAACAAATGAAGCAAGGCAGCTCCAATCCCACCAGTCTGATATCGCCCTTGGTAAATACTGCACTGCAAGTCGCTGCACCCACAGGGATGAATGCAGTTCATGCAGTTACCTGTGGGAGAGGCACAGGGGATTTTCTGCACAGATTCACACCTTACAATGAAAAAAATTCGTTCACAACTAAGACCTTCAGTTGCTCAATTTAAGATTCCATATGCTTTCCTGCTGGTAATGAGATATTAAAGATTATGAGATAAACCAACATGGCATTCTGATTCAAAAAGGTAAGCTTATAAGTCTGTGGAAATCCCTTTTTAATACAAGCAGAAAGGGCTTAGCATTAGCACAAGTTTGTTCAACAATCAATAAAATTAGACCAAACAAGGAAAAGGATGAATGAACAAAAAGATTTCTATTCCAGCAAGAAAATAAGAGTTAGAATCACAAAAATCATCTGGTGACTTTTCTTGTGCTAGGGAGCTCTTTGGGTTACGTGAACACTTGGAACTGCCTGGGCAGCCCTGTGTGTGTTGACAATCCCACATAATGCTCCTCAGCCACGCATGGGGGGCAAATTCCTCCTCAGGACACGAACCACACACAGAGGAACGTGCCTGGTGTTTGACAAATGCTTTGTTAGAGAACAAAGGAAGGAAGCGTTCCAGTGCCCGGCAGCACATTGTCTTTATTTCCTCAGCAATTTAAGGAGAGCTGCTTTCCATTTTTTTCCTGAAATGTATCTGTATCTACAGCAGATGCTGTAGTGATGCCCTCTGAGTGTGTCATCGTGACAAGTACGAGCCTCTGCAGTCCTGAGACTGCTGTGGTGGGGCTGGACAGGAAATCCCAGTGCTGCCAGGTCTTGGGAAAAGGGAAACTCCTCACCTGTGGAGATTCAACAGTGAGGAATGAGGGAGGTTTAATGATGGCAAAGAAAACAAAAACAGACATAAATGGGAGCTGAAGAACAGGAAATATTATTAATTTGGGATGAACATAGTAAGGAAGCAATCAGAAAACCAATAAACCAGGACTTCATCAGACAAAGCTTGACTGGAGGTTGTCTGCATCACAAGTGCATGGAGGGACTGGATACCCAAGCACAGGTGAAGAAACTCAGTATTGGCACTGCTGGTAACAGTGTGGGGAGTAATTAACAGTTAATGTAATGAAAACATGCAGGTTTCTGGGGAGAGGAGAATGTCAGGTAAAACCTGCCAAGTGCACCTACAGACTGACAGCCCAGCCCAGGCCCTGGCTTGGTCTGTTGCTCTATCTGATTTCTTTGATCAAGGCAACACAAACCAGAGCTCAGGCCCAGAACTGGCTGTGTGTGCTTTTAGAACACAAACAGATCCTGCTCGGCTTTTCTTCTGCCACTGTGAGTAACAAAAGCTTATTTCACTCGGCTCAGGGTTTGAAAACAATTAACTTTGGAAGGAGGGAATGGAGACCATGTAATTTTTCAACAAACTGCAAAACTGTAAGCCAAGGAAAAATATGCCCCCACTTTCATTTAAAGGACATGCACAAACCCTGCATAATTTCGCAGGTGTTCCTGATTTAAGCCACACTTGTTTGTTGTTTGCTGCTTTCCCCAAGCAAATGCCAAACTAAAGGCTTGCTGTGATACAAAACATACCTACCACAAAAGCACCAGGACTGTTGCTCCCCAGCACCTGAGCCCAGGAACATCATGCCTTGGGATGTGCCAGGACACACGAGACCTGGGTGCATCCCTGGCTGAGCCTGGGAGCACAGTGTGGCCAGCAAGAACTTAAGTCAGTTCAGCTATTTATTCACGTGGAAACAACATTTGCATGTCCTCATACTGTAACAACTCCCAGACCTGCTACCCAGCCCTAAGAGGGAAAAATGACCTTTAATCCTCAGGAAACTGGCTCCTTGTGAGTTCTTTCTCCCCTTCCAAGCAGCTGCTGGCTGGGGAACCAAGAGCAGGGGAGCAGTGTAATTGTGGCTTGCAATTAAAAGATGCCCAGCAGCTGGGATACACCTTGGATAATTTCCATAGCTGGCAAAGGCTAGATACACATTGACCACTGCTGATTTTATACACTTTGAAAAGGGCATGTTGAAGACAACCTCCTGTATTTCCCACAGATGGAAGCAAAAATAATGCAGCTGAAAGTCAAGGTAGCAAACAGATGCAATGTCAGCAGTGTATTTGTCTTTTTCCTTAACCAGACTACCCCTATTCATAAGTGAAAAGTGGCCCCAGAGAAAGTATTTTACCAACTGAATTTCTTTCATTTTAATACACCACCAGTCCCACCCCAACTCCCAAGCCAAGCTCAGGAACAGATTGATGTGACTTATTTACATTGTTTTATGACAAGAAGAGATTATTTTTTATTACAATACTCCCAAGGACATTCTTACTGTTATTAGAAAAACGAGGTTGACCCAGGAATAAGTCTGTGCTTTACAGGGAAGGTGATTGCTCCCAGGGACTCTCATTGTTTGTGACTAAAATTCCTAGGTTCAGAAGCATTTTTTAAAACGTTCTCAATCAACCCACAAGAGCCTTGGTCCCAATCCATCACCAGATCCATCTGAGAGCTGAGGGCGATGACTGAGCCCTGTTCAATGAGGGCTCGTACCTTTATTTGGATCTGAGTCACCTTCTGACAGGTTGCTCTGTATCATACCAAAGACATCCCTGTGCACATTCGTTGCCAGCTGGAGTTGTCTTACTGTGTTGAAAAAAAAAGAATAATGACATTAATGATTTGCCCTAGAACACATTGCTGGGGAAGTCATACTTCAGGACTTGACAGGTTCGTTTTCAGTTGTGCAAGTAAAAGTAGTTGTTAGTAAGGTAAAATACCAGCAAAAATCTGACATTGGTGTTACAAAGCCTGCCTGAATTGTGTCCTAAGGGCGGCCCTGGTACAGACAAACCCATGCACAGTGAGCTCATGGTCACATCCTCCAGAGCAGGCCCTGCACACTCGGCCCCTCAGCGCGGTGTCAGACGTGTCCTCAGCAGAGTTCTGCCACAGAGACACGGTGCAGGTGAGAGCAGAGGAGCAGTGCTCAGAGCTGCACCGCCACAGCCAGCCAGAACAAAGCTCTTTTCATGCACATGTATGTGTAAAAGGCAATTTCACTTACACACAGACAGACATAGGTAGATTTTGTGCTACTTTGTTGGGGGTGGAAGGAGCCTCTTTTTGAAAACTCCATTGCTAGATGCTACTAGGCAGAATTACAGGAGCTTTCAACTGGGAAAAACTCCTCAAACTTTTTTCAAAGCATCCATAACCATATGCATTTCCACCATTTAACTTGTTACTAAGCAAGAGGAAAAACCCATCCATTAATCCAGCAGAGCTTTTGCACACCCATCTGTATATTTGGCTTATAACACACAATACTGTCGAAGTCAAACACAGGTTTAACACATCACCTACAAGTTATTCCGAGAATTGAAACACTTGTGTGGACTTCCTTGGGTTTCAGAATTGCTCCTTCATAGAAATGCCACAGTCAATCAATTAAGAAAGCTAAAAGTAATCAGTCACCCATGCTTGATTGGATTTAGTGAATTTACTTGGTGAATGCTTTTTTGTTCTTGGATCAACTACATTCACTTTCAAAGCTGATTAAAAAGTGTTGATGATCTCTTCCACCTGTTCAGGGTGATAAACTGGCTTCAAAACTAATAACTTCCAAAACCCTGGGTAAGTCAAAAGTAGCTCCTAACGGGGTGCAGCCTGGTCTGAAGACAAAAGCAGGTGAAACGTGAAGCAGCATCTGTAGAAGAAAAGTTTACAGACATCACTTTTTGAATCCACACTAAAGAGAGCAGTGTCTCTGGGCACAGGAAAAGTGGAGTTGCTGCCTGCAAATGCTCAGCAGCTGCCACTGCTCGGGCTCTTCTCCCTGCCTTCCCCAGAGCCACCCTGCAAGTGCAGTGTGGGACAGTGTCACTGTGGGTGAATCTCCAAAACTTGAAACGACACTGCCCTGCTGGTGCTACTGAAAAAACAACAGACGGCTTATTCAGGGCTGCTAGGACCCTGAATCCCGGCTCTGCCATTCCCAGGGCTCCTGCAGGCACATAGAGCTCCTGCCTCTTCAGCAGCCACAGTAGAACACTGAGGAGTATCTGCAAAAATGACAAAAACGGTCTCCGAGGATGTCGTGTTGCAATCCAAACCTTTTGGGCAAATAAAACCCATCTGCCATTGTAACACGAACTTGAAAACAAAAGCTGACAAAGCCCGGAGTTGCAGGACTCCACGGAAACCCTCCTGTCTGTTGTTGGATACCATTATTTTGTATTGTTCAACACGTACTTCAAATATTTGTATAAGTAATGGCCACATAAAAAAAAAATCAACAGACAAAAAGACCAACCTGAATGTGCTATCACTGCTTAAGTCACTGCCAAACCACACTCCAAAATACATTTTCTGGTGAAATATAAAAACAAAATTACCTAAGTTTCATGTGGCACATAGATAAGGACTAGATCCTTAAGCTGATGCAAGTCAGGGCACTCCCAGTGAAATCAGTTCATACCACCTGCAGGCTAAGATCAACTCGTTTATCATAATTTCCTTAATTGTCAATGTCACTTTTCCTAGGCCATTCATTTATGCTACTTCAATCAATCCAGCAGCCTCTTTAATTGTGGAAGAATATCAACACTCAATTTTAACCTTTTTTTTTAGAGGCATTTTTTTCAAACAGAATTTTAACAATTTTCCGAAAAGGTGAAAATAAATGATCTTTTATACTTGTCACCCATTGTGAATCTGCTGGCTGGTTAATGTACTCAGCAGGCACAGGTTAACGTGCTCAGCAGATGAACCAGGCACTCCCTGGGGTCTCCTGTGCTGAATTCTTACATGTTGAGTTCGCAGGTGATTCCACTGGCACATGACATGACAGGGCACAGGCCTCCCCAGCATTCTGAAAACTTGAGGCCAGAATCCTTAAAGGGCTTTTGGACTTAAACCTACTGAAAACTGGCACCTCCAAGGCCCACTCCCCTCCTGCTATTTGCATTTCCAGAGCATGAAAGATTTGTCCAGCCTCAGCTGCTGAACAGCCCACACACTGATGATGTTCCTGAGTGAAAGTCCTTATCGCAGCCTTCCAGTCAGCCGGAGCTCAGAGACCATCTCCACCTTGGAGCCTGCTCAGGCCCCGGTCAGAGCTGGGGGGCTAGTGAGGAGGAGGCAGGACACTGCTCCACCACCCCAGTGACATTGTGACGGTGAGGAAGGACTGACACAGAGCACGGGGGGCAGGAAGAAGAAGGGCTGGCCAGAGCAGGACCTGCCCCAGGCAGCTCTCTCCAAGCCTGGCTCAGGGCAGGGATGGCAGCAGGCTCCAAGGCACGAGAGGCACCGGGGCAGCACAGCAGGTCCCCCCCAGCTCTCCAGCCCCTCTGAGCTAACGTGGCTTCTTGCCGTGATGGCTGGCTTCTGAGAAATCCCTCCCCAAGGTGATTAGACTGGGGTTTTGGGGATTTCATCAGCAGGATGCTTAGTGCAAGGCTGAAAATCCGAGTGGGAAGCGGGAGTTCATTACCCGAGCTGCTGCACCCCTTAGCCAAGCAGCATCATTAAAAATTGGCAGTAGGCACCTACCTGCACCTATAAATGCTTATTGACCCTGAGGGAGGCTGAAATGGGAGAAATGAGAGGGGAGCTGGGTTCCTCATGATGACTTTTTTCTGCTGACCAGTGAGGTTTTTTTAATTTTAAAAATAGTCTTCAAAAAATGAATGTCTCAAAATGCCTCAGCCCATTTAATTAATTACAAGATTTTATAGAAGAGAATAATGAGCAAGTTCAAGAGTGCTATAAAAACAAGGATCTATATCATCTTTTGTTGGTCTGGTTAAAGGCTAGTAATCCACAGCAGATTACTGTGATATAATTGTCCCATATATATAAATACATAAATATGTATGAAAGTAAGTTAATGTAGCATATTCCTGTGGCTACTCTCTCAATACACCCATGGAGAATACATTTTACTAAACTGATTGGAATGAAATGGTTTCAGTTTTAATTTTACTTTTAAAAGTCTACATATTCATATAAATTTCTCGGAGGCTCTTATAAGCAAAGCATTATGTTCAGGGCCACTGCCAGAATAAGATATGTCAGGGGTCTGTAACCCATTCAATAGAGGATCAGTCAATGGCCCAAGGGTACAGCCCTGCAAGGGAAAGGGTAAAATAACTGAGGTCAAGGCCTCAAACGCAGCTCTAGTTCTAATCATGTTGCTGATTTAGAGCATAACATGCCTTTATTTTTTTTTGCTTTGCAATTGTCAAAAAAAATTTTGTTTTTTCTGACATGTCTACAGTGGCCCCCATATCTGTTTTTTGCACTACTCCATGCTCAGCTCAAGGACAGTGATGTTCACCATCAATGAAATGCAAATATATAGGCTTTATGTAGAAACAGATTTACTTGCTTCATGCTACTGTATAAATATGTGGAAAGAATGAGGGGCAGGGAGAGAAAAAATGTCTTTTTGGCCAGGAAATCTTTCAGTAAAATCCATATACCTGGAAGTGAATTAAACCACTGGGGTAAAAAGTTTCTAGAGGATGATTTCTTAGATCTGAGAGCTAAAAGGGGAAAAGAGCTGAGAATCAGCAAAAAGACCCAAGTGTTCAATCCTCACTGGACATTTTGAAATAATTGTTTCTTAGAAACGATGTAAAGGTTCTTCTGTCATTTCACAATGAAGCTGAACAATTTGTAAAACATCTTTGTGCGTGTGAAATGGAATCTGTTTCTCCATCAATGTAACACATTGTCTCTTAATACCTGACTGGCTGAATCCGGGCAGCACAGAAACACACAACTGGCTGCCTTCCTCACTCAGCTACAGAAGGTGAGCTCGTTTTTACCATACAACCACCCAGTGCTAGCAGCAGGGCTTCTGGGCACCAGCACCGCACAATACTGTTCGGCTGGTATCACTGGAGTCTTTTCCAACCAGAGTTTGTTTCAAAATCTTCTTCAAATAGCTCAAAATCTCAAGGAAAATCCAACAAGAACCACCGTTGTTTCTTTGCCTCCCATGAACGGTGCACGTGTGTAATTCGGGTAGATAAAAGCCTGTGTATCTTCTACGAGGCAGCGGCCTCGTAGAGGAGACGGCTGAGGCCACTGCACCCTCGGCACTCACACGGCACAGCCCGTGCCCATCACACAGCAACGCCCTTCACACAACATCCGTGCTCTGAGGTCCTTCACACAACATCCGTGCTCTTGGGTCCTCCACACAACATCCATGCTCTTGGGTCCTTCACATAACATCCATGCTCTTGGGTCCTTCACACAACATCCATGCTCTTGCTAACTGCCTCGGAGGCCTCCTTAGGGAAACTGTCCCCCACTCCGTCTTCTGCTGCTCCTGACACCTTTCCCCTTCTCCCTCTCTGGCCGTGAAGCTCCAGCACGAGCCCACTGGCACAGGGAAAGGCAGTCTCTGCACGGAGCAATGCGGGCAGTAACTCAGCAGCAAGGCCGTTGTTCCGCAGGCGAGGTGACACCCTGGCGCACAGGACACTGTGAAAACTGCAGCATTTCTGCCAAGGATCTCTGACCTTAGGCAGGGTCCAGCCTGGGGAGCAGGAGAGGGACACTATCCCTAGCCAATCTCAGTCAGGAATACGAAAAGTTATGGCCCAGTAGGTTTTTCTCAGGCGCGCTGTCCATGGATAGCACCTGGCATCCAAGGAAGTAGCACTGATATTATGAACAAGGTCAGCCTGGCTGCAGCACAAACACCACAGTTCAGGACAGCAGCAAGGAACAGCAAGGTGCTTTAAGGCATGTGCAGGAGCCACACAGCTCAAATGAACTCTGGGAGTGCATTCCTGTGAAATCTGCTGAAGAGCATAAATCCCTTTGGGGCAAACAGCAGGATTGTTACTCTGAATTCTGTATCTGTTGTGGATAAACTCTAAATTAAAAAAACATGCAATGATTAGAAATAGTCCATTTCAGGTTTGTACAGCAACTACTTTATTATTTTCAAATGCAAATGTTTGCATTGTTTGCTATTTTACAATTTTACAAACTAGGTATAAAAGACCATAAATAAATGACATAAGTTATGTGTACCTAAAATTCACGGAGGGAGAAAAAAATTACAAATTAAAACAAAATAGAAAAATCTATATATCTAACCCAGAGATCGTTCAAATGCACGAACCAAGAAATGCTGTTAGATTTTTTCAGTATGAACTAAATTATAATATGCCTCATACATTCTAATTTTAACCACAGTCCTTGCATATTCCAACACAGTTGCAGTGATACAAAAAAATAAATGCACTCTCTTTTTATTTGTCTGATTAGTATTTCAGATTTTTTTTTTCTGGTTATGAAAATGTCACATAAAAGAAAAATACTGCTTTTTAAGTCCTGTTTACTGGTTACTTACCAGCTTATTTTGTATTTTATACATATATATTTTTAATACATAAGATCCATCACAAAATTAGCACAGCAAGAAACCGGGACAAACATCAACCAGTGGTGTGTGAGCAGGACAACGGGCATGCTTGTCGTGGGGGACTGGCCGGCGGTGGCCGCTCCCGAGGGCAGCAGTGCCCTGGCACTCGTCTGGAGCAGCCCGTGGTGGCCCAGCCCACGGAGAGCACAGCTGGCACCTCCTGGTGCCCTGCCGTGCCCAGCCTCAGCTGACTGCACAGCTCCCTCGCTTCCCTGCCAGGCCCTGCAGCTCCTCCTCTTCCAGACCGGGCGGAACGACCGGGAAGGTCAGCGAGGAGGGAAGAGAGGAAACTTCAGGGAGAGACTCCAGGGCACCACATCCCAGCTGCGGGCAGGGCACCGCGTCTGCCCCGCACGCACGGCAGCGAGCCCGTCCTGGGCAGGAACAGCCCCTGGGAGCACCTGTCCCTGGGAGCACGTGGGGAGCACCTGCCCCTGCCCCCCCCAGGTACTCGTGGCCCTGCATCCCCTGGGTGCGAGCACAGAGCTCCACCCCAGCTGCCTCACGCTACGCTACGGTGAATTCTCCGAACACAGAAAGCTCTCCTAGGTAGTATCGGTACGCTGCAGCACTGCTCCCGGGGCCATGGAAGAAAGAGTGTCTTCTACTGCACTTCACCTGCTCTTTACCTGCACAAGGAACAGGACACACTTCACAACTCTTGCAAACTGTCACTTTACAGGTCTTGTTGCGTTTTTGTTCCTTATCTGTGCTGGCAACCAGGGAAGTGTTCTGATTATTACACTGCACACAGAGCAAGGTGCTTCTGTGAATGGAAGAACTGCATATATTTGCTAGCATTTGACAAGTCCTTAAAGACCTATTTTTGCAGATAGAAAAGGCTACATAAGATTTCAGTTCAGGATTATCAGTGGATGGAGATGCAGGTGTTGCCTCCATCACCTTGCCACTGAGAAACTGGTTGTTCTTGGCCATGAGCAGGGCACCAGTACGAACAAACAACACATAATAAAAAACTTTAGCACCCTTTAGATCCTCCAATCCATTACTCCAAAACTAATTTGAAATTGCCCCTGTTTCAGGCTGCAGAACTACTCAACAACATTAGTGTGGCAGCTAAAAAATACACTTACAGATACAGAAATTTTGACATTTTTTAATGTGTGTGTTCTTGCTACCGTTTCAGACATGAGCTATCGGCCTGGTCTCATAGGACAGGGGACTTCTGCGCTTCCAGAGGTGTTTGGGGCACATTCACAGGCAGTCCTACAGATGAGGTGACTTGCACGCCAACACGCACACAAGCACACGTACGCACCTTTCAGAGGAGATAATAATCCATTATCCATTCAAGGAAAAAAAAATATATTTATATCACTGCAATGGCGCCTTTAGTGTAAAATGTCACTTCAGCAACGTACACAGGCAGCTCACAGGAACTGGGTTCTCTGCTGTGGCACCTGGCCTGGCGTCCATGGTAAGATGTGTAGTGCTGTGTCACCTGCATTCGTCCAGGATGCAGCGGTGACAGCCAAGGGAATGAGGAGAGACAACAACAAAATATATAAATAAAACCGAAGGTAAGAAGAGGAGGAAAAACAAAATCCAGAAGTCTGCAGGGCTTTGACACAGTACATTCCTCAAGTGACAACTGGGTGCTGAGTCTTAATGAGTTAGTTATCGCTCAGTGGAGAAAAACAAGGGAGTGGGTGGCCCAGGAAAAAAAAAAGAGAAAGTAAAAGTCACACTCTCTTTGGGGACCGATGAGTGTTCAGCATGTGTTTTCCAGAATCAGTGCTATGGAAGACGCAACTGTGGGTCCAGAAGGCTTCACGTCTAGTCTGTGTTCCTCCATGGTCAATGTGATCAACGGGACGGGCTACGAGGCTGTGAAAGCAAAATCCATCTCCCTGCACGAAAAGAGAACCCAAATTAAATGTATTAAACCACATGCACCAAGACAGACACCCAGACCAGCCCAAATGGCAGCCCTCAAAGGATGGGAAACCTTTACCTTCCCTGTCCTTCTTCCTTCCCTCACACTGTTTCGAAGTCTTGCTTCCATGGCATACCTTACATACAGATATATATGTAATCAACCAATCAATCTTTCCATCTATATTTACATGGGCCACCTTTTTTTTTCTTCCATCTGCTCTCTTCCAGGTAAAATCACATCCAGTGGATGCCCCTCATTGGCCATATTTTATCACAGGAAACACAACCACCAGTGGCAGTGCTGAAAACCCAGCATCTGAGCTGCTTTCACAGTTTTCATTCTATAGGGACACAGTTTTCCATTCTTGGTGGAAAATATTGCACTGTTTTGAATTACCACTACTAGACTCCAAGACAGCAATTTAACAAACTGGCCAGAAAACTGGGTGTATTTTGGTTTTAGATAAAAAGATCTCAACAGAACGCAACAGATTCACAGCAAGAAAACTTCAAGTATCTCTGCATTTGAGAGGCAGAAGAATTTTTCCTGCTGAAAGTACAAATGTCAGGTCTTTAAAATGAGTAACTACTTCTTATGTTGCCTGGCAAAGTGACATTAAAACATGCTGGTTTAAGTAGATTTTTTAAAGAAATCTTAAATTTCTTGAAATGGAAAAGCTTTTATAAGTAATACTGCAGAACAGTTTATACTGAGCTGTCATGACTTGACAGGATCCAAATTTAGCATCTCATATTCAGAACAAGTTGTTCTCTGAGAGAGTTGGGAGTGAGGGAGAGTTAGTGGCTAAAATCAGCAAGTTATTGTTAAAAGTGACAAAAAGTGATGTGAGTGACAATACAGTATGTGTGATTTGTCCAACTGAGTGAACTGTTTTGGATTTAGGATAATCTCAATTATTAAAAAAGTCTGACATATAAATCCACTAAATCGTTTCTGAATTTGCTGTCAGGTGTGTAGTAGGACCAAAATATTATAGACTAAAGAACCAGCCTTAGTGCCATTAAATTACAAATCTCACCTTTCTGACATTGTGCCTGGCACAGCTGAAATGCAGTGTCAGTTCTACAGGACATGTCATGAAAATCCTCCTCCTACTCAGCACAGAATAAGTGGCTCGTCTTTTTTCTAAGGTCATCTCATCACTTTGGTCCTCAGAAGGACTTTAAAGGAATCTAACTTACATACTCTGTTCAAAAAGAGTAAGTAAAAGCTTTAGGACAAATAAATTCAAGCCTCGGTGTGTTCAGAGCTTTACTGGATAAAGCTTTATCCTGTGTGACCTACTGAGGACAAGCACATTGCCATAGTCTCCTCCACCTAGCAACCCAGGGGATGCTTTCAGTCACTCAATTTCCATCTATTCCCTAGAGAAGGCAGAGGGCAGCTTCTCCATGCTCCATCTTGTTGGCCATACCCCCAGAGAGGTGTCAGGCTCCAGCTGTGCAGTCTGCACCTGGCACTCACACCCACCCTACAAGGCTGGTTTCCAAAGAGGATTTTGGTTCCCACAACAGATCCAACTGGATTATGGTGCCTGAACTGTTACACTGCTGCATTGCACAGAGCTGCCACCATGCCTGACACCCAAACTGCACAAAACCTGCACAGAGCTGCCACCATGCCTGACACCCAAACTGCACAAAACCTGCACAGAGCTGCCACCATGCCTGACACCCAAACTGCACAAAACCTGCAAGGCTGCGTGCACAATCCCATCTCCTTCTGCTCTCCTTCCCATAAAACCACTGACACCATAACTGAAATGCATCTTTCTAAAACCCAAATATTGTTTTCCTGCTGTTCATGAGAGTGTAGAAAAAGTTTTGGTTCTTCTTGGTGCATTTATGAGTATTTGTACTTTACTCTATGGAATCCATTCCTGTTGAGTTTTTCCAACCACAGCATAAGGGCATCCCTACTGCTCTCAGTGTGAAGTGGGGTCAAGCACTCCCAGCTGAGCCCCAAGACACTGCTACACCTTGTCTGCACACCCTACCAGTCAACAGCTTGAGACCAATTTGAGATAGTGCAATTTTCACTGCCATCAAATAAAGCAAACAATGAGAAAGGCTCAACAATTAGTCTGGAAAACCAGCACAGATTCTTACAAATCAGTTAGGAACCCCAAATAACACATACCACAGCAGGTTTTATTTTCCCCCAACAGTGATGAAATCCTAGCACAGCTTACAAAATAAAGCACCATGAACATGCTGGACACTGTACTTCCACTGACCTTCAGTGAGGCGAAGGGAGTAAGTTTCTTCAAAGAGAAAAGAAGTCTGAAAGCTCCACAGCCACGATTGTCACAGCTGACTACTGGCAAGATGGTCACAAAAGTCTTTCAATGGTAGGCTTCAGCATGGCACAACAGCCAAGAACCTCCTCAGAAGTCCAGTTTCGCCCAGTAATCCACAAGGTGGGTCACTTCATGTCTCAAGCCCATGAATGGGTAGATCACTAATTGGCAGGCACTGATTAGCCACATGATATTCTCACTGAGGTTTCTGCAAGGTGTTAGTGATGCATCAAGTCTGCAAAGAATATCCTAGGGCAGGTTCTTCATTCCAGTGAAAGATACACAATGGTGGTTTCACCCACAAATAAAACACTATGGTTGTAATCCTACAGGTCACAGGGAGAAGGAAAGTAATGCTGTTGTTTTTTAAGCACAGTATCTGGCAGCAAACATAGCATCAAAACTTGAATGTGACTCTATATTTATATAGATACATGTATTTTACATATCATTGATCAACAAGAGAAGTATGTTCCAAGAAACAATTTGCTCCAGGTCTGGTTCCAAATGACGGCTTGTCATTTCTGGAGGCCTCCCTCCCAACACACACGCTCGGGTTCCACAATCTGTACATCAAGCAATGCTGCAGATCTTTATTTCGACGGGCGAGGAGACGAAGTAAAAAAAGTGCAGTTCTTCAATTAAAGTGCATGGATGAGGTAAACTAATTTCAAGAGTTTTGAGTTTATTCAGTGCTGGCTCAGACGGGAACCATCCTGCCGTGCATCTGTTGCATTTGGGTGCGCATCGCTTGGACGCTGCTCAGGATCTTGTTCTGGTGCGCCAGGGCCGTGATCCCAATCCTGGCAAGGTCCCTGTGGAAAGCAAGAGAAGAACAAGGGGCTGAGAACCGTGGATCAGATGTTGGTGCAGAGTAAAATATTAAGAGTCAACCGCAAGCAGCATTAGCAAAAGCAAGGCAGATGTACAGAAATGTTTAATTAAATAAGTGGAGGTATTGTGGAGGCATTTTAGAGTTATCCTCCATCCAAATGAAAGGCATTCCATTCCTTTAATGAGTGTAATGATATGCAGCACAAAGCAAAAGAGGCTGATTAAATCCAGATTTACCAGTTTTTTTGTTATATCGCTGAGTACTTACTCCTGGTTCATATGCACCACAGCCTCTAGGGTGGTATAGCCAGCAGCTGTGAAGTTATCCTTGTATCGCTCCATTTTCATGGCTTGGAGCCAGTCACTGACAGAAACAACCGCTGAGAACTCAGGGGAGCTGGGATCCAGCAGGGCTGTGCTAGGTCTGGATGCCAAACAGTGAAAGGACAGAGAAATGATGTCAGCTGGATCATGAACCACAAACCAAAGTTTGGTCTCTGCAACAATTACCCTCAATGATGAGGGAAAGCAAGGGCAAGAGGCTGCGCACAACAAAACTGGCTCTGCACATCAACTCGGATCAATGCAAGAAACTGAACAAGATGCAAAGTAATAGGCCAATTTTTGCTGAGAATGAATTTGACCTGAGGTTTCTATTTTTGGTTTGAGATCTAATTTGAACCACAATACGGCATATGATTTCCACCTCAGACACAACCAAGTTCATCGAAAATGCTTTTACTCCCCAAAACAAAGAAGATGGCAATGCTGGAAGGCGTTCGGCCTGCTGGGTCTGTATCTCAGCGGCAGCAATTCCAGCCCTTGCCAAGCCTGCATGTGTCAGACCTCAGCTCAGCAGCTATAGAAACACTGCTGAAGTATGTGCAAAGAACTGGGAGCTCACACCCTGCCAGACTGGTTTGGAGGGTAAAACTCAGGGAGGGTTCAGATAACTCCTGTTTCTAGCCAGGTCTGCTCAGCGCATTCAATCAAAATCAGGACAGCAGGGAGTTAATCCCCTCTTTAATAAATCCATTCCTGACCGGAGTGTGTGCCAGGAGTGGCAGGAATCACACGAGCTTTGATCTTTGCTTGCACTGTGGAATGTGCTTCTCATTTTGCCTTGCACAGTTTTGCCAATAATTATTTTTACAACATTTTCTTCTCTTATTAATATTGCATTTATTATTTCATGTATACCATAAGTCACAGTTTCATTAAAGCACTATAAATTACTGTTATCTATGTAATCAAAACAATTATCATTTAGCAATTTATTTGAAAATGCACATCATCAAAGACTAGGTGTGCAATAGCATGGTTAGGTCTTGCCTGAGGCATTGAGTACACGCTGGTAATACTTGGTTCAACTCTTTTACTGCATTATCTAACACAAGACCAATGATGGTAACCTATTTATATATAATTATGCTTTATGTATAAAGTAATATATTAATAATGTCATATGCATATTTCAAATTCCTATTCTGAAGACAAGAAAAATATTTATAAACAGCCATGAACGTGAAATGACCTTGAATAGGCTGTTAACTTACATACACACACACACACAGAATGCCCTCGAACAGGTTATTAGCTATTAGAAAACCTATATATTTTCAAAGAGCAACTGTAAATTGAAAAGAAAGCAAAATGGAGGAGTTCATACTGTGATTCTTCAATCAAATTATCACAGCAGATCATATTGTGATTCTCATCACGTAAATGATTTAAGCCTCAAGGAGGATACATTTTTGCCAGGCTCCCAGTGCAATCAGGGCAATCTGGAAGACGTGGTGATAGTGCCTCAGAGGGTTAATGATCCCTCTTCTGGTGACATACATCGTAAGCAAGACTCACAAAGGGACATACAAGTTAAAAAAGGATGTTGCTCTTTTGGAGGCTGAGACAGAATCTCTGTTACTCAAGCTCTTTTTCTGTCTTTGCTATAAGCAAATCTACCTGACAAAGCANACCTCACTGATTCAAGAAACTTAATTTCGCATTGTCTAATGCATATTTTTGTACCTTCCCCCCTACTAAAAACATTTTCCTATTATCTTCCTTGTTTCTTTCAAGCTCTTTTGCTGTCTTTGCTGTAAGCAAATCTACCTGACAAAGCAGAGACATTTGAAAAAAACAGACCAAAGCTGGTAGAGATTAGTAAAGCTCCTATTACTTCAGCAGTGCTTCACCAGCTTAAACAAACTGCTGATCTGTCCCAACAAAGATATTTTGGTTTTACCCTACAACTCTGGGAGTTTCCTTCCTGCTGCACTTCTCTTGCACGTACCAGGTACACCATGCTTAGCAAACAAAACAAATGTAATGCGGGATCGGTGGAGACATGAAACTGGGTTTCCACAAAATTAAATTCAAATTCACATAAAAATTAATCCACACCTTCCCAATGCCTGCAAGGCGTTGGCTGTAATGCTGTAATGCTCATTTGCAAATCCTACACAAATCTAGGGTTTATAAAACTTGATGATGTGCTTTTCCTGCAGAAAATCACACCACTCCTGTTAGCTGCACTGAGGTGACCCTACCTACCCATTCAAGCCCTTTCACTGGGGGGGGAAGGGGAAAGAAGCAGCAAACTTTGCCTTCCAGCAGAGCTTGCCTGCATCAGGATGTGCTTAAGGCTGTGCTGGAAACTTGCTCAGCGTCGGTGAGATCCAGCAGCAGCCCTGCTTACTCTCCTTTCCTCGTGGCAGGGCTGGCGAGCCCGGGTGCCCCAGGGAGCCAGCAGAGCCCCGTGCAGGCTGGCCCTGCCGAGCTGTGTGCCACCTGCACTCCACCTGCCGCTCCCCCCGTGCGCCCTCGAGTCACCACGCCAGAGCACGGCTGACCTGGAGCTCTCGCTGCCTGTCCTCTTCAGGCTGTTGGGGTTGCGGATGAGCTTGTCCAGCATGTTGACGATCTGTCCAAACTTGGGCCGGTCGCTGCGCTCCTTCTGCCAGCAGTCCAGCATCAGCTGGTGGAGGGCGATGGGGCAGTCCATGGGCGGGGGCAGCCGGTACCCTTCCTCGATGGCTTTAATCACCTACAAAGGGCACCGTTAGGAAGACATTAGAGAACACCGGACATTGCTCAGTCTACCAGCTGTCTACTGCTTATCCCATGGCCATCCAGACTATGGTGACAAATCCCCAGTTAAGTGATACAACGCGGAAAATTGCACTCCTCCGACTCAGGCAGCTGGTGGTCTCAGAACTGTCATTTCTCCTCAGCAATTCAAAACTGAAAGGACAGACATCAGATACAGCAGGGCAATTTGTCACAAAAAATCACATGGGATACAGAGATGACAGAAGAGCCCTGGTTAGAAATAAGCAACTAGCCTCGTTGGACAGAGGGCTGGAGAAGCAACAGCTCTACAGCAAGTCTTTACTATCAGTCAGTTTTGCGTGCATTATGTTGAGACTGTATTTTCCCCATCATTCTTAAGGTACAGCAGATCACTCCCTCCCCGCTGTCCTCCTGGGCTAGCTCATCTCTGTCAGTAATAGAAGCCTTGCAGAGAACCTGCTCTCTCACTGCTGTATGCTCTGAGCCAAGAAATGCAGAGATGGGAGGAACCCTTTTGTGCAGCATTATGCAAATCCAACACATCTTAAGTATGTATTTCATATTTAACAGAATCCAGAGAAACTCAGACTGAAGTCACTTCAGACCCTTTAAAAAGCACTCCGGAGGCTCTAATGGCTTCTTAGCTCTCTCAGGAGAATGGGACACGACCAGAACTCAATTCTGACATGACAGGGACATGACCCAGGAGCCTTCAGATCTGAATTAATCGATATGACACTGCTGGCAGGACTCACCATGAGACTAGAGACCAGAAGTGCTCAGAGACTGAGTTGCACTAAATTCCCTCCTTCTGGACTTGTCCAATTAGTGGCTAAAATCCACTGGGAGGACAAGGTGAGGGATATGCTTGCATTATTAGCAGCTATTCAGTGACCACAAACAAAGTGGCTCTCACTCCTCCAGAAAGTATGAAGATCCTTTTGATTTCTCTTGATTCAACAGATGCTGAGTGTAATTTGAAATCCACTTCTGCTTTGTTGTGAGAAGCGCTGCTCTTGCCATCATTAAGGAGAAAAAAAAGGCATGTCTATACTATGGACTGTAAGGAGTGTGCAGAGACAGTAATATTGGCTTTCCTTGTCTTGTTCAAGCCAGCTTTTCAACATGGTCTAGCAGTGCACAGTCGCAGTGAACACCAGGCTAACATAAACAGCTCTAATAAAAACAGCTCTGTTTGTTGCAGTGAGCTCCACTGTGCTGTGCAGACATGCCTGATATAACCGAGACACATCTGGTGTTTTATTTTCTTGCTAAGTCTTGATGACTTCCTGTTAGCAAAAGGAAGGCAAGATCGGGTGCCAGAAGAGACATTTCACATCAGAAGGAAATTAAAATTATATCCCCCATTTAGATTAAATGCTATCCGCATCTAGACACTCTTTGAAAATGTTCAGCTCTACAGAAGAACGCAGATGACTTGTAAAATGCTTTAACCACTCCCATGGCTGTATATCCAGATTAACATTTTCTTCTTCCTTTATTTGCTTGTAAATCCTCTGGGAAAAGAATTACGGATAATCTAGGCCTCATTTTTCACTGAGGTTTTTTTTTTTACATTTAATAAAAATTCTATTAGCAAAAGCTCTTATTAGCATTATTATTAAATACTCTTCTGGAACAGCAGCCATTGTGCAGAGTCCCTCTTGGAACACACTGAAGTAGTCCAGATGGTACGGTTAAACAGGACATGCATAATTTAAGAATGGTCATTTACAAAAGCTGCTTTTTAATGCCCTCAGGGGGCAGCTATGCCATTGTCACAAGGATGCTCTGACTGATAACCAGAATTGGATTTCCTATGTGTTGATTTAGATATCCTACAAGAAATAAAATCACCTGGAAGAGTTATAAGCATAGTGGAGCTTCAAGAATTAGCTACCAATAGGAAGCCAAATTAAATTCAAGTGTTTTTCTCTTAACGACATTCAGTAAACTCAAGATATAATATGAACATTCAAATCTTCCTTCTCTTGACAGTATTACTATCTGAAAATTTAAATATATTTGTTTTCCTTTCCTCCATTTTTCTTTAATTGCTTTCTTTTTTAAATTTAAAATACCAAACCAAATAAACCCCATTCACAAGGTATAGACCCTAACTTGAGAATCCCTTATTCCATGACCATAGACGAAGCTTGAAGTACTCAAGGAACTTTAGTTCCAGAGAGGTTCCCTGAGAAAATGGGAGTCTACCACCCATGAAACCCTTTTAAAAGCCTAGAATAAACATCTTATAGCCATACAGCAATTGCCACAGAAACACATGGGCAGACATCTAAGGACAAAGATAAAGGTGTGGGGAGGGGGAAGGGAGAGAAAATGCAGAGGAAGCTCAGCAGAAGACTCACATCTTGATTGGACATGTCCCAGTACGGTCTTTCCCCGTAGGACATCACTTCCCACATGACGATGCCGTAGCTCCAGACGTCGCTGGCTGAGGTGAATTTGCGGTAGGCGATGGCCTCTGGAGCCGTCCACCTGATGGGGATCTTGCCACCCTGCCACCAAGGAGAGGAACCACAGGCTGCTGAGTCACTGACCCGGCAGCGTGTGTGCCTGACACGGTTCTACACATTCAAAATACAAAGCGGTTTTTTGTGTACAGCTCCAGAAGCCCTCTTAAAAAGGCATCCACGTTCTCTCCTGCTTGCCATAAAGCTGTCAGATCCAACCAGGAGGCAATGCTGCCCATCTGTTTTCTTTAGTCACGAGGAGGCGAACCACTAAATTGTTAAATGTATTTTTATCAGCCCTCCAAGAGATCTCTGCTTAGGGCTATGCTGAAGCCTGAGAACAAGCCAGGGGTTTTACAAAGTATATATTAGAGATTTAGTTGACAAAACAAATAAGTACATGCTGTTAATTACTATTTCCTTGCTTGCCTGTCTGACCTGTTTGGCCTGTTTTGGAAAAATGGGATTATAAACATTTTGCTTTTCAAAAAGGTAAAATAAAGAGAGGATAAACTGGAAAGATTTATGAATACAGTGGTGTTTCCCATGGGCAATATCCCAATTCCTACCAGAGATGTGAGAGGGCAAGCAAGCCTCTGGGCTCTCCCAGACCCTGGGGGAGGCATTCAACACCAGGCCAGGGTACAAGGCTGCTTTTGATACCTGTTGGGGAAAGCTGCCTCTTCTTACAATACTTCTTTTTAAACAAATAAAAACACTTGGCCATCTCATTTGGGCCACTGAGGTCCTACACTGTTTAAAAAGGAACTCACTCCATCCTGTTTATCTGACTTTGCTTAGCTGAGTGATCCCAGGCCAGAGATTTCTCCTTTTGTTTATGCTAATATGCAAGGTGTTTTTAATTGAGCTTTTGGTTTCCTGCAGTTCCATCTGGGGAATGACCTAAGCTGAACAAAGGTTTTCAGGGTTTTTTTCATTTGCTTTTATGCTTTTTTGATTAAGTTTATTTTGGTAGTTTTTTTCCCAGCCATCTCCTAGATAGCTTTTATCCATAACTGAGTGCAGTGTGTGCATATTTAGTAGTATATTGTTCTACTATATCTCTCAAATGCTTAACATGGATCGGTTCCAAAGCCAAGGGAAATCAAAAGGGGTCCTTCTCCTGTCTGCTTCAGCCTTTGCATCAGGCCCTTTGTGAATCAGGTTGTGGCAATATGTGCCTTGGAGACTACAGGATGCTCTCACTTTAATGAGTTACTAACAGGAGCAGAACGCATCATTCTCTTAAAAAACGTTGCTTTAAAAATTGCATTCTATTGCAGCCTCTCTGGTTATGCAAACGCTTTATTCCTCCTTTCAGACACAGATGCACTGACATTGTATATACATGGCTGTCATTCTAAAAATTGTCAATAAGCTCTTTATATTTAGCCGCTTGAGCACGGTGGAGTTAATCCAAATATTCCTGATCCCTCATTAGTGATACCAAATGAAGACAATGACTGTAAAGCAAATGTCATTGACTCTCTCTAGTTTACTCCTGAGACCCAACAATATAATATCTCCACTTGCTAAATTCAAAGGGAAGCTTTTCAGTCATTTCTGTCTTGCCCTCGTGTGCTTGTCTAAACTCTGATTTCCCTGAATACAGCTTTTCAGACCTCTGCTTCTGCTTCTTCCACTTGCCACCCTTATGAGTGAGAGATACCAAGGCTGGCCAGCATTTAATACTACGTGAGTCTATCCTTCCCTGTAATGAGCTGTGAATCCATTAAAGGATGAGTGTTGGGATTAAACGGCAAGATCTGAGTGCTGCAAACAAACGCCGCACTAGGGAGAACAGATGGAGAATGGCAGATATTTAAAAACTAAGAAAATAAGCAATTAAAAAAGGAGACTTTATAAACTGACGTTTTTCTCTTTACGTAAACGTTGATATCAGAGGTATTGGTACAAATGGCTGGGATGTTGTTTTGTGGCCAGAAGTACTTGCATTAGCCCTATTCCATGTGCAGCATATTAAAATGGCTTTAGCAAAATTACCTAAACAGTGGGATGCTGAAATATAGATAAAATGGGAAAGAAACAAAAGATGGGAACACAGGCCTAACACTTTTCCCTGTCCAAATCATTTAGGTCAAATTTATGACTGGCTTTGTGATAGGCAAAAGTGGATGCATCTTTTTTATTTTTTTGTGGTGTGTCTACCCCTGCTGTATCAACTGTGAGTAGGGCCAGCCACTTGGAAACCATGTTTGTAGATATAAGAAGGAACAGAAGTCCAGGCTCTAATTTCTGGCATCAGATTCCTGTCACGTGCTGTACCATGATGAAGGAACAAGAGGAATACCTGGGTCACATCATCAGAAAAGAAATACTGCTGTGGCCACTGCTGTAGCAGCTACAGCACATCAATTTATAGGAGCTAAGGAGCCTGGGCCTGTGTTTACTTTTAGGCTGTGATTTAGGTTTTCACTTGTGACTGAGACTATTTTAAAACAAACCGCTGTCACCTCCCACACAGTCAGACAAAACCAACATGCAGGCTTGACAACACGGCCGTTTTCCTTCCCTCCTTACCCGAGTGGTGTAAGCTGCCTCAGGGTCGTCCTCCAGGACCCGCGACATGCCGAAATCAGACACTTTGCACACCAGGTTGCTGTTGACCAGAATGTTGCGAGCAGCGAGATCCCGGTGCACGTAGCTCATGTCAGACAGGTACTTCATCCCTGAGCCAATGCCACGGAGCATCCCCACCAACTGGATGACTGTGAATCTGCCATCGTTCTTCTGCATATGGGGAAAGGAGCAAAATCACAGAGCATTAAGCTAAAAGCTACATTATCGCCACTGCTGAAATTGGCAAAGAGCAGAGCTGCGGATTCCCATCTTCTCTCAAATAAAATGCAATGTTATTTCCTCACTCTCCTCACCAGTGTCTATAATTCACCAGTAAAGCAAAAACCCAGAGGTTCTGTCACAGCTTTCAGTGATGCAGTATCCCGTTTGCAATGAATCTGATTTTAATGAGCCTACAGCACTGCAATGCTTTCAAAAATGGAGCAAGTCAGAACTGTTCACATTAAACACGGATTATTTAAGATCCTGCTAGTTTTAAAATTAATTTATTATATATTCTTCCACTTGACCCTGGTTTTTGATAGAAGCAATACCAGAAAACAGAATTTCTCAAGTACAAACATAATTTCTTTAAAACTGCATGAGTTTCAAGAAAGAAAGAAAGAAAGAAAGAGAAAGGAAAAAGAGAGAGAGAAAGAAGGAAAGAAAGAGAGAAAAAAAGAAAGAAAACCAGAAAATGTTTCCCAATAGAAAATCTCCTTAGCTTTCCTTAGCTTTTGAAGAAATCACCTACCCTGAGGAAGGCATCCAAGGAGCCATTCTCCATGTACTCAGTTATGATCATTACTGGTTTACCTAGAGTGCACAGAAAGAAAAACACAATTCCTTGATGAACACCAATGTTAATAGGATAAAAATGGCTTGCACATGATTTTACTGCCAAGACACCTGGCTTACACAATCTAATTTAATTTGAAAAGCACCAAGCTTATGCCTCAGCTGTGAGGAGCAAGAGATGAAATATTATAGGACAGAAACATTTAAAGGGCCCATCTGGAAGGTTAACCCTTTGGTTGACTCATTGACAAGGTCTTTAACTAAAGTGGCTCCTGTTCTCTAAGGAATATATGAACTGATAATTGAGAACTAAAAAACAAAGATCTGTCCAAATCTGACAAAAATCTTTAATGTAATAAATTGCTTGCAGAGCAGAAAATGGAATTTGTGAATGCTTTGGTCTCTCTGTCTTTTTTTGAAAGATCAATGCTTTAGGCAAGTCAGATGTTGCCAGGAGCTACAAGGTATTCGAAGACAAGTGGATTCAAGAATGAAAAATACAGGCTGTTCCTCTCAGCCTTCTCTGTCCCGAATTTGGATCCGTGTCTCTCGCTATTTATAAATGAGCCAAAGCCATTTGCCTGCTGAAGTCAGCCAGGGGCAAAATGATTCACATGTGGGGCACAGAGCTCAGCAGCACCCAGCTCCCCATGCTGCAACAGGGGCCAAGCTGGGCAGCCAGAGGAGAAAGGCAATGTTACTAACAGGGGGATGCTTTCTAGGCACTCTCCTGCCTAAAACAACAGCACATACACAAATAATGCTTGGTGTTGTCTTTAAGAGTTTTACAAAGGTCATACAGTGCTGAAACTGAGGACATTTAGGTGCATACAAGGAACATTAATTATTTCATGGAGTTAAATCCTACTGCATATTTGACATACAGGTATTTGTAGAAATAGGTCTGGTAAGATCTCAAAAGTGAGCAATGGTAGAAGTACAGAGTAACTCATCAAAGATTGAATGGCAAAAGCCCAGTCCCAAGATAAGCACTGTTAAGATAAGCACCTGACAATCAGTGCTGTCTGGTATGGCAAACCTTCCTCTCTCTTATGCTTTACCTACAGGGACTATAGAGTTTTCTTCCTAAATAAAAGATGGTGTCACAGAGAAACTCAGCTTTTACTTCCTGGAGCAGGTCTGAATAAGGGAACATTATAGGGAAAGAAGGCTTCAAAGGCCAGGTCACCTAGACTGTAGATAGCTCAACTGCATCTTGGCATGGGAGGTATCAGAACTACTTAATTTTTCCTTGCTTCTGTCACCAGCAAAGATCTGCTCCAGAACAACCATCTCTAAAAATTACCCTACCGTGAAATGTTGCAGCATTTAAATTTCCCCTAATAGTTTCTACCTCAGTGCATCTTTCACCAAGATGCTTTTCTCTTCATTTGTCAGGGATTTCTGGTTCTGAAATAACCTTTTTTTAATTAGAAAACCATATGCTATAAGGACTGACTGTAAGAGCATTTAACCACATTTCACTTAGGCCAACATCTATGTGCAACACATAACTTATTTCACTCATCATTACTTATTTCACCTTTCTGGTCCCAACCTATCCTTTACAGGCTTTTTACTACTCCTGCTTTTACTTCCCTTCCCTGCTGATATCCAAATTCTTACTGTTTTGGTCCCATGCAAGCTGGCATGCCTGTGAAATGCCATTACTGAATGCTGCAGAGAAGCAATGGTACTGCATAAAGCAAACTGCTCTGGATGAAAGGCTCAGCGACCTTGGCTGAGCACATCCTTAAGTAAAAGGGTGTGATAAAACATCACCCTCCCTCTAATTCACCTTTGAAAGCATTCTTTGGTAGAAAGAGGAAAAACTTCAACCAAATCTGCATATGGCACTGTTTCATTTATCCTTTGCAACTGTGGCAGCAACCCTTCCACTGAACAAATACAGCTAAATGAGTATTAATTAACCTTCTTCAATCAAAAGACACTATGTCAACGTAGAAGGGAAAAAAGGGAGATTCTTTCAGTGCATTAACATGTAATTTCATTACTCAGGCACTTCTTTAGCAGGGGAGGGGGGACAGAGAGAAGAGGGAGAAGTTACCATCAGCAAGTCAATTATTAAAGTACTTGACTAGCAGCCAATAATTTATTCATGGTTTTTTGCTGCCTCTCTCAACCCCCATCTATTCCACTATTTATCTCACATTTTAATTTTCAGTTTATTAAATGCATTCATTTATCACAGCACTCAGAAAAGCTATGGAGAAATGGAGATAAATGTGTTCTTAAGTAGCCCTGTTTCCCCAGGAGCCCAGCTCGGAGGTAACGGAGCTGGCTTGCTGTCGGAGCATCACTTACTGGGAGCCAGGAATGGAGCACTCCCGGGTCACACTGCCACCTCCTCGGTGAAAATTCCCAATCATTTTAATTCACTGACAACTGCATTATGCAAATGCGTACGGTCATTTATAAGTGCTGGAGCTCTAGCAGCTCAGGGGCTCCCAGCCTCAGTGGGATTTCAACACAAAGATTCCCCTGTTGCCTTTCTTTTACTGAGGTGCTAAAAGAATCACTGTCTGAGGCAAACACTGTGGCCTGATCACAGCCCTCCTCCCCTTTGTTATAACAATCATGGAGAGAGACACTCAGACCTTCCAAATTTAAACAGAGTACTGTATTTTAATTTTAGTTTTGAGGGAGGCTAGCAGTAAAGGATGGCCAAAATTAGTCCAAACTGCTCTTTGCCTTTAAAAGCAAACTGCCACACACTGTATGAGCCATTTTCAACTGCTGAGAGAAGGCAGACCAGGAGACAGCAACACAAATGAACAGGGGTAAGATTTCCAGAAACAAAAGTGGCAGAGTAAGTATCAGCTCTCACATTCAAGAGGGAGTTTTACAGTGGATCTGATGGTTTTGATAACCCTCTATGAGCGGTATTTTGTTCTTCTAGTAATATTTTACTTTTTAACTTTTCATCCATCTCGAATTTTAATTGCTCCCACTATTAATACCCTGCATTCACGTTCTTCATGCTGCAGAAGGTGAGCTTCACAAAGTCCACCCTGACAGCAGCTCCCAAGATCACTGCCTGCTTTCTATGCTACCCTGAGCACGAGCCCTGACATCCAAGGGTCTTTCAGGATTAGCAATCAGTGCCATGCTTTGCCACCATGCTACCCAGGGCAGCTGGAGCAGAGACAATACCTACACCCTGGCAGTGGCACCTTGTCAGGTCAAGCACTGGTGTCTCACAGGTGCATTTTCAGCTCCAGCCTACAGACAGCACTCAGCAAGCACTGGCACTCTCTAAAGCACAGGGAACACTGACAGACTTAAAAAACCCCAAACCAAGCAAACAAAAAGATCGCCCAGGTAAATTCTGCAGAGTGAAATTAGCACACCTGTAAATCAGAGAAAACAAATAAGCAAGTTTCACACTAAAATAGCCTGCTTCACTTCAAAGGCTTGCTCCTTACATCTGTGCTTTGTACTTTAAACATATGACTGTGTAGTTTTGTTTTGCTATTTTTCCCCCATCGTTTTGAATTCTTCGCTCACCATCTGCTTTTGCCTATCCTGTAACAATCATCTCAGTCTAGCAAAGATGTGAAAGATGCCTGCTTGGCATAGCAAGAAGGGATAAAAAAAAAGCCAACCCCTGCAGTATTAATTCCCTCTACAAAATCTTGTACAAGCTGCCTACAGATAGAGTATCAGTTGAAACCGTAAACCCATTTGCAGCTGACAACAAGATTAATGACTTGTCCTGCACTGATTTCCTCCTATTAGCTATCAGTGGATCTGTTCCATCTGTCATTTTACGGGAAAGAGGGTAAGAAGGAAAAAAAAAAAGCCAGCACACACCACACAGACTTAATTTCTCAGTGACTTCCAAATTGGACTTGTCATGAAAATGACCTACTTACATTTAGTAACTACACCTTCCAAGTGGATGATATTGGGGTGGTCAAATTGTCCCATGATACTGGCCTCACTCAGAAAGTCTCTCCTTTGTTTATCAGTGTAACCAGCTTTTAGAGTCTTGATAGCAACACAGATCTCTCTTTTTCCTGGCACTTTGAGACGTCCACTGCACACTTCACCAAACTCCCCTTAAAGAAAAAGGCACAAGAATCCATGGTCATAAGCCTGAAGCATGCACTTGTGTTGTCAAATGTTATGTCAGTACATTTGGGAGAACTGTCATACAAAAATCATAGGATCACACGTTCCCCAAAAGCAAATTTAAAAGTGTATTTTCAGAAAAAAATGCAAAAGTTCTGGCACTTACCCACACCAATAACTTTTTCAATCTTTATGCAGGAGGCATCAATTTCTTTGGCAAATTCCCTCACAGCTTGGTTTGGATCCTCATATGTAAAAGGATCCACATATGTTCTAACACCTGCAAGGCAGAAATGTTTTATTTGAAGTCACTGATCTACATGCTGCTGAACACAGAACATATGAGACTGAAGTCTTAATGATATACAACAGCAAAGAGAGTGTACAATAAAAATGTACTGTAAGCCAGGAATGACTGATGAAGGAAGGAAGGACTTAAGTATTTTTCCCCCCAGTGCAATATTCTAAAGTGTAAACATTTAATATTTCCCAATATTGATGTAAGGAATCGGGCTTTTGCCAATTAATGAGCTTCACAAATCACTGCCATCACTAGCATGCCAATAGCTTGTCATGGACCTGTGAGACTAAAATACAACCATTTTTCCTATGGGAGCCAGGAAATTCTGAGCTCAGGTCCTGGGTCTTGTACAGGGAAGTAACAGTAGAATTCAGTGCCGGAAAAAAGACAGCAAAGTTCACATTCCCTTTCCTGCAGGATTGCCTTTGGCCCATTCAGAAACTGCTTTAGCAGTGTGGGGAAAAATCCTGCCTAGAAGTCAAGCAGCTAAGAACAGGTGTCTTTCAATGGCAAGGAACAATTGAAATATTTGATAAAATTATCTCCTGTCTGTACCCTCAAAACATTTTACCCAGATACTTCTATTTTCCCTGTTATTAGAGTAAATAAATTTCAAAGCAGAATGTTTGCAAGAGGAGAAACCAGAAAGATATTCGCCTCAAGAGGAATGCAATCCCTTATTTCCCAAGCACCAGAACATTAGACATGTTTTACAACCCAAACCAAAACTCCCAAGCAGCAGGGTGTTTTACCTTGGTTCAGGTGCTTCTCCTCATCTGCCTCTTGCTTTGCCTTGCTGTACTTACTGCGCCTGTCAAAACAAAACACAGCATGTGAGCTCAAAATAAGGATCTCACTCTGAAACAAGCTCGGTCGTCCTGACCTGCAGAGACTTGAGCTGCTGGCACCTGCCACAGCCATGACACAACACACAACCAGGGCAGGAGGATCCTCACACTCCTCTACGCGTTATTGGCATCAACAGAGCATCAAAGGAAACACAAAGCTATTTGTATCTCAGCATTTAAAGAAAGAAAAAAAAGTTCATGCTCGGCTACCTTTTCTTCAAACTTACTTTTGCGACTGAGGGGCCAAATTGCTTAGCCCTACCACACGGGGATTTAAATGTTACAACAGAGGTGTTTTGGTAGATTGATTTCCAAACATCACTAGGCAAATGCCAACATCAATACATTTATTTAACTGCGAATTTAAAACCGGAAACAAGACTCTTAACACAGAAATCAGGATCTCAGCAGAAAAAAAAAAGGAAAAACCACCAACCCTGACCATCAAAAATTAAGATCCCAAGGATTTTGCTTATTCTTTTAATCACTGCTTAATTGAAGGGGCTGAAGAATGCCTGACGGCAGAGGTCCTCTACTAACTCTCTGAGCTGGAGGCAATAACGTAGCAGAGTATCTTAATTCTATAGATTACTACTTCTACACCTACACCTGTGATACTGTAATCTAGTTATGTATTTAATTAGTTCAGCTTTAAGCTTCAATGGACAAGTAGCACTACGAAAAGCTAATATGAGAAGTTAGTCCATTAGGGAGGATATTTAGGAGTCTGCTCAGCCAAATGTGTAGGAATTTGAAGTTGACCAGCATCTAGTGGTATGTAGATGCAGAGAAATGATTTGGGCTTTTATCCATCCATCCTTGAGTGTTCAGAACCAAGCACAGAACAGACACTGCTGAAGAGAAGGGCTTACTGCTGCTTACTCTCAGTTTGCCTGGTCCTAGGAAATCCAAGTTCCCCAGTCAGACCCAGGAGAGCTGACTGGCAAGAGGCTGGGCTGGAGAGAAGAGGGAAGGCAGAAGGAGAAACCAAGCCTGGAGAACAGGAGGCGAGACTGGCACTGCCAGCAATGGGCAGCTGCTGCCTAGAGAAGGGCAGGGGACAACCAGGCTTGCCAGGGACAGCAGGGTGAGACTGGGTTAATTAATAGGCTGAAAATGGCGAACAAGAAAAGGAAAATGGGAGCAGGTGCAACAAAAAACCTGTAAGATACGAGTTTAAAGGGGTCAAAAACCTCACAGATAACAGGGAGAAAAGACATAACTGAGAGCCTCACTTGCAGCAAATCTCCCTGAGTCTTACCATACCTCTCCTGTCAGCAAAACCCCCTCTGCCCCTTAGCAAAAAGCATCTCACTTCCCACTCTGCACCTGCCCTGTGGGGAATGGCAGCTTCCCACTGCTGTCAGCTGGGAGGCCATCTTCCCAGCCTTTGCAGTCCTAGTGCTGGGTCATACAACACACTATGCCAATAATAAAAAATATAAATTAATCATGAAACAAAAGGAAAAAATCCTGTTTGACATGTGAAGACAACCCGATCTTTGAACCAAGTGTCACAGCTCCCAACACTGACAGGACTTGAGCTCAGACAGAAAAAGCAGGTACACATCCAACCAGAAACCACTGGAAGCTTCTTTTCTTGATGGAAATAACTGAAACACAAATGGCTTCAATCGCAGGAAGGGCGTTATTAAAACCCGCACTGGATCCAAACATCTATTTAAACCATTTATTTGCCCCTGAACTTACAGCACTGGTATAACAGAGCTGAGTGAAATAATGGGCTGACGTTCTGCTCCCAGCTACTGAACTGAGTAAGAAGGAAGAGGCAGCACAAATGTTACCCAAGGCCACAAAAGACCAGGTCAGCTAAGGGGAATGCAGAGATGGTTTCAGGTATTATACAACTTCTCTCAGAAGAAAGAAAAAAAGGGGAAAAAAAAAGATTCTGCATTTTAATCAGGACCCTTCAAATTCATTTTATTAATGTTCAAGCACAGATGGGAAATACAAAATGCAAACAGACTTCGCATGAAAGCATTTTAAGTAGGAAAAAATTCTCTTTATCTTATTTTTAAAAAGTACAAGCACCCTCACAACAGATTAAAAAATAACCTTTCCCCACTAAAACTCGAAGACATGCAAAAAGCAAAGGGAAACAAAGGGATTACTGTTCAAGCAATGTAATTGTAGCTTATTAAGTTTAAATAATACCTTCTAAACTAACTACCTACTTCCACCTCTCATCATGTCACCTGTTGACCTCTGCTGCCTGGCTTTGGGCAGGACGCTGCTGCGTGCCATTGTCCTGGAGAGCAGCCCAGGAGCCCCATGCCAAGGGGCACACCGGCTGGGGCTGCCTCTGGGGCAGCTCACCTGAGTGGCAGAAGGGAGCTTTTGTCACAGATCCGAATCCCCTAATTACAGGGATTCTGGCAGCGGTGATTAAGTAGCCAGCATTCAGGAAAAGAACACAGAGGCTTTCAGGAACTGCAGGGGTCAGAGACAGGCAGAGCTACAGGTGGGGCTGGTGATGAAGAGGAGTTAACAGCCGGGAATTAGCAGGCACTGAGGTGAAACAGCAGGACCTGGCTGCCATGCCCCTGCTCCCACCTCCTCCTTCCCACACGAAACAGGGGCTGGGGGTGCTCAGGCACCAGGCTGGCAGAGCACCCGCTCCAACACCACCGGCAAAAGGTGGGCAAACGTGTCGGCAGAGCAGAGATAAATCAATCTATCCGCTGGAAGAATTTCTGAGAGAAGCTTTCAGATGACCGGAGGATTCAGTCAGACCATCTTACTCCACACAAGCGCTTATAGAAGGTATCTCTCTCTGTTTTACACTTCGCCGAATCCTTTACAACTCATTTTGAGATGCTGCAATTTCTCTCGGCATTCCTGCAGAGCAAGGTTTAGAAACATCCCCACCATGTCCTGCTCGCTGCTCCATGGATGTCCCCATCCAGACCTCGGGAAGTTTAAATGAACATTAGGCAGATTGGTTCTCGCGCCGCAGGACAGAGCCAAACAGCTTGAGCTGCCCGAAGGCAAAGTCCTTCGACTAATTCTGCTGCAAAGATGAATTCTGGGATTTGAACAGTGTCTTGAAAAAAGCGTGATGCTAAATTACCAGTAATAACTCAGTGTTCAAAAGTGGGCACCCACAGCATATGCCCGGTTCCCACATTCGGCTCGCGGATGCAGAGAGGCCGTGTCTGCAGGCCAAAGCACAGGTTTGATTGTACAAATATGACTTTTAGGTCATGGTTAGATTACAAAACCTTCTCAGGGGGACTGTATGGACAGAAAAGCTTTTTCTCATCTGAAGTAATTTTGGACCAAAGTATAATTATTTTGCTATTAACTTCTGCTGGCATAGGAACATCGTGAAATATCCCCAAAGTCCACACCTCTAAATGACATTGTGATAGTGGTTAAAATCATTAGAGTAACAGTGAATGTTAAAGTAGATTCTGTTTATTGAGAGCTACTTCCAGCTACTGGAGAGCTGTGTATTGAGGGCTATTAATTAGCAAGGCACCATGCATTAGTATGCACAGAGCAGTTTCACTGTCCTAGTATTTCATTCATCTTGCTCTGTCTTTCCCCTTTCCATGGCCTCTCTGAGAGATACCAGTGCAGAGCCACGGGACATCCAGGAGCCCATGCCCACCAGGATGCTTTTATCTCCACTGCCACCAGTGCCTGGACCTGCTTTTGTCCCTGCTGCCCACCTGCTCTGTGGTGCCTTTGTGTGACCGCACGCTCAGGGCAGAGATAAGTGAGCAGACAGCCCTGAGCAGACCTGTCTGAGCCCAGCAGGTCTGGCAGTACCTGGCTCCAGGCAGCCTCTCCTCTGACAGCTTTATGGCCGATCCTAACGAGAATCAATAAGAGGGCAAGGGGTTGACAGTTCATTTTCTAAAGAGTGATCCATTGAGGGCCAATCATCAAGCAGTGTTTATCAGCCTTGGGAAGAGACATTTTTTAATAAGGGGAGAAGGGGAAGGAATCATCTCAAAGCAGCTCGATGGGCTCAATTCTCCAAGGTGGCGGCTCATAATTAGAAATCCAATGTATCCTGCTATCAATCCTACCTTAAATAATAAAGCGATCAATAAAAGCGGAGAGGAGATTAAGTCATCAAGCTCAGTGATGCTATTTTCTGTTGCAATGGCTTTTAATAAACCTATCTCTCCACATCACATTTTCATATGTTCTGCTCTTCTTTCCTCTTGCCAAGCATGGAGGCTTTGAGTTGAACACCCACAGAAGGCAATCACAATGCATGTCTACTTTCCAGACATTACAATCATAGTCACTTAACTGCTCTCTAGGACAATTTAGAGAGAGCAAATGAAGAGGAGTTTGAGCACATTTACAGCCGATACCATTAAACTGACCAACAGAGAATGATGAAATGTGAATCCCTCAGATCCCAGGCTTCAGATGCAGCAATCATACAACAGTTTTATCTCAAAATTACACTGAAGCAAGATCATGCTGATCTTTTAAAATGAGATTGAACACAAAGATGAAGACAGAAACACTCACACTGTGTTTCTGCTACACTGTCCTCCCACTCACAGGATTGTTCCTGATGCCTGGGTTGAATTTGGGAGAAAGTACTTGGTAGAAGATTATGGTGCCGCATCGATAAAATAACCACCGATCCAGTTCTGCTGTGTTCCTGTATTGATGCTGAATGACCGTGGCTTCCATTTTACAGTCATATCCCCCTCACACAGGAAGGACTAACCCGAAACACCAGTACAGACTCATAGACTAACACAAAAATCACCAGCATAGCAATCTGATGGCTTAGTTCACAAAAGTGCCATTGTTTATTCGCTGTCTATCAGGAGTCAGTCCAAGAAAATCTACTGTACCCATACCCATTAAACTTAACTTCAAATTACACTAACCACAAATCTCTAGCTGGCTTGCTTCTCAATGCCAGTTATTGGAATCAGCTTTGCATTTGAAGGGCAAATAGAGCTGGAACTATTGCCATTACATCACATGTTGCTTGGTACTAATGTCGAGAAGATCAAAGCTACATGGGAGAAGGCTTGTAATGCAAATGTACTGTTTATGATGCTAATCAAAGAATTTAGCTTTGTTTGGAGGAGACAAAAAGCTCCCTGATGAAAGAGAGAGAGGGAGAGAGAAGCTTAAGTTCTTACCTCCTGCTGATGACAAAGGCTGCAATGAGAATGACCACAAGAACAACACTGCCAGCCACTGAAACAAGAAGCACTGTGGGATTGGTACCATCGCCAATGATGGGGGAAGGAACTGAAAACAGAAAAGGGAGCATTAGTGTCAGACAACCTCAAAAAATCAACCTAGGTAGCACTCAATGAGCTTTCTGGCCTGTGAAGGCAGTTTAGAGTAGCACTCAAATCTAATTTCAGGCCTTTATTATACAGTCATTTGACACAATTTTCCAACAGGGTGCTAATGAGCTGAAGACATCATGTTTGATAATGATTTGGGGAACTTCGGTTCACCAGGAACAAGGACTCCATCTCCTTCTCCCCTCCAGTGCTGCTCAGAGAAATTTTCTTTGTCTTTCTAATTGCTTTCCACACTTTTTTCCTCCTCCTTCTCCTCTCAGGAGGGGCAGATGATCACTCCCCAGCTGACAGCAGGAGAGTAAGTTATTTTAAAATGTCTACTCTCCTTTTGATGGATTGTTTTCAGTTGTTAACATCCTGAATGATATTGCCACTAACTGGCATGACCTTAACTTGACTTAAGGAGACCTGTATGTCCACAATAAAATAGGCGTGGTCACAGTGCCTTTCTGCCACTGAAAAGCAAACATTTTGGGGGCTAAATTTGCATGTTTCCTCGAGCAAAGTGAAAAGCCCTACCGACAACGTAGTTTGAACATTATTGTCTTTATATAACTGCCTAAAGAAAAGTGCAAACACGGGAGCTGATGCAGGACACCTAACTGATCTATGCCGATAGCTTGTAAAGGGGAGTAACAGGGTTCTATTCTCCTTGAAACAAGACATTCCAGAAATGTTCTTTTTCTCTTTTTTCTGTTTTTTCTTTTTCTTTTTTTCTTTTTCTTTTTCTCTTTTTTTTTTTCTTTTTCTTCGTATTTTTTTCTTTTTCTTTTTTTCTCTTTTTCTCTTTTTGTTTTTCTTTTTCTTCGTATTTTTTTCTTTTTCTTTTTTTCTCTTTTTCTCTTTTTGTTTTTCTTTTTCTTCGTATTTTTTTCTTTTTCTTTTTTTCTCTTTTTCTCTTTTTGTTTTTCTTTTTCTTCGTATTTTTTTCTTTTTCTTTTTTTCTCTTTTTCTCTTTTTGTTTTTCTTTTTCTTCGTATTTTTTTCTTTTTCTTTTTTTCTCTTTTTCTCTTTTTGTTTTTCTTTTTCTTCGTATTTTTTTCTTTTTCTTTTTTTCTCTTTTTCTCTTTTTGTTTTTCTTTTTCTTCGTATTTTTTTCTTTTTCTTTTTTTCTCTTTTTCTCTTTTTGTTTTTCTTTTTCTTCGTATTTTTTTCTTTTTCTTTTTTTCTTTTTCTTTTTCTCTTTTTATGTCTACCTTCACAGAAAACAAAATCTCCCAAGCATCAATGGGTTCCAAGTGTCTATGGGGTGACTGTTTCCTTATGCCACAGTGAAAGTCTGTCATTGCTAGAATCTAGAATTCAGCATACCCAAAGAGATGTCTCAGGTCAGCTTCATGGCATCCCTAACAGCCACGGAGGAACACTTCCTCAGAGCAGACACACCACAGTCCGAGCATCCAACGGGGAGCTCCCGGCACGCAGCCCAGCTCTCCGCGCTCTCTGCTCAAGGGGAAGCGGAATTCAGCTGGAATGTCGGAATTCAGCTGGAATGTCGGAATTCAGCTGGAATGTCGGAATTCAGCTGGAATGCCGTTACCTGTGTTAGTGGTGAACTCGAAGGGCCCGCTGAAGTCTCCGTACCCGAATGTCGTTACCTGTGTTAGTGGTGAACTCGAAGGGCCCGCTGAAGTCTCCGTACCCCGCTGCCGTCCTGGCCCGCACGTGGAACACGTAGGAGGTCAGGGGGTTGAGGCCTTTGATGTCGGTGTTCCTGGAGGCCGTTTTCACGATGCGATAGCTGCGCTCATTCTGGTCCTGCCAACAGGAGAACACGGTGGTGATGGAGTGAAAATGCCTCCCTGCACCGTGAACCTGGAACCCCACTGCCTTGCCAAAAATGTCCTGATGGAAAGCGATGAGTAACAGCAATGGAATTCTCAAAATACATCCTGAGGGCTCCTGCTGCTGGCCTTGCTCAATCCCCCTAGCACTGTGTGCTGCATGGGGCTCGGAGCAAGCCAAAAAAGGAGGATGAGGCAGTAGGTATGATGCTCATATATCACTGATTATTTAAGAAATCACACAATGAAAACCTTTGGAAAACAGCCAAGCATTAAAAAAGGATCCTCTTGATGAACAAGCACATTTTACTCACACATGCTGGCACTTTCTTTTTCTTCCTACCAGCCAGAAGCCATATAAAAAAATGATAAAAATATTTTTAAAAAGAAAAGACTTAGAAAATGTCTTCCAGAAAGTCCATTATTAAAAAATGTTCTATTTTTGGCTGGAAAATCTATCAGAAAATGTAATAATCTAGCTTCCCTGCAAATCAGATGTCTTTTTCTGTATGTGGAAAGCAAGCATGCAATTTTCTTTATAAAAAAATTAGAAGTATGTGTGTGCATGTGAGAGACAGCACACACAAGCAAGAGCAGGTAATTGCTCATTTTTGCAGAGAGCCTTCAAAGAAAATAGCTCTTTTCATAATTCCCTACTTGAGAAGTTATTTGAAGGAATAACATCTCCCTCTAACTTGGAAAGTATGAAGAATCTAATTTTCTTTCCTTATTCTCTATTAAAAGCCAGCCAGTCCACACTATCACTCTAAGCAGAAGCTGTCGGCAAACAGAACTTATTATTATGACTGTTATATACTTCATTATTATACTTTTGTCTATGAAGTAAAGCTAATGTCTCACTTCTACCCAACATTATTGACTCTCATTATAAAAGCGATTGCTATTAAAGCTCAGTTCCTAGGTAGGAAAGAAATAACCAACTCATACCATACAGCAGGAACAGCCTATGAGTCTTACTCTTTTAAGCAACCATTCAAGTGCATGAAATCCTTAATTGGATTTTATTAAACTGAATCTATTTGGTTTCAAATGATGGAATCCCATCCGGAAACAAACCACAGTGGAATGAAGCAAAAAAGCTCTGCCCAAGCCCAAAGGGAACTCCTTGTTTGTCCATTTTTAAACAGTACCTTTTCATAGTATTTGACCTCATACTCCAGGATGACTCCGTTTGGCCTGTCAGGTTCCAGCCAAGCCAAGGCAACGCTGTGCCTTGTTATCTCCTTAGCCTGGATCAATGCAATCGGGGACGGAGCTGCCAGAAGCAAAAAAAAAAACATTATAAGCAATAATTTAGTTTTAATGACAAACATGTATTTTTAATTGCAACTTCCACAACATGAGCACTTTCAGAAACCATGTTTTTCTTGGGGGGTGGGGTGAGGGGAAATTAGAAGCATTAAGGATTTTTCCTGTTCTCTCTACCAAAATTACATTTAATCATCTCTAAGAATGATTGGGTTTGGCTGCTGGACAGTACTAGATAGGTGGGTTTTGAAGTAACAACACAGTTATCTAAACACTGCAATGTCCATGATGCCCAGGTAAAAACCTTTGTAAGAGATCATGGTACTAAAAGGATCTCATATTTTCGTCCTGTGTCATTTTGGTCCACAGTCATTCTCTTCCTCCATCTCCTAAAATTAACTGATGTTATTCCATTAGCTATTTACTTTAAAGGAACTATGAAGTTCCTGAGGTTCCAATCTGGTCTACTCTGAAGCTGAGAAAATACTGCCACTGAATTAAGCAAGGCCAGAGTAAAGCTGAATACATATGAATTTGGGCCCTCCCATTAAAACCAGGAAACTTGTATTTCAAGAATCTGAGCCAATTTGTGCCTCATAACTTGCCCTGCTTACGCCCAAATCTGTAAGCAGTCCCTGGAAAACGGCCAAGGACCGGATTCTTGCTTTGGTAGCTCCTTCCCAGCCGAAAGATCCCAGAGACTGGTCCACTGTGTGCCAGAATGGCATCGCCTGACCCTGTCCCATGTGGCGCTGCATTGATGCCACGGATAGAAAGAGCAGGAGTGCACCACCAAGGGTAAGGGCTGCAGCATTTCTGGAAAACTCTACCTAGCAACAAGCCAAACTCCAAGACCCTTTAGACTGTATCTGTGTCAGTAATAAAGGAGAAGATAATGGAAAGCATCTCTTTGTGAACCGTGCGCTGCCTAAAGAGCCCCTGCTAATGCTGAAGTTCAGGTTTCTGACTGCCTGGAGGACAATGCCTTCTGCCTTTGCCTGTGATAGCAGTAGATTCATGGCTGCACTGGGGAACGGGTTTTCTGAAGATTTATGAACTCGGCTGCCCCTTCCTTGCTGTTGTGTTGCTGTGTGGTCACGTCTCTAGCCAGCTGTTATCAAGCTCTTTTGATGCTGACAATAGCGAGTATAAATGGCGGAGTCTCCAGGGATAAAAAGGGACATTCACGAAATTTTTAATCTTATCTAACAAAGCTGTCCTGTATAACCAGAGATTAGAGGTCTTCCTAAATTGAATATATTTCTTCCTTTGTCCCCTGAAAAAAGCTGCTCTTTTTTCCCCATTTCCCTTTCTTTTTGCTTCCTTTTCTACCTTTAAATTTGGGATGATGACCCATGAAAATGTTATAAAGTTAAAAGTATCCTTGAAACAGGTATTCTTGAAAACCACCAAGAAAGGCAAATAAATAAAACAGTCACTATCAATGAAAGGAAAATTGAATGCTGAAAGTCTCAAACCTACTTGACCATATCAGACAGTTCTGATGGAAGTGAAAATAACCGGTAGATGCTGCAGTCACAAAAGGGTGTCTCCTCTTGATGTGAAACCATCAGGGAGCTGCTTCCCGACTTACTATTTGACAGTTTGGCATCTCTGTTAGAAATGCCTCCAAAACCTTTATCTCTTTTTTCCTTGCCTGTCTCTCACAGGCAAAGGCAAATACTGAATGACAGAGGAGACTATAAACACAGCCAACAAGGAGGATCCAGGTGTGCTCCATCAAATTATATTTGTGGCACGACTGCAAACCTGCTTAATAACCTCACACTTCCTGAAGAGAGAATTAAACCTTTTTTTAATTCCCCACTGCAATAAGACTACTGCTCAGCTAATAAATTAGAAATCAGATTTGTTACCCTAAAACACATACGCACACGCCATTACTGATAAACCAAGCAGAGAGAAATCTGCTTAGTTAATTGCTGCCTCATGCAGGGCAGACAAGCAATTCTTTTTACTGAGAATCTGTCACTTATGCTGGTCTGACCTCAAGAATTGTAGAGAGAAAGTTCACTTTCTTTCCTTTATCCTCTCTTTAACCTCCTTGGTTTCCTGTTTCATTTCAGCAGGCATCTATATTGGAATTTAGTGAGTCCTTCAAAATTGGGCTGGTAAGTGCTGTATGAAAACGCATTTCTTCTCTGTTGTAAAATGGCTATTTGCAGCAGAGGAATTTATATTAACTAAGCCTTCTTGTGGAAGACTCTTAGCTTTATATAGCTTAACAAGTGCTTTCTCACATCTCCCAGAAATGGACAGCTGATCTTAGGCACTACACCATACTGGAATAAGCAACATGCTCCTGGCCTCCAGGACACAAAAAAGACTTGTAGATCAATTCCTTCGTTACTCCTTACAATTTTAAGAATAGCCCTGTTTTTTCCTTCCTGCCCTTTATATGCAAATTCATCCTCCTTAACTTTTAGTATCTTCTTTTGTCCTGGATTCTGCAGATGAGCCATTTGTTCCTGACTTTGTTTTGACTGCACATCCTGCCTCTCCATATGCTGTACAGAAATCCTAAGAATGCCAAAGTCCAACTACAGAACTGCAAGAAGCTCTTCAAGAGTGACATCCCTGCAGCACAGACCTACAGTGGTCTATGCAATAGGATGGCGAGCTGAAACTCTGAGGACCTTGAGGAACTGGGCCAGTACCCGTAGGGTACTACAGTTATCCCACTGCATGGATACAATCATCAGTTACCAATTCCCTTTTATTTCTGCAAGTAGCCCTACAAATCAGGTTAATTTTTTTTCCCTTGTTTTTCAGGATCCAGCATCTGACCTGAAAGACTGGACTTCTGGAAGAACAACAGCTTCTCCTTGCACATGTATTACCAAAGGGCATAAGAGTTTGGTCAATATTGTCCAGGACAAAGAGGCCATCAGCACTGCCAGCTCAACATGGCACTCCAGGCAGCAGACACAGCCTTCTGAGTGAGTTTGTGCAAAATATTTACATTCTTCGTTCTTCTGCCTTTTGCCTTTAAATTTTCTCTTAGGGATGATGGGAAGATAAACATGTAACAGGTTGCAAAATGATGCTTTGATCACAAGCAGAATAAAAGACAGAATATTCTCTTCTATGTGCGTGGGCTAACTGTTCGTTAGATGCACACATTACTACATAAAACACAATGAGGTCAGCTTTACCAAAAAAAAAAAATGTACTCAATTAAGATGTTCACAGTAAGATCCCATGAAAATTACAGAAGGGAGCGGGAGATCACTTTTTCTTTCACTTTTTGCACTTTTCCTTTCACTTTTTGCATTTTTCCACCCTGCTCCCTTACGTTTGGAAAGGAGCAGTAAGCAATGACTTGTTTCTCAATCATCACTGCTTACAACAGCAAGCTTTCTGCCACATGTGTGCAGACTGCACATATGAAGCACCAATTCTACCAGAATAGCCCATTTCACAGAACGAGTTATTCTGGTGTCTAAAAAGGGGTCTCCCCTTGAACAAAAGCACCAAGTGTAACTTTCCTGAATTCAAAGCTCAGCAGTTCCTCTCCCTTAAAAACCGCACTCCCTACTGATGTGAATGTTGCAATTTTCTTTCATCTACTTCCTCAATAACCTGCCATTAAACACCTACTAGTAGTTTTATTACCCCAGTTCTGAGCTTGTGGCCTACAGAGAGAGAAAGAGCACAGATGTACTACAAAAACTTCACCCAAATGCCATAAAGCCATATCCCAAGGCTAGCAAGTGCTGAATTGTAGCAGTTTTGAGGCACTTTAAAGGATGGCAGAAGCAAAGTGTCAGTTTTTCATTACTGGTTCAAATTAGGAGTGGTGGGGGGGAATGGAAAGAGGAAAAAAACAGGAAATAAATAGGTGCAATAAAGTTTCTGGCATGTAGCTATCCATGAGTGAAAACAGCCCTTTATAAAACTACAGCACATGAGTACTCAGATATCAAAGATACACAATGCCCAGTGTTTTATTGAAGATGCCTTCTTACCCACAGCAGGGTTTACTTTCCACTCCCCATGATTTGAATTTAAATGGATCATGTTTACTCAAGGGGTCTTTCACTGAGTGAAAAATATACCCACAGTTTGTACATTATCTCAGCTAAATTCAAATAACATATTTAAATTTAATTACTTGAAGCTTAGGGGTTTTCATGCTTTTCTTTATTCCCTCAATTGCACACAACACTTATTTGTTCTTATCAATGGCTATGCGCTTTGTCAAGCATCAAAATTAAATGCTTGAAAGCACTAATGATGTTACTGTGATTAAGGGTTTTTACCTTCCAGGGTAGATACTAAAAGCCTGCTCCATTATTAATTACTAAAAAAAAAAAAAAAAAAAAAAAAAAAAAAAAAAAAAAAAAAAAAAANACAAGAAAACACAAGAAAAGGTCTCTGAGAATCTAACACTGAAGAAAAGTCCTCTTAGAAATCAAAACAAGAAAATAGAAGATCTTCCACCAAAATTCTTCTCTTGATTAGGACACAACATTTTCAAGGGAACCTGGCACATTTCAGGTTTTTTCTCTGACTATTTACCTGGTAACACTGTGGGGGGTTTACATGAGATTTCGTAAATTGTATTAGTAAATAATCTCACAGCAGGAAAAGGATATACAACACAAAGAATCCAATATGGTTTTAATCATTTCTAAAGGCCCACGCTCTGGGCAAGGTTCTGATCATTTTATTCATGTAAGAGGGTATCTTAACTGACTAGATGTCACACTGATTTCAAATCGAGAGAAGTGTCCAACGCTCTTTAGTTACATGTACCAGAATGAATTAAAAAGAAGGCAGTTCTCTTTCACAGAATCACAGAATTGTTAGGGCTGGAAGGGACCTCTGGAGATCATCCAGTCCAACCCCCTGCCAAGGCAGGGTCACCTGGGCAGGTTACATAGAAATGCATCCAAATGGGTTTGGAATGTCTCCAGAAGGAGAGACTCCATGACCTCCCTGGGCAGCTGTTCCAGTGCTCTTCTTTCTCATGCTGAGGAACTTCTTACGTTTTAGTCTATGGCCACTGCTCCTCGTCCCATCACTGGGCACCACTGAAATGAGCCTGGCACCATCCTCTTGGCACCCCTTTGAGATCTCATTATTGCATTAACGAGATCTCTTCAATCTTCTCTTCTCCAGACTAACCAGGCCCAGATCCCGCAGTCTCTCCTCATAAGGGAGATGCTCCAGACCCGTCATCATCTTTGTGGCATCCACTGGACTCTCTCCAGTAGCTCCTTTTCCCTTTTGTACTGAGGAGCCCAGAACTGGACACAGCACTCCAGATATGGCCTCACTAGGAGCAGAAAACATTTTAGCATGATCACGGTTTCAAACATATGCACAGCACATGTACAAGCCATGCACGTCCATCAGGGTAAGCAGAGGAAAGGCTCCTGCCCGTGTGCGAGGCGATGCGCACTCCCAGATCAGACGTCTGCGCACGTCTGCAGAGCCGAGCGGAGTCTGGCATTCCCGCTCCTCACTGTCAGCATGACAGCTACGCCTTCTCCGAGGGACCTGCCAGAGTCTGTGGGCTGCCTGTGCGCTTTAAAAACTAACCACATGCATATTTGGAGGTTTTTTCATTATTCCCTCTGTAAAAGTGGAGCAAACATTTGTACTAGTGATGATTGGACCAGGTTAGGACTTGGACAAGGATCTAGAGGCCTGATTACTCAACCAAGCCATTGGAAGCCTCCCAAGACATTCCCGAGTCCTCTGTCTTCCCACCGTCTGCCTCTCCTTCCCCCAGGAATGACGACTGGCGAGGAACACCTCCCAGCTTGGAGAGTGAGACACGCCGAGATTCAGGCCAGCATTTCCAAGCTTTTAGCGATTAAAGCAAAGACTTTAAATCTCCGCCTCTGGAGTAAAGCGCCCAAGGTTATCCACCCACACGTGAAAATCCTGGCCAGCGCAGTGAGAAGCAGCGTGACAGCTGAGCTTGGCCTCTTTCTCCCAATCCCTTTAACCAGCCCTAACGCTGCTGAACTGAACTTTCCCTCTTTACTGCTAGAAATTACACTGCTGAGGGAAAGCACCAACTTGGCCACAGGATATTCTCACAGGACACCTTCACCCCAAAATAACAGGCACAAGGGATCTTCCCTTACTTTCCAGGCTCTGCAACCCAGTCACTGACCTCCGAGAAAAACAAGTGACAGGCTCTCAAACCTAGGGACCAGCTCACATCAGTTGTTTCTAATGATGTGTTCATAAAGAAAGGGGCAAGAAAATGAGATTTTAAAGACTGTTAACACAGTATTATTATGTTTTAAACATTTCCTCTGTTTTAAAGTTTTCATTTCTTGCCTCTCCCAAAAGAACCTGTGCTGCAAATCTTGCCAAACCACAAAAGCTGGCTCTGACTTGTAGCAAATCAAAAGCTTGAAGGAAAACGCAGACTCTTAGCAGCAACAAATAGTAGTAGTTGAGGATTACTAGAGTGCTGTACTTTTACCACCTCAATCCAGCTTCATTTCTTGGCTACTTGCAGTGGCTGCTGAGGATCCACAAAGAGACTGTGTATTTTCTGGGCTGCACATCCAGTTCTATGTCACTTTTAGCACAGACTACTTTAGCATACCAGAACTGCTCTAATTTAGATCAAAACTATTACAGGAACTGAGATGTGACCACAATTCCCTGTGGTTTACATCAGAAATGAAGGGAGGATGAAGAAGATTTTGCATGCCCAGGAGATGGCTTGTTCTGGCAATTAAAGAGGGCCAGCTCTTGACAGCAATACATTATTTTCAGGTACTGGCCCCTCCAATTTTGAAGGCCAAATAATGATGTCAGCTCATGCAATGCAGGTCTGGAATTACTCCAAAGATCTGAATCTGCAACCTACAATCCCAAATACTGCCTTAAACCAAAAGGTTAGAGAATCTACATAGCACTTAGCAAGAGATTTGTATTACAACTCAAGCATGGGGTCTGTTTCATCTGAAAACTGCTTGTTTTCTTTCTGCTAGCTTGCTAAGAAATCCTGTTGGCATGTTCTGACAAGGATAACTTAATAGTTGCCAAGAGAAACATGGCAGAAGACCGTGTATTTCTTGTATGTACGAATGCCAGTTTAAAACAAACAGGAAAACAAGCCTTTCAATTGGAAGGCAATTTATAAAAATCTATCTGAACACCACAACCATTTAAAAACCCCAGCACCGATACATTTCTAAATGCTAGAATGATTAACATGGAAGGGTGAACATACTTTGAGCTGTAAGTTGCTCTAGAAACTCTAGAGCTATAAGTAATTCGTTAAGATGGGGAATTAGTCAGCAGCTGTCTGACCCAAGCAGGTTTGGAGCCTCTGGTCACAAAGCAGGTCACGTTGCAGTTACTCTTCCCTCTAGTTGAGCCTGGAATTTGACCCAGTATAAACAACAATAAATTCTGTAGCCTAAAGAAGCCAACACTGATGCTCCACTGCATTATATTGGCTTGAGAGAAGCAGAAAAAATGGGCCAGGCAGTCCCGACAAAGAGAGACTGCTGTGGGCCGGAGCTGTCACACTTAGAGGCAGGACCCCAGGACCCGAATTTGGGTGGGACACTTGTGAGAAGCACATGCTGTAATCATCCTCTTGCTTCTCAGATGCTGGCCCAAGCAAGCACAGACCATCAGAAACCACTGATGTTGTGACACAATGTACAGCACCCCCGAGGACAGTGGCTCTCACGGAGCTGAAAGGAGGAATTAGAGACCATAACTCTTAGTTATTAAAGCAGATAATAATGTTGGAAATGGAGCATTCCCCAACAGTTCAAAATAAGTAGTCTGGAGCAAAATGGCCCCCTTAGTATCCTTCCCTCAGGACGACTCTGCCTCACCCACATACCCTGCTGCTCCTCCCAGGAAGCCAGAAGCAGTCACCAGAGCTGATTCCTCCCCAGAAATAGCCTGTCCTTCACCCTTGCACTGCTGCACAGGAGGAGGATCTGCTGAGCTGCCTTTTCTAAACGAACTCCAGTCCCTCCCAGACCCTTCCACCAGGAAATCAAGGCTACCCCTAAAGAAACACCAGCTGCCCTCAAATGAGACCCCTATCCCATTCTCTAAGCCCTTCCTCAAGTCAAACAACTATCCAGCTACTCCTTCATTTTGCCATCCTCCTGCCCACAGCCAGAGCAGTTAAGACATGTTTGCACATACATCATGAGTCAACACACAAGAGTGGAAGAGCTGTTCTTAAATTGTACAGAACCAATGAAACAACCTACTGTATCTGTGCCCTGCAAACCACTTGTTATGTGCAGCTTTCAAACCTCTTGCAATAGTGTTTCAATAATCCATAAAACAACACAAAAAATATTGACCCTGGTGTTGTAATGGCCCAAAGGGGCAACCCTTTGTCTCACAGGGCATAGGACAGCTCTCACCTGATGGCCCATGTCTGTATCTTTTAACAGAAAGCCTCATTTCTGCTCCCTGGTCCTTTCTTATACTTACCACCAAGTCACCTGAGCATGTGGTTATCCCAACAGTTATGGCATAAAGCTCAATCTGTTATGGGGCAAATGTGTCATTTGGCACCCAAGGCAACACATCTCCTAATGCTGTTCTTCTTGGTTCTCACACAGCTACTTTTTATTTACTTGAAACATGGATGTCTAGATGATGTATATACATGTACTAAATAACATCCTTTATCACTTACTTTCAGCATTAAGAATATTAGATTTTGTAAAAAGCACTGCTTAAAAGCCTTTTTAAAATCCAGACAAACAGAAGCCTCTGCCCTATTTGCCACTTAGATGCCTTGGAAATACTGAAGTATCTTCTAAACAAAATAAATAAATAAATTGGCATGACTCATTTTGCTAAAGCAGCATTCGCTATTTTAATAAATAGATTTAGCCACATTGCCTCATCCTGGCTTCTGAAGTATTTCAGTAATAGCAGAGACTCAGACTCTGCCATTTGGGTTTCTCAGATCAATCATCTAAAGTCAGAAATAGCAAGATTCTTGGGGGAAGAAAAAGTAATAAAATTATAAACATTTTACTTCCACTGTGATCCACAGCTCCAACAGCAACTGCAGGCTAAGTTTCAACCATGCCCTCCTGAGCCAGCAGCAACCAACAGAATACAAACCCAGGACTCACTCAATAAAAAAAAATCACAATTCTCATCTTAACACTTGAGAGCATAAATTGTTTCAAAGTCACCAAAGGTAAGGAACTTCAGCCATATTTAGTTTCAGCTCCATCCCACAGAAGAGGATGGTGCAGAAGGTTTGCATTTACTTATTTACATTTCAGCTGAACGAGCTCTAAATTTTAATTATAGTTGATATTCAGAGTGTTCAGCTGGAACTCTGGTGAAGTACCTTCTGCACAAAGGTTAGATGGATTTGACATGATACGATCTCTGTCTCTGTGCTGTTGAGAAACGCTTGAGACTGAATCAAGGTTTGGGTTTTCTGGGCTCACGTTAGTAGCACTTTGTGAAGGACACTGCTCTGACAGCACTTGGAGATCCTCATTCTTCCAGGATGCTGCGAGACACTGCCATACTCCCCCATCGAAGTTTCTCTTCTCCAGGGAACAAAGATACTCCGTGCTTTTGGAAAGCACCACAGAGAATCAGGCTGCAGCACACTTAACGCACACTTGGAGCTCCCCTGCAAGGTCCTTTCACTGGAACGGATTTAAAGCCCCTTTCCTTCACCCACAATGGGCAGATTTGTTCAGGAAATTAAAAATCATTAATAGACCCGATGAGAGAGAAAAAATTCTGCACACAGTGTTGCTGCAAGAAGCAAAATTACCCGTGTTTGTAATTCATTAAAAAAAAAAAAAGTGATGAGGTACAAACTGGGGAAGAGTCCTAAGCTTCCTGAAACACATAAACCTTAAAATTAAAATCTTAGTTCATGATGTCAGTAGCAAATTACATCATAGATGGCACATAATTAAACTTATAAAGGGGTTTCATTATTTTGGTTTTATGCTGGATACTGAAAACCAGTGCATTATTTGTTTTAAAATTGTGTCAATTGGAAAAACCCCAAGTGGAATCAGCAATTAAATATTAAAGGTGACTGCCTCAGTGTAAAACACTCCAAAGAATAATTGGTTTCCTGTGCAATGCAAGTGCCATTACAAAGTCTGAAAAACTTCAATCCTAAAAATAAATAAATAAAATTTTAAAAATAAAATTAACCTCGTGAGGTTATGAGGATTTTGAGCTGTACGAAGACCAGCCAGATTTATGTCCTGGAGGAATACTGAGCTACAGTCTGGGCAAATAAAAGCGCATGAAAATAATCATTTGCTCAGCAGTCGCACAGACTGGTCTGTATTCTGAGTTTGGACATTCGTTTCCGGTCCCACACTCCAGCAGACAGGATGACACTGAGAGGAGCCCATCCCAGCTCCTGAGATGATTTCTCCTGCAGGCCTTTCCTCCCCACCGAGGCCAGGGCTCCTAAGGCTACTGGAGGGTGGAACTGAGACCTGCACAGGATACGGACAGCAAGTTAAAATAATCTTCCTTCGAAACCTGCATTGCAAAAATAACTTCTTCTTGCAACAGCACGCAAAGCATTTTTCAATGTTATTTCTCTCCTCCTTGTAAGGTTCACTGTTATGGTTTTAGTTCATTTTTGTCATCAAGGTCCAAAAATTTTATCATCTCATTTAATCCAGGTGAAGCTGGTACCTTCCATTTAAGCATCACTCAGACCAAAACTAAGCTAGGGAAGCCCTGTAATACAGAGCCCTTCTAACCTGTAGGTTAGAAGTGCAACAGTGCAACAAATATGAATAAAAATATTCTCTGGTTAAAGCAAAATGCCACTTGTGCAAGCAGTGCTGAGAAGTCGCCTTTTGAAGCAATCCACCCTTTTCACGTCGTTTTTTTTTCACCAGTCCTTCCACAATTGCAGCTTTAACCTTCAGCACAGGCAGCAGTGAAAGCAAGAGGCTCTTGCAAAGGCACCACTGGGTCTGCACCCGCTGTCTGGGGTGCCCTGGAGAGCCCACAGACCCCTGCAGCTCCTCCAGGACTCCCCTTGGCTGCCCCATCCCTGAGTGCCCAGGGAGCCTGAAAAACATGGGATTTAACACCCAGCCGCTTACATATTCCAGTCACTTTCTGCCTTATTTATGTGCATGCACAATATCCTGATAAACTATAAGGGAGGCTGCGGCTACTCCATCTGCATTCTCTTTTATGCTCGAAAGATAAATTGGGGCTGATTCAGAGGACAGATTTAAAGAACGCAGTCTGTTACCGAGACAAGCGCAATCTTTCCAGGGAGCCCTTGTAGCGGGTTGTCTCCAGATCATGCCTTGATTTGTTTGCTAAAATAAATGGGACAGCACACAAAACTCAATTCATATACGAGACACCTCTTCCAGCCCACTATACTTTTCTATTTCGCTTAGTCAAAACTGTCTTGTTCTATTATCTCTCGATAAGACCACTTAACGGCAACATAGAAAATTAAAAATAATAAAAAGCTAATTAAAAATTTCAGTGCTTTCCTTTTAGCCTTTGGTAATCTACGGAATTGGAAGACATTTATATCCAAAGCACATTACAGTTTAAGGGTTTTTCTGACTGTAATAATCCATGGATACTTTCAATGGATTTTAATACAGACAAAATCAAAGATATTTTATGGAGCAGTAGAAGAATTTAATAAAAAAATCAGAATCCATCAATCATCTTTTTAAGACTAGGTGATAGAATTCGGTAGCAGGGATAAAAGTCCTAATAAACTCTGCAGTAACAGTTCAGAAGGCTGAGACAAAAGCCATTATCTCCTTTTAAATCCAGTAGGGTTTTTCCATAAGGGATGGTCTGAAATACAAATGACCACAGGAATAAAACACAAATGCTCGAGCTTCCTACATCTCTCTTGACTTCATTTAAAAAAAGAAATATAAAACCATAGTCAACTTTTGTTATCACCAGTTTCCAAATGACAACTTTCAGAGACCCTGAATCCATTCTCAGAGTGCACTCGAAGTTCTGGGGCTCTGGTTCTTGAATTTAGTAATGAAGGCAGATTACCTTAATCTAAGGAGATGCCATGAAATCCTTCAAGTGGATGCAGAGAGAGGCTACGCATTTGCCCACTTCGTTTGGGAGGGAAAGCCCACTGGAGCCCTGCCATGACAATAAAGGGCTCCCTGCACACCAGTTCACACGTGGGGCTAAATGTGAAGTGACATTTCTCAATGAAAGAAGCAGTATTTACTCGTGTGCTCAGCATTTTGATGTCCACCAGAATCTGGCAAACATGATTATAGGGAGCCAGCAGGCATGCCACAGCTCTATTCAGCCCTCGCGGTTTAGTGCAAGGCTATGCAACATATAAATAAAATATAACGGGCTGCCTTGGGACGGCACTCTGGGAGTGGGATTTCATGCATATGGATGGACTTGACACACATTTCGCAAGGACGGAATATCTGAACCAGAGTGGGCTGCTTCACCCACCCTATGGGGTCAGTTCAGCATCCTGCGCTCCGAACTATGAGCCTGAGCAGAAACTTCTGGGCTTCAGGGACTAGTGATGTTTATTTGTGCTACTTTGCATGGCATTTTAATTAGTAACTGTGTGGATTAAAAAACTGTGAATGGACACACAGGGGCAGTTGTGCAGCCCAGCTTTTGTGTTTCTACTCCCTCAAAAAAATCCTGTTTGAGGACATCAGCAGGGGGTTAATGGAAGCTTTGATAAAGTACTCCGAAGCCTTTTATTGTTACTGAACTACCGACTGGACTCTGCTGTCTCTCTGGCTGCTTTCCAATTTATTTAGTCAGCTGCAAAAACAACTAGAGAACTTAGAAGCCCATCGAAAGATTTAGTAGCCACAAACATTCTTGGGCAAATTCTCCTTCCACATGAAAATATTTCTGTGCCGGCTTTTTAAGGGAAGTGCTCACACCAATCGTCATGCTCCAAGAATGGGAAACATCGGTGTGCTCCCAGGGAAAGTGAGCACACAGTTGAACAGTCCAGAGCAAATATAAGCTGCAGGACTGCATCTCCACCTCTGTCAGTTTGGTAACTATTCATCTGTACCAACATCACTGAGACCAGTGCCTCCTTGAAGTAAATTTATGTGACTTAAATATGATCAACACTACCCAGTTCTGAAATTAAGCATCTCTTTCCCTAGGAGAATGTGTAACTAACCTCCATTTTCCATAGCAAACCACAAGATCTTTTAAAAAATGTGACCAAACTTTTATTTAAATGCTGCAATTACATCCTGGCTCTATCTGACATGCAGCTTGTCGAAGCTGTTCACTGAACCCTGAAGCTGGTTATTTACTAAGGATCTTTAGAAAGCACTTTTTTTTCCTTCCGACCAAGACTTGTATTCCCCACCTTGAATACAAATTCATGGAAATGGGTGGTGCAGACAGCTTTGCCAGAAAGTAGGCAGTTGTTATTTTATTTTTTTTTTTTTTTTTTTGTGGAATGCTGCAGTTACCTTAAAGTAATAATTTAATTCTTCTCAACAATAGTTTTCCCGGTTTTGTTTTTAAGATGGGAGCACGTATGCCTATAACTACACATTTATTACAGACCATCAGTTAAAGCCTCTGCAAGAACACAGAGTTGTTAGAAGAAACTCCCACTTGCATCTGCCAGCTTGGAGAAGCTCCTTACTCAGACACTTAAACTTACACACGTAATTAAACATGCAGCAGAAGAAACCTGAGGCAGTCAACACATGATGTCTTCAAGTCTCTGAGAAATCTCACACTCAATGCTGAAATTTGCCCATTCAAAAGTACTCCCCACTGTTCAGTTCCACACAATTCCCAAATTTCTAGTGCTAGGATCACATTTCTTTCTGGATGTCCCACTGCATTAGTATTTAAAAGATCTGTGGTTTCCCAAAATACTTCACTGGGTTTGCTTCAGAAGTCTTCGCAGTACCTCATTTCAATATAAATGTTCAGATGTCCAAAGCCAAAACACAAGTCTTTTTGAAAACCAAAGCAGGGGAGGAAAAGGCAGGTGGCTGTCCTGCACAGCCTGGCGGGTCACCTCCCCGATCAGGGCAGGTGAAACCCTACAACAGCTTGTCCCAACCCTCCTGCTTAAACTGGTGTGTGCAGGGGGGGATCGCTGCCCATGTCCAGCAGAAAAATGTGAAGCCTTAGAAACCCCACTGATTTAGATTAAAAATGAGAAAGTTGCATATAATTAGCCTGGAATTCTGCAAGATGCTGTAACAAATCATTCAGAGTGTCATGCTCATGGATCATCCCTTTTCCAAGCCCTTGCTTACTAGTTCTGATTTTATTTCCTACTGAATTCAGGCTTGACACAGCTCCATGTAGGGAATAAGGAGATTGCTGGTCCATCATCCTTAGCACAAACACCTTAAAGCAAAGTAAGAACACCCCTTTGCAACTCCCCTTTCCCATTACCCTGATATTTTACAGAAAAAAGAATGCAGCCAGTAGTATCACACACACTTCCCATGCTCTGGACAGCTGGCATGCATCCAGGTGCTTGCCAAGAGATTATTTTAAATCAGGCTTGTGGGGAACTGGGTGGCCAGGGTGCTGTGACTGTTTATACACACCCAGCTACGTGCATGAGTTTCCTCACGGGTTTGTGTGCCTGAAAAAGGACTACTGGAACAGGCTATTTGTATCCTTTGGCTGCAGGGAACAAGTAACTGGAAAGGGTGGGATTGTGCTGGTAGCAAGTACTTTGAATAAAAATAAAAAAATAAATTGACTCTTGGATGCCTCTGAAGGCTACAGCCAGGCCAGTTGTGCCCAGCATCTGGAGCGCCACTCGCTCCTGTGCTTGGGCAGAGACAGGAATTCACTCACTCTCCTGCACCTCTCCCAGGCTGGGCCATCTAGCCAGATGTCACCTCAACACTCTCCAGAAGGTCCAAACACTCCTGAGGAACAGCCCGGCCCAGCACCTTAATCCTTCCCTCCACAAAGCCCTAAACCCCACCAGCACGGCCCCATCCCCACGTCGCCCACGGGAACAAGGCAGGAGCCGGGCTGCAGAGCCCACCCGCCGTGGAAGCGGAGCTGACTGGCACGAGCATCCCAACAGCCTCAGCAGGCTCCAGGGAAGGGGGATGCCAGCACAGAAAATGACTTATTTTGCCAGCTTACACTATTTCATAGGGTCTGTGAAACTGTGACACGAGTGCATGATGAATTCTGTCTTTGCATTCACAGAGCTCCTTCGCCGGCTATTTGGAGACGAAGTCTTCCTCGAGGTTATACAGCCCTTCAAAAATTATGTTTCAACACAACAATAAATAGCTCTTCACCAGGACTGCATTAAAAAAACAGGAACAGTTTTTGCAAGAGCTGAGCATAAAACTAGCAGTCTGAATGACTACAGACCTTGTGATTTTTAAAATCGAAATTAACTTCTTTTAGCACCTCCCTATCGATAAGATTCTTAACGTGCACATAAATATCACCACGCACAAAATCAAAAAATGTTATGTTCACTCTCAGCAAACAGCAATTACTTACTTCTACTGAAACCAGGACTATACTCCAAGAACATGAGGGAGCTTGGAGCATCAGATGGATCGATCAACCTTCAGAGCAACTTAATTTTATTTTCCAGTAGTAGTTTAAGGGTGTTCATGCAGTCACCTAAAGAAAGCTCTGTGACTGAAATCTACTTAACAATGTCTTTTGATGTTTCAGTACAGAGCAATTCTTTATAGGTAAGTTATAAATATCCAAGAAAATAGTACATTAAAAAGAAAATACTAAAATCCTTAGCTTTCCTGGCCTTGGCATGCATTGCTTTTGATCTGCCTGAGCAACTACTATTATTTTGACACGAGGAGCGCACACTGACCAAGGGCAACGTATGTCCATGAATTTTTACTGACTGCAAATGCAGCTCAGCACAGGCTAAACCACACTGGCATAATGTAAGACCTTATATGCATTTTCTGTGCCATTCTGTACAACACGTCAGGAATGCTAATCAGCATTTGAAAGGAAACGTGGGCTTTCAAAGAAGACCCACCAAAATGCAAAATGGGAATATATATTCCCCTACCAAAAGTCCAGTAGAACTTATGAGTCATAACTCCCACTTCTTTTCCCTCTACCCCTGCCATTCCTGACTTAAAACACCATCATCCTTAAAGGACTGGGATCTTTCACGTTTGGCTTTTTTTTTCCTTTTAGTAAAGGAATTAAGAACATAAACAACAAATCTAAAGGCTAAATAAAACTGAGTAACAGCTGGTATTTCCCTTCCCTGCACAGAAAGTCAGTATTTTGGGTTTACCACAAATGCAGCCTGTCCCAGAGGAATACTCAATTCACATGGATCTTCTCGGAGATGCTGAAATGCTGGTGGCACTGTGACCCATTTTAGCTCCTGCCTGGACATGGATGCTGAAGCACTGCAGGGCTCTGGGTGACCGCGTGGGACTGGGGAACGCACAGAAGAGGGGGAAGGACTGCAGCACTGCCAGGCACCCTGCTCTGCCCAGGGATGAGGCAGCTCTGAGCCAGCTCTGAGCCAGCTGAGCACACTGCTGCACAGGCCAGGAGAGGGCCATTGCACTGACAGGGGCTGGGCAGAGGACTGACAACAGGAGGAAGAATAACCGGGACAGAGAGCCTGAGATATTCTCAAAAAAGATCATTTCTTGATCCTGAGCACAGGCAGCTTGAAAACATTCAGTGTGATGCAACGGGAGAAAGAGTAAATTTATTTATTTATACTGTATTTTCATCCTAATTGGCACATCCTGCATCCATCTAGCTCTCCAGGTCCACTTAAGGAAACACTTAAGGAGCCCAAGGTAACCTAACAAGGTAACAAATCACCAGGCAGTCTGTTTATTCAGAAATATCAACTGCTTTAACTCCAGCAAGCAAAGGAGCGAGCAGGACACCCATCTCTCATAAAATGCAAACAAAACAAAGGAAGCCAAGCAAGCAGGATAACAAGTTTGGATTTTAAATCTCATTTAAGCTTGTGTAGGCTCTGCTCCCCACACCGCTCCTCTGCCTTATGAATGCCTTTAGCATCCATGCAAAAACCCTGTCCCTGTGGCACTGCCCACTCAGACGGGCACACAGAGGGACTGAGCAGGGAACCTGCCTCTCTGGCTGGAGACCCAAACAGCTCAGCTGTTTAATCCTTAATAAAAATATAAACTGCTCAGCGCCTCTTCAAAAAAACCCACACAAGCCTCCTGCATGCTGTGAACAAGATCTCTTTATTGAGAGCTTTACTTTTAATTTTGAACAGCTTCGCAGTATTATCCTTAGCAGAAAAAAGAAACAACCAACAAGCCGGGCGATTTTTTAACTACTCAGTCAACAGCCAGATAGAGTTCCTCACTGCAATCAGCTTCTCCTAGCAGCATCACATGAGAATTGCTGGTCTGCATCTCTTCCACAAATCATTTCACAATTTTTTAAAGATGGACAAAGTGCTGATTTAATTTCATCAAAAACTGAAAGCCCAAAAGCCACCACTGCTGGTGGTGAGACCTCCAATATCAGCACTTACAGTACTTATTGTGCTAAGGACATTGGCTCCAAGTTTCAGCAGATCCGTGTTCCATCCTTGCTTTTTCTGTTTCTTTTTAATTTCATATAGGAAAAGAGTAATGGTTCTCAACTCAAAAAAAAAAAAGGAACTATACTAAACGTGCAGAACAATGAGCTGAATTCATTCAAAATTCTTAAAATGTCACAACACTAAAGTATTTCACCAGGAGATAGAAATTTTTACTTGCTTCAAAGCCTGAAATCTAACTTTTTTTGAAAAAAAAGCAAGCTATAAAAACCAATACCTTTTCCAAAGAAGCAGAAAAAAATATTTTTTTCAAACGATTTTTGATCCTACTTTGAATGGCAAGTCTTATTTTCATTTAAATACTTTTCTATAGTATTGGAAACTGAAAAGAGTTTCTAAACAAAGAGTGGAAAATAAACTGCCTCATTTCACTATCTCCAGGAATAAAACGACAAAAGCAAACAAAAAACCCACCTGTGCCTTTCAACTGCACCTTTTATGTCACTGCAGTGCATTCCACCAGTTTTGTGCTGAATATACCACAAGTGATTTCTCATTGCTTTCTGCCTGTCTCCAAAAGCACACCTTCCACAGGGGCTGGCACCACGGCAAGCAAACACAGACACCCGGAGTCCTCATTCTCACATCAACAACCGCTTCGAAAATTTGTGTATTTTCTTCAGATTTCTTCAGGTTGCATATTTGGAAGGTCAAATTGTTACGAGGAAGAATTCCCTGCTCTCTTGCATACTTATCATTTCTACTGAATTTAACTGGGAGATGCACCTCTTGCAAAGACTTCTAGCAAATTCTCCAGAACACAACCCAAAAGCACTGCTCATATGTAAAGAACTAAAAAAACCTCCCCATATTGACAACATTTTTTTCCTATCGAGTGTTGAGTAGCACAAGCACAGAGACCACAACCAACGAAGTAATTTACAAATTTTCAGTGTTGGTGGTTTAATTTTTATTAGTAAAACAGAGAAGAAGTGCTATTAAGGGAGGATCTTGGCTCTAATCTGGATTTAGAATTGCCTTAAAGAAACCAAGGCAGCTTTACTTTAGTGTAAGAAAAGGTGCAAGATCAAAACCAAGCCTGTGGCAGTGCTCCATCATGACACGATTTCTTTATAATGAAATATAGTGAAAGAAAATTAGTGGCACAAGGATTTTAATGCACTCCAGACACACATTTACAATGATTAAACAGATCAGTACTTGTAAAACCCAAGGGTCTAACTTTACAAACCTTTACTCAAGCAAGCAGTTTCACCAAAATCAATGGGATTATTTGCATATGTAAGGCTATTTATCTCAGCTGAGATCTGTAGGTTTAGGCCACACATTTCTATTTAAATCTTCTATGCAGCAGAAACCACGAAGTTGTATGAAGAACAGGAGAACACTGCACCTTGGAATTAATTTTCATTTATACCAGTATAATTTTCTCTGTCCCTCTGACGCATTTGATAAACTGGATATGTTTCGAAATTGGAAATGTTGGCAAAAATACAAATTTCCTGATGGGAAGAATACTCCTCATGGATAATAAACAAAATCAATTCTTATTTGCATATTCAATCAGATTTTGGTTTGCATATAAAAGCATAAGATGGAAGAATTTTCACACGGTAGATGGATCCTGCTCACTTATTCATGCATATATGCATCCACTAATCCTTACACACGCCAAAATCACTCAGAAATACTCTCTTTGCTAGGCATTCATAGCACAAAAACACTGTCCCTGCTGCTGTTCTCAACCTCCTCTTTTCGTATAGCGTATGACAGCACTCTCCCACAGCTTTCTCCCAAGACTCCCTAATAGCCCCTGCTCTCTATTAGTCTTCTTTTCACTAGGCAAAGTGGTAGTTTGAATTTTTGAATCATAATTTAAAAGGGATGCTGTCAACTGTATATGAAGAACAAAAAACACTGGACCAGATTTTCAAAGGCGCTTCAGCATGGACTTGACAATTTTGCTTGTAACTGTCACTGCACAATTGAATGTATCTCTCACTGGTAATACTGACGTGTCCTGGACTACAGTTAATATTTGCAGATTTAGACTATGCCTACCTATTTTTCACACACACCTACTAAGAAACAGAATTCAAAATATTTATATGGTCTGGTACTATCAAAATCTGCAATATTAATATTGTCTCATACACCATAAGCCCAGCGATAAATGACACCCTGCAAGCTACGCTCCGAGGTGCTGAATGCCTGCAACATCTGTGGGACCTGAAGGCAATCAGCACTCTGAGCCATCAGATAACAGGTTTGACGGTCTTGCAGCCAGTCTGACAGTCTGGATATCTCATTTGCATTTAGAAGAGTGTCATATTCAAATGTATATAATTTTGTGCATTAAATTAAAAATTCAACTGGAACCCTGTGCATTAAACCCTAGCTGGCTGCAAACTAAAAAATGTTTTCATGTAATTAAAGAAAAAGATCAAACAAATTAGCATCAAAATGAAATGGCAATCTGCTGCAGCAGCCTCTGCCTCTACTAGGTCAAGCATGGGGTACCGAAAAAGCAGAGCTACCCAGGGTATCTGAAATAATCTCGTATACACAGAAATAGTATTTCACTCTCCCAGATGAATGAAATGCAAGAATCAGTCAGCATGAAGTTGAAAGCTCATATAGGATTTCTACAGCAATTCCAGCTCTGATCAATCGAAACATTGTCAGTAGCAGGTTAAGGAGGTATTTATTTAACAAGGGGACAGAATCCAATTGACTTTCCAGCAGAGGAGAGCGAGCAGGCAGGCGAGCGGGCGCCCACTCGTTCCGCTCGTTGAATCGTACGCAGCCCTTTTTCAAGGGGGCAGCAGCACAACCCTGTGCTCCCCGCACACGTATTTTGCCCTCTGCAGACACCAAGGACATCCTTGTGTCCCTGTACAGGGTGTCCCCTGCACAGAGCAGAGCTGCTGGTGGGCCAGGGGGAAAACAGAGCAGCTGTGCTGTTGTGCTTCTGCAGAATGCCTCCCAGCGTCCTGCGCGCGTGCTGCAGCACAGCCTGCTCCCAGACACAGCGCCGAACCCTCCTCTCTCCCTGCCTCTGAAGCATTTCAACTACCCATATAAATCACCAGAAAATAAGGGTTTGACCCAGTTACACATCTTAGGGCTCCTCGCATTCATTTGCTAATGCTAAATGTAACGGAAATCACAGCTTTCCTAAAAACAGGCAGCAGGGAGCGTAAGGGAATTGCTGTTTATGTTCCTACCTGCTTGGTTAGTTGTCACAGTGACCGACACGGCCTGGTCCTGGCTGGGGTTTTGCCTGGACACTCCATTCACCGCCCAGACTTCGAAGGTGTAGTTGGTGTGTGCCAGGAGGTCAGTGATGGAGACTTTGGTGGTCTTCAGGCCGTTCTGCTGGGGGCTGAAGTGCACCCCACTGCCGCAGGAGCGGCAGCGGCTGAGCTCGCCGGCCCCGCACCTCTTGCACACCACGTTGTAGGAGATGTCCTCCCGGCCACCTTTGTTCTGGGGGGGGCTCCACTCCAGGTTCACTGAGGTCTCATTGACATTGGAAATCAGGTTCTGGGGAGCAGATGGAGGGCCTAAAAAGACAAAATCCATATGTTTTTAGTTAAAAAAAAAAAAAAACAAAAAAACTCAAACCAAACCAAACAAACAAAAAAAAAACCACCGAAAAAACCTTACCTAGTAACATCAGAGTTAAGGGTCCCAGACCCTGTGCAACTCCCATTTAAGTTAAGGACAGCAGAGACCAAACAGAATTTTACTTCTCTATGTTCATAATGAAGGCAAAAGAATTAACTGGTAAGTCAAACCAATCTCTTCATCTGATGAACTAGCAGTATTTTGCAGCTCTAAATGAGCCTGAAAGCTCAGTATTGCAATTAAACAGGACTGGGACTTTCTCCCTTTCACTGTTTACACTTGTTATGAAAAATGTTGAATTTACATATCTTACATTCATTTTTTCCATGATCTCCTAAGCAAAGCATCAAATGCACAAACTCCTGCTTCAGATTTTCAAGGTCCCCCATTACCTACAGGCAGATTCTCATTGAAATTACTATAGAAATATCTCATGGTATCTTTTTCTGAAAAATATAAGTGCAGTATTTTCTAGACAAGTTGATGTTAAATCACATTCAGTGAACACTGTAGCCCATCAAGCAGGGACCTGAACATGACACTTCAGCATGCAGGATGGAGATTTGAGTAGAAAGCCAGACACAAGAACTGAGGCTTTCAAGGATGGGGAATACAGTTTACAACATGGGAGTGCTGGAGAAAGTGAAAGAACTGGAGAGGAAAATATGGCAAGCATCTGAAGGAAGAGCTGATAAAAGAAACTTGGTCAGAAACAGGAGACCAGACAGAAAGCTTGGCAGTAAGGGTGGATCTGAGACACAAGGTCAGCTTTTCCACCACAGGGACGGGAGAGTTGAAGACTCAAACACGCTGCCAGAGCTCCCAGCTGGTTCCAACACAGGGACTATGGGATTAGAGCACGGAGCCGAAAGCAGGCTGGGCAGGACCTCCCTGGGCAGGAGAGGGCAGAGCCCAGGGGCAGCAGCCCCTCCTGCACCCCTCCAGAGGTGCCGTGCCAGCCCTGCTCCAGCAGACAAGCTGCCGCCGGCACTGCCCTGCCACGCCGACCAGTGCACGGGCACAAATCCTATTTATGTGCTTAAATCCCCACAGGCCCCAAACCCACAGGCAAACTGAAAATGCAGAAGAGCTAATCCTGCAACTCTTAATCTAATTTCAATACAGTTGAGACACAGGTTTTGTACCCTTAAACTTACGATGGATGATTCAGAGCGAACCCATGGAAGAGATGGGTATTTTATCCACCTCAAAAAGCTACCCTGACCATTGCTGGGCAGCCTGCTCTGGGGCAGAGCACACAGGTACTCCAACACACAGTGCCTGGGGGCAGGGCTGCAGGTAAGCACTGCATCCAACAGAAATGAAACAGAATGAGAAGACTGCAAAATGCAACAATCCAAACCAGAACACAGTAAAAATGGCTGTGCTTAGTAACTACTGATAGTCAGAGCTGTACATACATAATAACATTTTTATTAGCAGAAATACACTGGAAATAATTTTGAATTCAAAATACAAGAAAGCTCATGAAAGCTTCTTAGATTTCACCAAAATACATTTGATGGTTGCAATTCAAAGGAAGTTCAACTGGATCTCCTCACAGAAAAGGAAGGAAAGGAGAAAGTTCTGGCAAATTTGTCAAACATTATGAAACGATGAACCTGGTAAAAAAGAATCAGCCAGCACCAACAGTTCCATTAAGTGTGTAAATAAATAAGTCAATCTCTTATATGCCAAAGGTACAAAAAAAAAATCATGGTAAGACAGGAACCGAATACATTGAAAACGTGAAATTCTACTACAAAGTGACTCATCACGTGTAACAGCAAAGAGGTTAAGCTGTTAAGGGATGACTGTGGGGAAGATTAATTGTGGCTCTCTCCTCAATTCATCAGGTTCATCTCAAAGGAAGCCCGAGGCCTGAGCAGGCTGCATAGGATAAGGTTTTAAGGGCTGCATCACCTCCTCAGGTCTGTGCTTGAAGCCACCAGGATGTAACACATGCTCAACAGGAGACAGGACTTTTATTTTGAGAGAGGTAGGTATGTTAAGAAAAGAGTCTTAAATGATATAGAGGTCAAATGGATCTTCAGTACCTAAATGAAAGGTCTGCTGCAGAAGTAGCTAAGCAAGGATTGTTTGTCTGTGCTCACTTCAGAAATACAAAATTAATACATCTATTTTGAAAGGAGGGAAATCCTCCCTTCTTGCCAAACCTTTGAAACAGTCTGAGTTAATCGGGGTTGACAGGTAGAATTACTGCAAGAAGAGAGAGCCGAGCCCAGCCCCTGAGCCAGGGAGCCCTCCTGCCTGCTGCCCCACCAGGCTGCCATTCATGGCTTTTATTTATTCACTGGCAGCATTTAGGACTCCTATGGACAAAACCCTTTTACTCAAAGATCAGTTACTGAACACAGTGAGAGATGTTTCCTGATCCAAAAACCAGACAAGAAAAAAAAAGGAAAGAAACTGGGTTTACTCTCTATTCATCACATGGAAATGGAGGCAGAGAGAGAGGTGGTGAGACAAGGGCACACAAGATGTGCTTTGCACATCTGGGCAGTGGTCATAACTGTCCCAAGTCCCAGCCCAATGCCTCTGTCCGATAACCAGCTCTCCTCCCCCCAAAACCCGGCTTTGCCAGCTCCCCTGGGTACGAGAAAGTGGTCTCTGCTTAGCCTGCAAATACACAAGCTTTCTTTTCAAGAACAAACTCTGAGTGCAATGAGGTGGAAGACACCCCTGAAATCGTGAACTCAAGCGGCAGCGCAGGAACTGCTGAGCAGGAACCGAACCAAACTCTCTCCATCCCAGACTTCCCCAGACTGCCTCACACCCAGGGCACACAGGTGCACAAGGTGACAACACCTGTCCCTCCGCACTGTCAAGGGAACAGGAAAACCAACAAAAGCCTCTGGGGGAAGCAGCAGCCTCAGCAGGCTGCAAGCCCAGGTGCACACTGTACAGTGAGGGTCTGCCCTGGCCAGAGCAGCAGCCAGAGCCACTGGGAGCTGAGGCTGCGTGTCCTCCCAGAGAGTGGTCAGGACCTGGCAGCAGCAAGCCCTGAACAGAAACTGCTCCTGTGGGAAACATCAAGAGCCTTATAGCGAGCAAAAGCAGGAGGCATTTTCATACAGAGCGTTCACTCACTGCAGTCACACATACGCGAGAGCATCAACTCGCAGCGCAGCCAGGAGAGCTGAGACAAGGAGCTGCCAGTGCAAACACTTCCTTCCCCGAGCAGCATCAGCTCAGCCAGGGCCAAGAATATCCCCTTTTCAGGGGGGTATTCCTGAAGCAAAGACCTCCACGGGAGGAGGGCTCATACTGACACAGCTGGGGTCTGAAAGATGTGCCTCTTAGCTCAGATACAGCAGCCAGTTTGGGGTTAAACTCACACAGTCTGATGTCCATTAAGATGTTTTCCAAGGCTCTAGGTCCAGTTTCACATGGGAAAATGTGCCAGAATGAATCAAGCTCCTCAGAAGCAAAAAGTCAGTAATTAGTATGTGGGACAGGGCATTGCAGTGTCTAAACAGAGATGCGACGAAGCGGAAAACCAGGGAAGCAGATGCTTGCAGGTCACAGAGATGAGTGCACCAGCTCCAGCATGAAAAGGAAGATGCGGGGGAGTCTCCAAATGGTGGGCTGACATTACAGTGAGGGGAAAAGCAATTCCTTTTCTTCCTGGAGCATAGTCATCAATGGAGCTGTTGGCACAGGGAGTGGGGAATAGCTTCAGATTGATGGGCCTGGTTTCAGATGTTGAAACACAGGGTGTATCTGCTCCTTCAATGGTGATCAGGATTTGCTTTGTTTCTGACAACAGAGCCGCTGCTGATAGATGAGATAAACCCTTTCAGAGCCATGGCAGGCTGCAAGGGCCAGGGTAGTTCCTGGATGAACCCAGCCAGCAGGATCCCACAGGAACAGCATCATGACAGCCAGACCATTGCCCTCACACAAACCTGCGTCCTCTGGCAGAAAAATCTAGCTACGGGGCAGATGAGAGAGGTGACAGGGACCTGTGCCTCTGAATCACCACCACCTGTAATTTTGTCATAAGTCCCATGATCTACAGCATTTTTCATAACTCTCCTGCCAACAGAAGTATGCTATTGCATGGGCTATTTGGAACTCTGGAAGAATGGAGCTAATACTGCCGCTGCACTGCCTGGAACAGTTTAAAAATGTGACAGTTCCTACAGAAAACTGAATTTAAATCTAAAGAGTCTAATTCTGAAAAACAACTAATTTTAAAACTCATTTTATGATGTTAGGAAGGCAGGTGCTGTTGTTTTCCCTGCACAGGACAACAGAATCTGAGGGAGGGATCTACAGAGCCACTCAGTCTTCTCATGTCAGCAGCTGCAAAGGGGACACAGTTTGATCATGGAGCCTGAAAGCCGGATCCCTCTCCCGCCCCTTTAACCAGCACCCTGAACAGACAGGGGGACTCCTCTGTGGGAACACAGGGAACGGAAGTTTTCAATTTTATTCCTTCCTGGGGCTCCATAAATCTCGCTTCACAATAAACCCATCAAAATCAAGTGAGCCATGAAGCAAATGGGAAGGCCCTGGGTGGAGCAGTTCATTGTGTGTGTCAGGGCTGAGGGAAACACTGAAGAGTCTGTTTAGCAACGAATAATCTTCATCAAGCTAATCTTGCTATCTTCCTTAACCCTCCTATTAGATTTCCTTAAATGTATTGGGCAATGCAGATTGTTTGGCTTTCTCTTGCTGCAATAAGCTATAGCCATTACAGCTATCTGTCTTTCATCCACAGATACAGAGATCTGTCTGTCTTAAGGACGATGTTGTACCCTAGTCAAACAAACATTCATGGAAACAAGAATTTTTCAGAGATTAATAGCATAAGCACTACTTGTATTAAAAGGACTGATGTATTTTAGCACTCTTTCTACAACTTCAGGCAGTATTTTAACTTTTCATCCATCAGCATTTCTGTCCCTTCCTTCCTACACTCAAGTCTCTCTCCAGTCAGAAGCCTCCCACACATGCCTGTATGACTGACAAGGACCTGGTGAAAACAAAGGCACATACCAACACCTGACTGTCCCCTTCCTTCCTTCCAGAGCACAGGAGATCCCTGTGTGCCAGCTCTCTGTGGATTACAGCTCTCTGTGGGCACACTTCAGGAGCCTTGATGATGCATCCCAGGGATGAAGCCTGGTCCAAGCACTGGAGTGACTCACAGACAGCTTCAGCAGGGAAGACCCGGTAATGAACTTGCTCTCCAGGACTGAAGGAGCACCTGTGGGGTGCAGATGGCAAGGGGACACAGCTGGGAAGCAAACCAGGCTGCAGACTAAGGATGGGCATAATGACACCTCAGTAAGCTGTTTATTTGCAAAGAGTACAGTATTTTCCATTTAAACCAGCTGCCCTAAAGACTAAGGGGCATCAGAGATAGTTGAGTCAAACATCAACAGGTTATTTGACTGTTGTTTGGATGCCATCCAGCTGAGAACATTATCCCAAAGCCCCTTTCTTCCTGTCCCCAAAGGATAGCAGCACAAATGCAGGAGGTTCAGCCTCACAAATCTGGCGAAGTCATTCTGCCAAGGAGAAAGAATGCCTACCCCAATGCAATGAATGGTTTCCAAGAAAGATAGCACAAAGGGGATTAGCTGCAACTGAGTGAATATTCCTGCTGCCCTGAGGGATCAGCATGCCCAGCCCTTCACGAACACCACAGGGAAAGCACAGACCCCAGGACTGCAGCGTGCCCAAGGATGGGGTCTAACCAGGGCGTGCCAGGACTGCAAGTGCAGCACCATCACAAAGGCAAAAGTGGGGAGGAGAGAGCCCCTCCCCTGACAAATGCCATACACCACAGACCCGTACAAAGCCACGACAGGGTACATGCTGTAGCTGGGCTCCTGAAGCTGGAGGGGCTCCAGGGAGATAGGCAGGCAGGCATGGTTGGGTGTGCAGGGAGACCCCAACCAAGTCAGTCCTCCCTTCCTTCCTACAGCTGCAAACCCGACAGGTCCACACAACCAAAAAATGTCCCTGAAAACTAACCCTGGCATTTGAACGTAGACTTGTAAGTGCACTGTGCTGGGAAACTGTATTTAAATGGTTATGACAGAGGTTTTAATATCCCTGGTTTTACATCTTCCTTTTTTATTACTGATCTGCCCAGCAAGGTGTTTCTCTAAAAGACTCCGTGGGTGTATGCGGTAAATTCAATTACAGTTTTCTACTAAGAGACCAGACAGACTTGTTTGACATAAAGAATACTGTCTTCACTAAACCAGTTAATTTAGTTCAGCAACAGTGTATGGTTAGGAGGCGTGGATTAAAGCACAGAGAACGGAGACGAGAATGAAATGATCCCCAGCAAAACAGCTCCCGAGTGACCTTGCTGTCCCATAAAATGACAGGAAATAAGAAGGACCTTGCAACTTGGTCCTCTGCTGCCCCAGGTTGACAGGACTCCAGAATCCCAGTTCTAGACAACTAGCAGCTCCAAATTTTGGGCAAACTAAATTTGTTCACCAAAGACAGACGTGAGTAAAGAAATTGCTTTTTCTCAGAGGTCCCATGGCCACAGGACTGAAGATAAAGTTGTGGGCTTTAGTTTGTCCAATTTTATCAGACACAAGTAGCCTTTACATACTATTTCCTTAAGTTGAAAAACAAAAACATCACAAAAGAAACCAAAAAAAACTTCAGCACAGGGTTCTGACACTTGATTCCTTTAAAGTGAATTTAGCACTTCCAAGAAACCCACTCTGGTGGCACCCAAAATAAAGCTCTCTTAGTCACAAATAGCTGCCTGTCTGCACATTTCTGTCACAGCCTGGCAGAGGGCTCCTTCACGAGCTTCCTTTTTTATGCCAGCTTAGTCTTCAGCCACCAACAGCGGTAGTGAATTATTGTGGCAGCAACATTACCCATTAAGGACTGAACTGATATTATCAGTATTAGGACTGTAACCACATGTGTTTACTACTGGCCTATGGTATAGTTAAGATTTATTACCTTGAAAGATCTGGCTGTGGGAGGAGATCTATTAAAAACACAAACTGAAACCCACACTCTCCATGGAAGTGCTAATGGAGATTTTTTTAAATATATACCCTCAAGAAGGCAAGCCTTTGTTAGGAGCATCCTGTCAGTCACCAGATCAGTGCATTTAAAATGTACCTCTTTTAAAAGAAAGATGCTTTCTAAAGATATGTATGTGACTAAGTAACTAGCAAGATGAAACTTTTCAGCCCTGGAAGGAGAAAATGATTTAAAAAATAATTTACTCCATCTGCGTGGGCACGTGTGTAAAAGCACATTTCTCCAGCAGGTAACGGATGTCTCTGCAGCCAGAGCAGTGGATAATTATTTTCAAGTGGGTTGTCACACTGCATTCAGCCTGCATTCACCTGACTATGTGAAATCAGAAGGAAGCTTCATTGGCAATTCCCAGCAGACATCAGAAAACCTCAAGCATGTAGTAAAGACTTTAATCTTCTTTAACCATTCCTGCACTCTCCTTGAAGAAAATACCACTTCTTTTTTGAGGGAGAAAAAGCAGACCTTAGCTTGATAAGGATTCTAAATTATTTTAACAAACAAAAAAAAAATTAAAATACTGTATTAAAAAATAATACAATAATCTGCTACAGCTCAAAGCTTTCTAACTTCACCCTAAAACAGTGAAAGCCCTGTTAAAACTGTGAAAATACTGTTAAATGCAGCTGTGTGCCAGCTATGGGTGTTTGCTAATCAAAGTCAATCAGGCAGACCAGCAGGGCCTCAATGGGCTTTGGACCAGGACTGACAAAAGGATCCTCTCTAAGAGCCTGCTCCAGAGACGCTGACCCTCTTCATCTGCCCTGATTTCAAAGGGAACTCAGCGTATTCAGAAATCTTGAGCTAATTTGCTACATAATAAACAAGATTCATACAACAGGGAAGGTTGCTATGACTCACCGTCGTTTAAAAGGAGCCTAGGATGAACTGGCTTGTTTGGAATCAGCAGCTTGGCCTTGGCTGCACTACAGAGGAGCAGCAAAGTCTTTGATAAGTTAAAGGAGCAGCAGGCACCTGGGAGCAAGCATCCGACTGTCTAACAGCAAGAAAACTTGACTAGAAATGCACTATCAGAAGCAGGGAAAAGTTTAGCACATCTGCTAAATGAGATCTGAGAGCCAGCTTTTGTGTGTAACGCAGCAAGAATAAAGAGACCAAATAAAGAGGTGTACCAAAAAAAAAAATCCATACAATGAACATTTCCAAAGATCTTTGGAGCATATCTGCAGAGAGCAATGAAATGCCAATGGAAGTACATCAGGTACCTTTGAAGGGGCAGGCTCAGGCACAGACAGGCAGCACTAGGGCTCTACTAAGGCTGTTGGTCGCGCTGCCAGCCTCACCCACGGGGCCACACTGCTGCTCTCTCAGCAAGGCCTCACCATGTATTGGTGACCATACAATACCATCCATGTATTGTATGGATGGCCTTTAACAACTCTAATCAATGTTCTTTAACTTGATCGTGATCCCAGAATTGTCTCCTTGGGGACAGGGCTGAGCGTGAAATAGAGAGTTTACTATTTTCAGAGAGGACACAAAGAAAGTAATTATTAAATGATCAATGTCTTTAAACTCCTTAAGTTCACTGACTAAAGTGTCTGGCAAAGCAGTGCCAGGCACAGTGCTCAAGAGGAAGCACTTTGGCCTCCTCTTTCCATCTCACAAGGCTTCATTGAACCTGTACAGCGGTGGAGCTGTCGATGATGTTTCAGCACGTGAGCTGTGATGCCCTTCAGATATGCCCTTGTTGTTGATCTCTAACCATCTGAAACAAAAGTTCTAACGCAGAGTAAATACCTGGGCCATGTACATTTAAGCTTGCAAATAAAGCCCACACCTTCCCGTGACAGTTGTGTATGTTGCAGCCACTAATTGCTTCTTTCAGCAGTTGTGGACAGGTCCCCTGTTGTTGTGGGCTGATTTACACAAGCAAGGGCAGCTTGGACAACCCTCACTTCTTGTCTGCCTGGCTGTTCCTGACCATTTATCATTATTTTGATTATGTGTTTTACAACTGGCGAGACCAAAGCCAAGAGGCCGCAAGATGCGGCAGCCACTTAAAATAGCAGTCATCTGCTCCATTTCCACCCCCTCTCCTCTCTCTGCATAGTTAGCTTTACAACTGGCTTATAGTAAGGCAAATGATTTGGTAAACAATTCTTCATTTATTTACTTGGGCAAGATTCCTTTGACTTCAGCGGGAGTTCTGCCAAGCCAGGGATTCCGGACCAGTGCCAGTGATAAAGTGCCCATTTCACTGGAATGTATGGTTTCCTATTTACTTGCCAAAAGTACCCTGGTTACCAGCTTCACAATAGGTTTTGTTCTTTCACCCAGAGAACAATCCAATTAATAGCTCCTCTCCTAAAGAGGCTAAAGTTAAGCAAAGAGGTCCAGTTACTACTGACAGAGGTGTGGGAAAACTGATGCTTGCAGGTACCACTCCTTTGGGCTCCGGGCTTCTCTTCCCAGAACTGCCATAGAAGAACATTTTGCATTGTCACGTATGCGAAAACATGTTATCACATCTACTCTGATGCACTATGCTGCAGACAATACCACCTGTGTTCACTCACTCTTTCGAGATAAAAAGAATTCCACTGTGGAAACCAGAAAGTGCTCTGACAGTCTGACAGGAAAGAAATCCAACCAGAAAAATAAGTTGTTCTGTAATTGGCCCAACTGCTGAATTTCTTATTCTGTTTGCCCTCTAATTTACTTCAACAACTCTACAGAACTGGGTCCTGACTAACTAAATCATAGCCCCCACTTAATTGAATAAATGTCTCTGTTAATTTAAGGCTCTGGCCAGAAAATCAGAAGACAGCTAATAAACAGTTGCTGTATTTAAAGGAGTGATGATTTCAAGTCTACTGATTATAAACACACACTGTCAAATTACTCCTGTCTCTTCTCTTCAAGCCATAACCACTCCCCTTCTTATTCAATTCCTTCAGCCCGTCACCACACACAAGGGGAGACAGTTTTCTCCTTTGAGATTCCCATCACTCACAATCCCTTTCTCTCAGTCTGGCAGCGATGCAGCGATGGACGGTCTATTTTCTCAGCCTTCGTGGAGAAGAAAAATCATTCTCTCCTTACAGCCTACCCACTGTTCCCTCTGCTCTTGCAACTGCTGCCCTACAGCTTAAAAGGCATTCTGATGTACTATTTGCATAATGAACAATATCATAGGATGTTTTAAAGAACTGAATCATTTACTGAAGGTGCGGACATACATATAAAGATGTGGAAGAGTTATTATGTCATAAATTTAAATTCTGAAAATCAGAGGCTCTATTGGCATATACCTCATACTACAGAGAACAAGCTCCAATAGCAGAGGACTGCAGCAGTGCCAGCACAAGTGTGGAAAAGCCAGTGCAAAGCCCCTACAACGCAGTAGCCGTTGACTGTGTGGTGTATCCTGCTTTCTTGTTCCCTAACAGCCACAATGGTGATAATCCACATCCGACTGGAAACTTAGAAAAGGAACAAGTTAAGCTGAAGGAAAAAGAGCACATTTGCTTATTTGTATTGTTTATAGTCTAAGCAGTCATTAAAAACATGTGCTCAAATAATCAGCTCCTATGTAATTACTCATTTGCAGCCACAGTTATTAGGTAGGTAAATTCACTCTTTTTTGAAAATGCAGGTCAAATATTTATCTCTGAGATACATCAAATGTAACACGAGATTGTGTTAAGGGTATATATAGGACTGCAACATTTACAAAATTGAAGTGTTTAGACATTTCAGACCTTTTTTAAAGCCTTGACCCTGGAAACAAATAAGGACAGCGTTATTTTAATGTGCATTCAAATTTTAACAACACCGTCACACAGCTCTAGTGGAATTCACATTGACTTTCCACTGTAGATTGCTCATCATTTCATTATGGTTCATTATGCTGATAACTGTCAGAAAGCATTAGAAGCAGGAGCCTTGAGTAATAGCACTGAAATGGTAATTTAAAAACAATATACTTTCTGAAGGAAATACAGCAGTGCACTAAATTCAATTAGAAGAGGGGAATGTAAAGACAAGTAAGTGATGTTTGCTGTTTGAAGTCAGGCTATTCAGTTTCTTGATAATCTAGACTACAGAAGGTCCTTTTAAAGCAAGCACTCTTCTCTTGCATCTCACTAAATCTGCTCTTATTATCTCCAAGCTTCTCCGGTATAAACTGTCTTAAATGCAACTGTTTTTTGAAATACTTCAGGCCATGACAAAATATCTATCAATCCATCAGTCCCTGTTTGGGTGACACAACTGACTAAATTATTCAGGGTCATTTACTGAGGCAGATTTCAAGCTGGACAGTCCATGATGGTAATCTCTCTTTTGTAAAGGGCTCCCAATTAAAAATCATTAATAATTTGAATCGAACAGACAATATAAACAATACAAAACCATCCCGTTCTCACTCAGTGTCAGCATTGTTTGTTAAGAGTTAGAGAACCCAACTCATTAATAGTGGGGACGCAGGAGTAATGCCCATTAATTTGGGTGGGAACTGCACCTGCCTGCACCAGGCTGCAATTCACAGGATATCTCCTTACAGAGAAGGGAATTCAGGGATGAGGGCTATGATTGAGACTGATTTGTTTTCCTGCCTCATGGATTCATGTGTGGGTAAGGCAATTTATTCTCCATTACATTGCTAACCTTATGAAAAACCCTTCCTCTCTGCAAGTTCTGGAATATAATGCAGGTCTGTAGAGCTGCCTTGACATTACTCTGGCAATGCTTCCAAAAGGGAACGGCGTCCGTGTTTTCCATGGTTTGGGCTCAGGTGTATTACAAGTCCATCATCCCATCTCCATGCCCAAGCACACAGCTGACAAGCCCACTGTTCTTCAGAGCTCAAAGTCTGAATCCCCAAGTTCGGCCAAAGTGGCAGACCCAGGGTGGCTCTGCCCCTCAGAGGTGACAGACACACTGATGATTACTGCCAGGAGGGAAGTCTAAGGGGAAAGATGCACCAGCAAACACATGTGTGTCAGGGTCTCTGCCCGCCCTTCCACACAGCCCACTCCGCTGTCCCTACACCCACACTGCCACATCCTGCTCTTACTTGCACAAACTTTACGTCACACGTAACTACTCACTCCAGCAGAGCTGAAATAGAGCAGAATACTAAAACCAGAGTTTGAGTTACTTGTTTAAGAGCCTGATGCCTGACTTACCTGAGGTTAGACGCAGTTTTTACAGCTCAACAAGGGATGTTAATGTCATGAGAGTGGTGTTATGGAAGGGTAAAACTTTGGAGCACCTCTCTTGGCCAGCACACCAGGAAGTAGCTACTGCTTTTGTTACTTATCATGGGAATTGCAAAAAAAGGAAAAGGAAGGGGAATTCTCTAATTCCCTTTCATCCACTAGCACAATCAGGCTAATGGAAAGTCCTAACAGTCTTCCTCCCCCAACCCAGAAGGCAAGATAAGTGACAAGGCCAGCCAGTTTACTACTAAAGGAAATCAATAGCCAAGGGTCAAAGCTTTACAAAAACACATCTTAAGAAGGCTGAAGTTCTTCATCTTAAAAACTGTTTAGGAATAATAAAGAAGGGATCAATCCACAGTCCATTCCAGGTGTTCTTTTGAAATTATCCAATGTTACTTTTATTCACCTGGTCTAATAGTTCTCCAAGTGAACAGAAACCTGATTTTACAAGCCAGTGGAGCAGTCTATCTTTTTGCTAGAAGAATGGATCTCAGATACTGTGTTTTATTTCTTCATTAGTGTGCCGTCACACTGAGCGATTACTAAATGCAGGCCTGAATGAGAATACCAGAGTTAAAGAGAGCATAATGAACAAAGAAGGTGCCTGATTATTATGGCTGTCAGCACAAGGGAATTGGGTTTGTCACCTGGTTTAACCAACTGGTAAGAACTGATTACAGCCTGAATCCGCCTGAAAGCACCTTTGATGTTTATGCTCTCTTCTGTCTACACATCTTGTCAGGGAAGTCAGACAAATGGGGACCTTCTTCTGCAAGGTCTTCCTTCAGCAGAGGCCCTTTGAAGGCTGTCGTTTGCCTCAGGTACATGGGCAGAAGGCCACTCAGAGGGGGAGCATGGCAAAGGAGGAGCCCCCAGAGCCCCCCGCACAGCCCCCCGGGCAGGGCTGCATTTCACGCCCGAGCAGGCACCACCCTTCAAGCACAGCTAAGGCAGGGCTCAAAGAGGGGCTGCCAGCAGGCACAGCAGGACTGGGAGAGCGCAGCTGCCCACAGGCCAGCTCAGAAACATGTGTCATCTTTCACCTTGGAGCACGGAAAAAGAAACCTTTCAGCTACAGGAAAATTCAAAGCTGTGAAACAGGACCTTGAGAGACAGGCCAGTTTTCCAAGAGCAGGTGTCCATAGGATTGTGGTGTTGGCTTGCCTCTGCATGCAGAGTCCTCCTACGCTGCTGCAGAGATGAAGACTGAGGCCAGCACCACAGCCTCTGCCTTTTCTCCTTCCCTCTTCGTGTTTTTGGGGTAAAAGACCAAGATCAGGAACTTCAGCTTTGTCTGACCTCCCAAGACAGGAATGGGGAAGAGTCCCTGCAGCAGGCCTGAGACTTGACAAAAAAGGCCTCAGCTTGCAGGGGTACATTTTCCAATACCAGCAAACATACACATCATTTGCTTACAATTTCCCCATCTGGAAACGTTTTGCTCTCCCCTCATACTTCACTAACTGCACATGCCTATTTACATTCAACCAGTTGATTACTAATTTGATTTCAATTTGGTCAAGATATCACTCACAAGGACCAGGGCTTTGAAAAACTTTTGTTGGTATAATGTTATTTAGGGTGTACATTCCAAACAACAGTTTTGTTGTTGCAGAAAGACATTTTTCCTATCACACTGGTCACATTTTAGATCTAGTAGTGTAAATTATAATATAGAAAGCATGTTCCTGCCCATTTAGGCAAGGTTTCACAATACAGTTAGACTCTGTTCCCAGTCAATACTTGGCAAGGGGCATATGCACCACTCTGCTTCCTACTAAGCAAAAGCAGCTGCTCTTGGCTATGCCCTGGCCCCCTCAACCACCACCCAGCAAAACTCACTGCTGAAAAGAAGGAAATCGCTGGAGAACAGCTGGAATCAAGGGGATGTGGGGAAGGGATGAGTGCTGACTTAGTTATGGACATACTCTGTTTCTGCCTTGTAAGGGAGAAATTAAGGTTTAAATAAATGTGAGTCATCTCTCGCAAAATTAAGTCTCAATATATTAAAATGTTACAAAAGAAATATCTCAGCCTTTCCTCACTCACATACACACACACACTCTCTACATAAATATACAGCTGAACTCCAAAAATCTGGAAACACTTGAATAGCTTTCAGGCAAAGCCACACATGGATATCCCTGGTGAAATACAGCCCTTTCACTTATTGTTTCAAACTGCTCTGCTCCTAAGAAAGTGAAAACCAAAGAACTAGATGATCACAATTTAACACCAGGACATGCCTGGAATCCCAGGTTTTCGACTGCATGAGCCATTAACCAACACATAGGACAAGGAGTTTTTCCAGCAACCTGAGACTGTGCTCAATGCATCTCTCCTTCTCCCTGATGAAGGCATTTTGGTGGAACTAAAGCAAATTCCATTTGCTGTACATGATGTATTTACCTACACAGGATAAAAGAAACCATGCACTGGGTGTTCGTTTCATTAAAGTTTAAGATTTATTATTACCACCCCTTTCAGATGAACACTTAGGTTCCCAAGGGTCACTAGCTATATTTCAAGCAAATTAGAAATATAATGAGATTATAAATATCACCTGTTTACCCGAGGTCATACAATTACAAGGAAAGCTTTCACAATTTCTACAAATATCCGTATTTAAAGAGATGAAAGGTGATGTCATCTACTGACCAGGTGCTCAGACTGGAACTGAGGCCTGTATTTTACTTCTACCTGTGTTACTAAGGTGTGCAAGTCACTCTTTTGTAGGTGTGTCTCCTGATTTAGTTATACTGCAAGCTCACAAGGGTCAGCACAACCACGCCACCATTAGGAATGGAGGGCTGAGAACTAACACTGTCACTCAGAAGTGTGAGCCAAAATGCAAACTGCATCTGCAAAGGGCCGTAAGAGCTACTGAATGCTGCTGTCAGAAGCAGAACACTTTTTAGAGACACAGAGGAGAAACGGATGATAAAAGGGGCAAGAGATTGTTCAAAGACCAACTTACGAGTGCAGGGCATGGAGGCAGCATCATTTTCCGCTCGGAAAAAGCCCCGATCGCAGGTGCAGGACATCGAGCCTTCCCAGATGGAGTAGCTGTGAGGCGGGCATTTGGCACAGGCAACATCTGTCGAGAGAGCCTTGTAGTATCCGATTTTGCAAGCTAGATGGAGGAACAGGAAGAGAGAGTGTTACTGGCCCGGGCTGTGATCATAAATTGCTAGCTTACTCATTCAAAATCAAGGCAGGAGACATTTCAAAGAGATCTAATGATGTCCTCTTAGCCCCAGGTGAAGAATTAACAATCATCACACTCTTAATGAGTAGTCCTATGTCAGGGGATACTGATTTCTAATTCCAATAAGAGCCATTTTAAAAGCTGGCTTAGAGATGGCGAAAAAAAATTATACTCTTCTGTTGACACTGCTAGAAAATCAGCTGCCTCTTTGTGCTTACTGTGGAGTTGCATGTGGCTTAACCCATGTCCACCTGCACCAACACACACGCAGAGTGTGACAAAAGGGGTGCAATTGGTTTATTCCATGACCACTTAAGGAATGGCAGCTGACAGTCAGACACTGCCAATTTTTAAGAGGGAGTGGGACAGGAACCCAACATGCCCGGAAATGGCACACCTCCCTCCTGGCAAGGCAGAATTCGTTTGGCTCTTTCTCCCCAAGGGAGGAGATCGGCAGTGCTTTCCAATGAAAAGAGTTGGGGCACAGCAGTAACTGTGCCACTGCCACTCGGGCCCATGTGCAGTTGGCAAGCTCTTGGTGACATCAGCTTCATAAATGCAGGGCTTACACAAATGGCTACTTTTACATCACTTGGAAAAAACTCATTAGCATCCTTAATAACACATTTTCATGGTGGCTGACAGGTATGTCATCCTAGAAATTTCTCCCTTGGCTAGAGAAAAAAGCCCACCATCACCGCTGGCTTTTAGCACTGCAGAGAAGAGAGAAAATTCCCAGGCGTGCAAACCAGTAAAAAAGAAAGGTTGTTGCCAGTATTTACCGTGTGACTCACTCCCACATCTTGTCATTTATCACCTACAGTACCTTTAGCGTTCCCCTGCTACACACAGGCTCCTGTTGGGAGGGCACAAGCCCCCGCACAGCCAGGGCTCACTCTTGCTGTTTCAACCTTCCCTTAGTCCCCCTCACTCTTTCCCTTTGCTTCTCTTATGAAGCCCTCCAGTGGGAAATGAAGAGGGATATTAGTAACACCTTTATAAAAGAGCAAGTTACTTCATTCTTATTAGCCAAAGCCATTTATGAAATGTCCTTAACAAGTCCTGACTTTACGATGTGCCACGTGCCACCTGTGGGAGCGCTGGGAGATCAGCCCGGTGTCACTCGCTGGGGCTGTCACAGGACCAGAGCACCTTGTGAAAACACTGCTCAAGTGACTGAGATTTACACTTCCAGAGCTCACATGCATCGTGGTATTAGATAAGGTTCAACTTGCAAGGTGTGTTTTGGCCATGCTTCAAACAGCCTTGGGGTTTCAATTAAAATCAGCAGCCACAGCTCCGGCAGGGAGAATCGCGGGGGTCAAACCCAGCCTGCCCACGTCAGAAACAATTTTAATCCCTGAACACAAATACAAACCCACCACGTCTGCCTCATCGGCCAGGCACTGGAGGGATGCAAAGGCAACTCCTGGAAAACAGCTTATTCTGCCTGCGATGGGAATTGCCCAGCAAAACAAACAAACAAACAATGAAAAATAACCCTTCAATTTTTTTAATGTGATTTGCACTATCTAATGAGCAAGTTGCTATATCACTGCATGCCCTGGGTTTAACAACAGCAGTAGTCAAGTGGCAGATACTGGTCTTAGATATCACTCCTGGTTTTCACTGTCACAGCTCAGATAAGAAATATGCCTAAATCTGCATATGACCAGGACAGACACCCACGGGAAGGATTTTGCTGCAATATATAAAGACAAGGCACTGAAAAACAGAATACAAGAGGAAACCAAGCTGATTGCTTTTATCCACAAAATTCTTTCTATTATTCACGGTTTTAAAAACTAAACATGTAAACGCTAATATTACTCTTAATATGAACATCACAATCCACAGAAATCATTAAACAGCGAGCCATCTTTAGCATATTTGGGGTATTAAAATACTTATATATTCAACAATCTAGCTAAGGCTGAAAATCCTATTTGGGCTATAACATGCTTCTAGAAAGACAAGAAAATATCACAGGTAAAGATTTTTTTGACCATTCCTCCCTGTCTTTTCATACTCGGTGGTTTAAAAGGGAATAGATGTATTCAGTGAGTACTGCAAGGTCAACACTCGGTAACTCAAGGATTTTTTTTCCCACTCGTTTCATGCACTGTATTTTGTTTTCTACTATATTAAGCCAAGATCATTAATATTTCAAGACCTGAAGAAAGCTCTCCTAGCACAGTGGCTGCTCCTAAAGCACACACAGCCATTTTGCTTCAAAATCAACTACTCCTGAAGACAGTTTTCTTCATTTTAGTGTGCTCAGATATTCACCACATTTCATAACAGACATAAAAGGGCACTACAGAATGTGCTGCATTAAACCAGGAGTTCTTTGCCCCCAAGAGCTCCATGGTACTGCCACTTAAAAACTCGAACCTAATCCTGTAAAAGCTGTTCTTAGCATGAAGTGCTGCTGACACACCTATTACAACTATGGATGGGCTTTTTTGGAAGGTTAATGATTTAGTAGGCAAACAAGAAGCCTGTACAGAACTCAATCCCTGGAAGTCTTTATTGCTTGCTCATGACAAATCTTCACGCAGCTGCTTTTCTAGGAAGGATTTGCTGGGTGAGACCCAGCATGAATGGGGTTCTTACACAGTTTTCGAAAGATGCCTTTGTAAAAAGATTAGTTCACATGTGCAATGCAAACTTTGAGTTCAATTTCTTCGCTTTGCCTTAATTAGTTCTTTCTGTTAGGTTTTTTTTTTTTTTTTTTTAAAGGAGAAAAACCTTTTCTCACATTCAGGTCACCCACAAGCGTCACATGGTCACAATGGACTGCACCATATTCAAGGGAAATTCTCAAGCAAAAATATTTTCAGTTCACAGTTTTTCCTCAGAACAAAACACATTCATTTAAATGGACATTAGCTTGAAACAATTCTGCTGATGTCTTTGAGTTACAATATTAAAATCTATTTGATTTCTATTTCTCGTAAAGCAAGACAAGACTTTGCAAAAATTGCTGGTCATTATTACATGCCTTTTTCCTTCTCTTTTCTAAATATATCAGAGTGATACATGTCAAAACTGCAAAAATTGCTCTGAAGAATTATGGAACTTCAGTCAAATCTAAATGTAAATTTTCTCAAGCTGTTTTTCAAACTCCGTTGTCATGTTAAAATCTGATTTTCAGACTTAAAGTTTCCTCAAAAAAAACAGAGAAAGAATACACGTGTGGGCTGCAAAGTCTGCTTGCTTGGTCTCTCCAAATGCTGAATTTTCTACTAGAAAATTTCAGACAGCAATTTCAGAATTTAAAAAACTCATGTCATAGTGCATGGGGCTCTAATCACATTCTTTTTAAACACAGCTACAACAAAATACATGTAAGAAATTGGTTTTAAGTATTTTTAAATAAGCTATATTGTTGGGGTTTTTTATTTGGGGGTAAGGGAAATATTTAAGAAAATTATTCTTTCAAATTTAGAGTTATTTTAAAAAAATTCCCCGGTACTTGCTCTTAAATTGTTCCTTTATCCTTGTGGAAATGGCAATGATTCTTTTCACCTGAGCTTGGAAAAGGCTTGACATACCTAATAGTCCTTTAAAAAAATAAAAATCGTGTAATGTTTTGCAAACGGTTGGATGAAGAAATCATCCCAACCTCTTTGCTGACAAGTTCCTAAACCATTAAAAATGTAGTGCATGCCTTAAAAACATCTCAGGGAGCTCCAGGCAGAGGCTCTGGCAGTGCCTGGAGGCTGAGCAGGACTGAGGCAGGGATGGGAGATACCCCTGAGCCTGGCTGGGATCTGAGCAGTGATGGGATGGGGAGGGCCCAAGAGGACCAGCCCTGAGCTGAAAACTGCTGGGCAGGAGCCCTGGCAGCAGCCCTGGACACCAGGGAGCAAGGCCAGGAGAAATCCTGCTTGAAGCCTCAGCCTCTGCTGACGAGGACTTGTAACCAAGAAAATACTGATTTCTGATTAGGACCTAATAAAGTGAATAGGGAGAAAAACAAGCACAGGAACGTGGTTTTGCTCAAATAAATCGAGTTAAGTTAACAGACTGGTATCAGAAGCAAATCTGACAGCGATGTTCTGAAGCGTCTTTACACAAGCCCAGTGGGACGCGGTCCCACACAGGCCAGCAGCGCTGGCTGCAGAGCCACGGCCAGCGCCATCCCCGTGCCACGGGCTGAGCCCTCCGCACCCGCACCACACGGAACGGGCCCCAGGGCCACAGGAGCACAACCAAACCATGCTCCCGCTGCACCCTCCTGCCCAAAAGGACCCCCCTGCAACCCAGGAACATTTCTTAGAGCAGGCAAGTGAGCAATGCTGCTTAAACCTGGGGAATCAGCGGAATTGTCAGAAGCTATGCATTCCAGTTTCCATTTTTTGAAGCAGAAAAAAAATGTGTTAGCTACATACTACAAGGAAACTTCAAAATTCCTTGAGCAGCAATTTGGAATCATATCTCCCTCCACACACAATGGAAGAGGGAAAACTACTTTTAAGTCAATGATTGTAGCCAACTTTAAAGAAAGACTCCCAAATAGTACTCTTGGTGAAACTAAGGACAAGGCAAATAATTTAATGAGAGATATTTCAATGTCACGTTTATATACTTCAGTGAGAAAAGAAATTTTTGTTTAAAGACTTGAAAAAATACTTTGATAGCACATTTGATGTGTTTCATCACTGGTTACTTTTTCTACTGCTCTTTTCTTTGGAAATATTTTAAGCTCATGTTTTAACTGCACTCTTAGGAACAAAAAGTTACTTTTACTTTTCCCCTTGAATGTTGTTCTTAGTCTTTAAGAGGATGGATTTTCTCTCTCACATTGTAACAAAACTACATCTGCCACATAAGAAGACAGCATCTTCTCAGCTTTCTTTTACTGTTATTACCATTTCTGAACAGATTTTTGTGTGTTAATTATAGAACTCAATTGTTTGGATAGTCTCTTTTGATGAGCTTTCTGCCCTGCACCATGAACCCCTCCGTTATTGTACAGCTGTTTTACTTCCAAATGCTCATCAGGGTTTTCTAATTGTCAAGCTGTCCCAGCAACTAGTTCTTTTGACCTAAAAGTCAAAGAAAGGGAGTCACCCTTGTCTCCCTGACATGAATACCACAGCAGCCCCAATGGCCCCCCCGATACTTACGAGACAATGCCTTTCCAGATCATTGCCACTACAAGCATAATTGGGTTTTGGGTGAAATGAGAAGATTTAAAATAGGATGAATTAATGAGTTTCTTGTAAAATTAAGTCGTTCTCCTGGTCCAATCTAATTACTCACTGTAATGCCCCTGAGGGTGATAAATAAAGATCCTTAGAAGCCAAGTGGGAAGGAAAAAAAAAAAAAAAGCTTTCTCTTGAGCATTTCTTAAAAGTTGTAGAATGTGATGTGATGTACCAAATGCTCTTTCCAAATAACGTCAGATTCCTTTGATGTTCACATTGTAAGATCTTTGCCTCTTGTTAATAATGACTGTACTATTGCTACACATAAAAAGGAGCTCCCCATCTTTAAATCGTATCTCTGATGAGAAAACCAGTATTTCCACACACTAAGCACGTATTTTTGATGCATGAGTGACAAGGAAACGCAAACACAATCCCACTGGGGAAGAGTCTAGACTGTTTGACTGCAGAGGACTTTTACTCCACGATTGGGTAAAAACTCAGGAAGTTCAAAACAGAAGTAAAGGGACCTTGGAACACAAATGTACTATGATTTGAAATCCAAATCCTGAATATCCAAGCCACTGGACCTGTACATGTAGAAACCTTGGCAGGTTAAGCACTCAGAACCTCCTTTGCAAAGCTGCAGCATAAACCAAGTGGAGGAGCTTTTCACACACCCAATCTGAACAACCATTAAAAAAAATTAAAAAATTAAAAGTTTGGTTGTTTTTTCCCCAGTATAGCTTCCTCGGCTACAGGTCTGCTGCTAGTGCTGTGGTTTGCTGATTTAAGGCTGGGGACTGATCCCATGATGTCAGTCATAGCAGGACTCAAACAACTTTGGCAAATCCAAGAGTACCTTGCCTGATGTGCATCCATGGAGACGTGATGATCACCTTGTTGATAGGTGGCCAGATTTTTATTTGGCTCACGGAAGAATAGAGAGTCAATTGCCTACTTTGGTTTAAGTTAAAATAAGTGAGGAGCTAGAGCGATCTTTGGTGTGGAAACAAAGCATCATCACCATCCAAGGTCTTTTATTGAATCCTCAGGAGGGAAAGGGATGAGGCACTCATTGCTAACTGCAAGGTGCCCATTGCCACAGCCTGTCAAAGACAGCAGGGACATCAGCCAAATCCTTCTGCACCATCAGGCACATCCCACCAGGTCCACTTCACTCAAGTTCCTCTGTACTCAGTCCTCTCCTGTAACACTTCACTTTCACAGACTCTGACGGACCTGGAGGGCCAGACAGCCAACCCTACCAGTGAATGCCAAGGCAAAAAGACATTCAGTACCTCTGCCATGTCCTTGGTCACTAGGTCTGCTCCCCCACTGAGCACTGGGACTGTGTTTTCCTCAGCCTTATTGTGCCTGCAGGAGCAGGTGTCCTTGGTGTCCTTCATATCCGTTTAATCACAAACTCCAGCCAAGCTTTGGCTTTCCTAACACCTCCTCTACAACCTCAGGCAATGGCTAGACTGTAGAAGCCTCCTGGGTGCTTCTCTCGTGTGTCTGAGCTGTGCCAAGGGCTCCCTGCCCATCCACCTTGGCCTTCTGCAACACTTCCTTTACCTTGTGCAGCTGCTGTGCATGTGCTTGCAGCAGATTGTCCTTTAAAACCCACCAGCCCATGTGGGCTTCTTCACTGCCCTCCTGACAAAATTCCTGAGCAAGCCAAAATCTTCTGACCTGAATTCCAGAGCTTTAATGTTTTTAAATATACATGAATTCCAGGGAAACAAGCCACAAAAAAAATGAAGTCTTCAGCTCAGCAAAGGGCATAAGCTCAACAGGACATCTGATACGGCAATCTGTTCGAGAAAGAGCTACAGGCACTAACAGAACTCCCAGGTGTACGAGACAAGAACCAGAATGGCCTATTAATCCCAGCCGAGGAGGTCCTGCTCTCTTGGGTATCATTTTCTTTGCACAGCCTTCCAAGCCAACTGCCAGACGTTTCTGCCATGCACTTGGGCACTGCACACTGCGGGCACAGCCCCACAGCACTGCTGGCATGGCCACTCTGCCAAATCCTCTCTGCAGGGACAGTTTGTGGGTTTGGAGTGCCACTCCTAAGCAGCATCAGTTCTCCTGTGTTTTACACAGAGAAATGCTTTGCTTGTCTTCTACAGAAATATTTCAAACCAACTTGTACCTCATGCAAAAGAAACATAATTATGCTGATAACACAATCATTTCATAAGCTGAAACCTGCTTTATCAGTCCCTTTTTTCTAAAGAAACTAGACAGTCAAAATCTAATAAACCTAAAAATTAAATACATATACAATTCATACATTAAGTTTAATAGGTACATACACAAGAACGTCAAAAATGAAAAATTAGCTTTTATTCTTAAAAATTATTAAGAATTATTCTGAACTTTGCTACACAGCTGATAGATTACAACTGCTAAAAAAAGAACTCTTCTTAAAAAGATACAAATTTGAAAATCTCACATTTCTATGTATTAATTATAATAATTATAGCTTATCTGTGCAACCTTCTTCTCTGCTACAGCTGTGGTAGTCAGGGGGAATAGCTGGGGATAAGCTTGACATTTCCCACATCATGCTCACTCGTGGTCTTTGACAGCGCCCTGATCTCACATTAGCTCTGTCAACTCCGCCAGCACACAAAGCTTCCAGCCCTGCACCAGAGGGGAGAACAGCTGGAAAAATCTCACCAAGGAAAATCAGCCCTTGGGCAGAACATTTGCTGCATTGGGATTTTATCTGAAATTAGAATAAAAATAGAAAGCTAAAAATTCAAGGACTAGGTGAAAAAAATTTGTGACCGGAAATAACCACCAAAAAAAAAGAAAAAAAGGAAAAAAAAAATTCCTTTCTCAGTGAGAAGTCAGCACTTTCCACGAGGAATGAAAAAATGAAAATCCCAACCTGCTCTGCTCTCTACAGGAAGATATTTGCTAGGACTGGCAGTGGCAAGTGAAGCGGCCGTCTGCCACCAGCGGGAAGCATTGGGGACATTGTGCCTGCGCACTGGTACAGGACCTGTCCCTTCCTTCCAGGCAGCAGAGCACTAAAAGCATACAAAACTTCACATTTAACTGCTGTAACGAAGAGGAATGTGCTGCTGAACTGGGGACTTGGCAGGTCACTGCTTGCATTTTTACTTTTAAAAAGTATTTGAACAATAAACAGATGTCCTGGTAGGATGAAGCTCCCTGTGCTCGGAAGCAGCCGTGTCCTTTTGGGGAGCAGAGACACCAACAGTGCCAGCACACTGACCCAAGTGCTAAGGGCAGCTTTAAAACACTGCTGCCTGAGCCAAGCCTTCAGATGTTCTGCTCTTCACAGTGCTCAGGCTGTCACTCTGCTCTATCACAGACTTCATCTAACTTTGAAAGTTTAATCACCTTTATACAAGCTGTGAGAATTAAGGGATGAGTCAACTAATCAGTTTCAAATAATTACTCAATTAGAAAAACAAGTTGATGGATTCCCTTCAACAGAAGCAGCACAAGGAGAATCACAAAACTGACAGATTTTCAAGCAAACCTAAGATATTAAGGTGGGGTTTTTTTATAAAAAACACAGAAAATCACAATTTTTGTTCTTTAGCAACTACATTTTACAGGAAAAAGAAATCCCTACTGAAGTTTTATGCTATACTCCAGTGAAAGCAGATTAATTGGCCTGAATCTCCGCATTAACAAGCCGTAATCCTCTTGTCAGGAGACCTGCTTACAAGCTTCTCTCCCCAGTGGTGTAAAAGCACTGATGAGAACAGAGATCTGTATCTCAAAAGCACTGTCCAGCCAGCCTGGGATTATCTCTCATCTCCTAAATCTTAACAGCTCTGTAGAAAGGCAATTAAACCTCCAAAGTTAGATAAGCCTGTGACAGAGCACAGTATCAGCTTGAGCACTTTAAGACAGAAAGGTCCAACACAGAGCTCTGACGTTACTGTTTAAAATGTCTATTTGCTCCTAACACAAGCATCAGCTCAGGGTCCTGGACTTTGCAAAGAATGTATTCATAATGTATTATAGAGTATCCAACATGTTTTACCAGTTATTTTTAAACTGCTCCTATTTTATATAGGCTAGTGAGAAACTGCACGTTGGCTGAAATAATTATTACATTAATATCTCTTAACAAATTGTATATTGTTACGAATTTGAGGATTGATCCTGCACTTAAATCCTTTAATGCTGTCTCTTTTGTGCAAGTGGAATTTCACTCCGCAACAGAACCCGGCATAGCAGTAGTGTTTTCTGCTACTGTTTGAACTTGTATCATGAGTGTGATGGAGCCACGTCATGCCAGCAAACTAAAAACAACAGTGTTTTGCTGGGCTTTTTTTATTCTTGCTTTAACTGTGAGCAGCCTGGAACACAATTAAACCTCCTACCTCCAGAGTTATAGCAAGATGTCTTAATATGGTTTAATCATCGCATCCTCTCTAGATGGCTGTACAACATTATATATAAACAACGAAGGAAAAAAATGCTCTTTTGGTCTCCCCAGAGAATTGCTTGACACAAAGGTTTTAGAAGATGCCTAAATATAGACAGTTCTGGTGAGATCCGGGTCTATGCAAGATAACAACTCTGAACTATTTTTGACTGTTAAACAAAGATGCTGGGAATACAATGACTTCAAAAAACCACTGCTTTGGCTCTCCCCAGCACTAAACAAAATACACGAGGTACTTACAGAGCCATTTAGTTAGGAAAAAACCCGAGTCCAACTGCTACCTCTGCATTGCCAAGTCCACCACCAATCCACGTCCCTAAGTGCCTATCTACACATCTTTCAAATACCTTTGCTTCTGAGAGACTCCCATCAACACCACTGTAAAACCTATCAAACCTCTACTAAGTAGTACATCAATCAAAATAGTGGCATGCAAATCATGATCCATTAAGTACTTCACACTTGATTACCCACGACACTTTAGAGAGGGCCATACATTGATGAGTTGCTTCTCTCTTCTTTGCCCTTTGCTGTTTGGAGCACACGACCATTTTAGTTCATTACCAATGTAAAATTTAGGGAAAAGCTCAACTTCAGCAAGAGGAAAACAACAGCTCAATTGTTTGTCCTTTTCTTTCTAAATCTGCTTAAGCTGCATGTTCCTCTAGTCTACACAGATCCCACCTTTTCAGAAGTGTTGGACTTGAGGCATATGCAGGTGGCACCCTTGTTTAAATGTGGCATTCCCTACCAAAGAGGTTCTGGAAGAGGAAGACTCAAACCACCAAGGATTTCCCTAGATGCCTTTTTTTTTTCCCCCCAACTCTCTCCTAGATGTGAAAATCGAGCTGAAGTTTCACAGAACAGGTAAAGTTGGAAGGGACCACTGGAGGTTCTCTACTCCAACATCTCTGCTCAAGCAGGGTCCCAGTAGAGCACGCTGCTCAGGATTGTGTCCACACCACTTCTGAGTATCTCCAGGGAAGGAGATTTGCCCCTCTCTGGGCTAACCTACAAACCCCCAAGCATGCCAGGAGCCATCTGGAAGCTATTCATCCACATTTGTTCTCCCTTACAGCCGGAAGCTTCAAAACGAGGCGCGATCTCACAGCTACATGGGAGACCACGACAGGTGGAATTCCTGGCTCTGCTGCAGAGGCTGAGAGCAGCCTGCCTGACCTGCCTCTGGCATTCGTGGACATAACACTGTGTATCACGGTCTGAGACAGGAAAAATCATCCATTTTCCTTCCAGCTGGTCTGGCCTCACCTTCTGCTCACTAACTTCCAGCTCGTCTCTCCACAGATCATGGGAGATTCCTGTGCTATGGGTAATCCTCTCACAGGAGTTAATGGCATGAAGGAAGCAGGGAGCAGAGGAAGAGAGAGCAGGGCTGTTCCTTTGGGCCCCCTAAATTGAAGAGTGTAACTACACAGACACCCGGAACGTATGCTTCAATATCCCTGCCTCAGTTTATCCACTTAGAAAGTGGCAGTAAGATTCACAATAGATACACCTAAAAGCTGTTGTGAGCTTTAATTAAGCAACAGAGCACTTGGAGATCTCCAGATAACAAGATGCCCATAAAACAAGAGGAGGTGATTATTTCTGATGAAACAAATCATGGCAACAATCTGGCTCAGCAGGGAATACCCAAGGCTGTCTCAACTCTCCTTTTACAGCCTTGATGGAGGAAGCTTGAAGAAATTGTTTACCTGCTCTTTTTCATCTCAGGCTTTTGCGGGGTATTCAAGAGGATGCAGCAAAACGCCTGCATGGGCTGCAGGCTCAGAAATGTGAAATACAGCCCCTATTTAAAAATCAAAGAGCTGGGAATGTTCTCCCGTCAACAAGCCTTCCAATAGAGAAGAATAATTTAACAAGAATACCTGAAATCTCCCACCTTAGGGTGATCCGGGTGGCTGTGAGGAGAAATGCGTTTTGGCAGTTCCCACCTGCTTTTGTCAAACTTCTGTTGTCTGGGAAAGAGCAGAGTGCCAGAAGCCCTTGCAGGTGAATACCTTGGCTGTTTCATGCTCATTTGATTCAGAGCAATAGCGTGTTTATCTAGATGTTTGGAAAGTTTTTAATGAGATCAGCAAATCCTTTCCATGTATAAATTGTAAATCACCTTCAGCAATGCCATGTAAATTACCAAGTCAAGTGAGAACATGCCTATTTATCTGTGATAGTCTTTTATCACCAATAAATAAAAGCAAGACAGGGAATTACCTCAGGAGAAAATAGCTCTGAAGCAGGGTCTGTTAGGTCACCAACAGAAACAACCAGCACAGCAGAACCCCTGTAAAGCTGTGTATCATGACATTCTGAAGGATATGCCAGGAATGGCACGGCACCAATCCAGAAGGAGAAGGAAAGCAGCTCTCACTGCTGACCCCGTTCAGGTGCATTCAGAATGCTTTCCACAACTCTGGTTCATCAGCACTTGCTCTGCAGAGAGCAGATGTCTCCCCCAAGCCTGGACTCAGTGCCTCTTTTCATCCTCACACATCCCTGCAGAGAGAGGGAAAGGCACTTGATGTACAGAGGCTGGTTTGGAGGACCTGCTGTCACAGCCCCAGTAAGCAAGAGGTTCACAAAAAGAACAGCCAAAGAGAAACCAGTTTTATGAGTGGCTGCTGGGGGTTCTGGATAAGAAGAATTACAACTTGAGCTGGACTCAGCTTTTAAATCCTCTACTATCCTGAATTCGTAAGATGTATGGTATCTTTAAACCAGAGCTCTGCCCATCCATCTTCCAGGTCCAGGCAACCCAGAGATTTACAACACAGCTGCTGCTCCAGGAGTACAGGATTTGGCCCAGTTGTGTAATGGTCATGTCACCTGGTAAAACTTTAAAGTAGGGGGTTTTACAGAGGCAGACATTTAATGAATGCTTTAAGAACTCTTCAAGGGTCCTGCAGAAAGTCTCCCTTTTTGTAAGAAGGTAAATTAAATAAAGTCCTGGGGAAAAGAAGCCGATGTCAGGCATGACCAAAAATAGTTGTGATAGGTCTCTTTTCTCCCAGCTTAGTCTTTGCCAGACAGCTCCAGGGAGGGTCTCAGCAGACACATCAGTGAGCAGTAGAAATGATGACTTACAGGAGGATGGCAGGACCCTCCGACTTGCTCCAGGGGAAGCATCCGGAGTGTAAATCCACCTGTACCAGAGCAAAGCCGCAGGGGCTGAAAGCCTACGTGGTGGAGGTGCCTGTTGCTCCTGTGGGAGATGGAGCTCACACTCTGGGCACTGCAGGAGGCACAAACCATGGCATGATGACACAGTTCCAAGACCAGCTCCAGCATGAGGAACGAGCCCACAGCTGAGCCAACTGCTAAAGCAAATGAAGACTTCTCAGGTGACTGGGTTAACGCCAGCCAGTGCTGGTGAATGAAAGAGGGCTTTTCTTCCCTCTCTCCATGCAGACCCCAGGATGCCAGCCCCATCACCAGCATGAGCCATTCCCAGTGGGGCTTTGTCACACTGCCCTGAGGCTCCTGCAGCCCTGGTCATCAGAGCAGGTACCTAGAGGGCACACACAGTCCCCAGGCTGGGATACAGGTCAGGACACAGCCCAGCCCACAGAGCCTTTACTCTGGCAACCGTGACACACAAGAACGAAAGCTTCCCTTTGAAATCCTGCTGGGTGTCGTACAGCTGCTATTTAGAAGAAAGTGGCAAAACAGAGTTTTGCTTCTAATCCGGAAAAGCATCTGTCTCCAACAAAACTACTGTCAAATAAACTCAACAATATAATTCCATTTTGGCTCAGAGGCCCCCATGGTTGACATGACAGAGCTATTTATTCAAATATCTACATGATATGTAAATTAGTGCAAGGTAACAAAGCAATTAATTGTGGTAACCACGGAGCTATTTAGAAATGGCTAAAAGCACCACTGACTTCAGTCCAGGCCACAAAAATTTACTCCAGCAAAGAAATCTGGTGGCAAGGCTGGAGCTGGTGTGTGACTCACGTCCGCCCTGATCACCTCACGCTCTTCCTGATATGATAAGTTATCAGCTCAGAGTTCTTATGAGCACTACTGTTATCTACTCTCACTAAACCGTATCAAGACTTAATTTTGCCTCAACAATTAACAAAATGCTATCACCAACATCCCAATTGTATCTAAGATAGCTTAGGAGAGTGAGGTTTTAAAATGCTGTCGGCGTGGAGATCTTACAGAAGTTAAATTTGCTTGGGTATGGAAGACGATCTATTTTCAGCATATATTTCTCACTTTTCAAGAGATCCCAAAGTCACACAGAGTAACCTCCACTCTCACCTTCAGCCAAGACAGAAGACTTGAGGCAGAAATGGATTTTTTCCCCCTTTTTCTCTCTGCCTCTGTCTGGTACCAGTAGGTTCTTCCCGAAACAGAAAAAAAATACCTTGCAAAACTTCGCTGTCTTCCTGGTGTTCTTCTGACTGTCGAGTTTCATACACTGAGGCACCTTACAACTACAGGTGGATAATCTTCTAGAGAAGCCCCAGCCCACCTATGGCCACCAGAGCCCTTTCCCCTGTGCCCATCCCACAGAAGGGTTACTTGCACTCTGCCTTTAACCACCAACACTGAGTACCCAGAGGATTTGTTAGGTTGCTTCAGCAAGGAGTCCTTCAGGGACCACCATCTGCTTGAATTTGCAAGCACTTCGTCACTCATTTACCAAAATTTTTATTAGACTATTAAAAAACCATAGGAGAGCCTGTACTTTCAAAAACTAATGCTCAGATCAGCATAGTAGTTTTCCATGTTCCTCACTTGTAATTACTTAGCGCTTTCTCTTGCATGCATTCATTAAGAAATACAAATTTAAATAAACAAACCCCGGCTTTTCTAGCAGAACCAAACCATTAAATTTGTACATAATCAAAACTTGAGGCAGTTGAGCAGAACAGGAGGAAATGTGCTGGCTGCAATGAATTAGTTATGGCGTGTCTGATGTGCCAAGTTTATTTTCTAGACATATTTTTCCTATGTGAAGGTGCAGCCAAACAGCAGTCACTAATGGATCAGTAAATCTGCACTGTGCCAGGCAGAGCCCCAAATACATGAGATCAGCAACCAACTGGGGGAAGAGAAGAGATGGGTTTTTTGCTATATTTTATTCTTATGCATTTGTTTACTTTTTGTGAATGTGACAGAGCTATTTTTTGCAGTTGTACCCAACTCATCATGGGAGATAAGCAATCCATATGAATAAGACCCATATGAATCACTTTCGTCAACATTAAGTGGATTTTGGTATTGAAAACACTTAGTGACTTTATTCAGGCATGCACCAAAGAAGCCAAGGCCAGAAAACAGAGCAGCTGCTCTGGTATATTAAAAGGGTTCCCAGAAATGCTGTCAAGGAGCAGCCTCAGCACTCAGACACCTCAGTGGCTACCTGAACACTCAGAGCTGCTGACTCATAACCCAATTGCCCTGGAAATTCTGCAACTGGGGAGCACACGCGCTGCCTCAGAGCTCCTCCGCCTTGTTACACGCACAGAGCTCATGACAAAGAGCATCTGCAATTCAAAGCACTCACAGAGTCAAGGTCAGAGTTTCCAAGTTTCAAGAATTCTCCATAAGTGCAAAGTCTAAAGCATAGATACCAACAGACTGACTTTTTAGCTTCTACTTGAAGAAAGCAAAGATGAAGGCTATCATTAGTTCAGCTTCTTGAGGGGGACTTCCCTGTCAGTGTGTGTTAGTGACTCGTTAAACAAAATGTTTTGCAGTAAATCACATGGAAACGTGAACTCAGCAAATGCCAGAGGCAATGACAGGCGGATATGAATGACAATCAGAAAGGCGTGTCCGGATGCTTGAGGTATGAGCCATAATAAAGTGCTTGTGAAATTTCACCTGCCCAGATTGGGACAAGAGGTTGTGGCCTTCAGGGAAGAAAAAAAAAAAAAAAAAAAAAAACACAACAAAAAGAAAAAACCAAGGAAAAAAAGCACTTGATGTGCTAATTGGAAAGTAAACTCTGTGTCTGAACAGCTATCCAAATATTCCAGCCTCAGCAGGGGTAAACCCTAGAGATTGTGAGAATTAGTCTGAATCAGACCTCACTAAATGGTCATAGCAAGGTTGGAGAAAGACAGTGCAAGCCAGCAGTTACTGCAAGCACCTCTTTAGTCAGAGGGAAGACTGAATTCTTTTCACATAATCATTCATTTGTACTCATGGGCTTCTAAAATAGATTTAGCAGACCTCTGTTCCTCTTCTCTGAGCTGCTTTTGACTTCTTAGAAAATACATGGAGCTGATAACAAACCTCGCAAATTTTGAGAAAGAAAAGCAGACAGACACATACCTTAGCTGATTAAATGTTGAACATTAACAACAGCCATTACCATCAGCAGCAGCTAGAGATGACTAACAAAGAGGAACATGAAATCACATTACTGCATTCAGCAAACCTTCAGAAAATGCTACTTTTCACAGTCAAAAATAGCATACCTTACCAGCACAGATTTCATCAGCCCATTCTGTCAGCAGTAAAAGCTGTTTTCTAGGCCACGGCATTTTCCATTAATGCAATCTGATTTGCCATTGCATTTTGAGAAAGCTAAGGTGAATGTGTGATACCGAGAGAGGACGGTCAGTAATCCAGCAATAAAAACCTGGAACTCCTCAAGTAGGGCAAGGTCAAAGCACAGCTGCCCATGGAAACCCCTGTGCAGAGAGACTTGCATACTACCTCCTCACTGGTATTCCCAGGAGCTTTGTACTAAGGGTATTTTAAATAAGCAGCAACATACATCTCAACAAATGATTTAAAAAATGTGGAGATAATGACTTCTCATATCACTCACTACTACTGCTTGTACTTACAAATATGTCACCTGGGTAGTTTTATCTCCCACATTAGTTGGTATTTAAGAATTTCTGATTATTACTCACACTGTTCTGAGTGTTATATCTGTTCCTAGCAACTGAGAGAGGAAAACAAGCCAAAATAAAACACAGTGGTATTTTTGAAGCCACAATGTAATAGCCACCTGGGATAAAATCCTGCCTGTGTGTTTCTAAGAACTATGGTACCATAGAGAAGTACTGACGAAAGAGCTGGTGGAAGTTTTTGATAAAGACAACTACCTCTCATAAGTTACCAGCAAACTAAACAAAAATTAACAAGCTCTATAAAGCAATTAAAATCCAACATGTAAAGTAGATGTAATGACTCAACAGCCTGATCAGTGTTCTCATAAAACCACCCTCATGATGCATGGCCTGAGTCTCCTCACCTTGATATCACCATGAAATTAAGGACCAAACTGAAATTCTCATCATCTGTCAGTGGGGTTTCACTGATAGAAAAGCTGTAAGGCAAGAGAAGCAGAGCCAAGGGCTGTGCACTGAGAAGCCTCACAAGAAACCAGATCTGTGCACCACAGGATGTCTGCGTTTGGCTCCATCAGGTGTCTCTGCAGGAGCCAGAGGCCGGCTATCAGCACTGCACAGTCTGCACACTCTGTGCTGCTCTATCAATCCCACCCTCTAAAGACAATTAAGTGCACACTGTCACTCACATCCTAGAGGCAAAGCACATCCCTCCTGGCAGTGAAAAAAAGCCTGGAATGATTCTACAGTGGGTTTAAAAAGATAAATAAATTTAAAAAAAATAAAATAAAACAAAAAATTCAGCTAATCAAACAACCCCCGCGCCGAACTGCACAGGGGAACAAACACCATGTAAACCTCTAATTTCTGCATTTTAAACCTGTCTCATTACTGGGTGGACAGCCCTCCTCTTTCCATCCTGCCTTCTGCGCTGCCAACAGAATACTGCTTACAACTTGATGTTATTCAGCCTTACGAGAACATTCTCATTCTAGACTTGTACCCAGCTGAAAAGTTTCAAAGATGTTGTAAGACTCAATACAATAAAACAACTGTCCTCGGTCTCCCAGAAAACAAGGCTTTTTTAGTGTTTAAAATAATCAATACGCATTCCATGCATATTTAAACACATCTTTGTATTATTTCTTTACAAAGACAACTTTGGCCCTCACAAAAGAGGCTGTTCATGGTCTTAGGTAATGCAGAGTGTATTAATTGGGCAATACCTCACACTTATGTTGGAATGCTAATTCGGACAGAGCCCAGCTCTCACTGCACCCACTGTCACTTGCTGACTCTTTAGAGGGGTGGCAGTGAATCAGGAACACAACAGCACATTTGTGAAGTGAATTTCAAGCATGCTTGGGTGTCACAGTACGGCTTGAGCAGTGCCCCCAAGCACCAAAGGTGATGGGTTGAGATTTAACCACCTAGTTTTAGGTGGTAGATGTCATCGGCAGTTCGGGATCAGCTTTTAACTTTGGATGGAGTAAAAGAGTTCAAAAATTAACTAGATAGCCCCTGCCAGGAATGAAGTAGCTCTTACTCTCTGCTTATGCAGCTCATATCAAAGTTAGCCCTCAAATTCATGATATTAAGGACTCCATGCTACATAATAACTTGAGACACCGTCTGCCTGCAGAAAATACAAGCAGCATGTTTAAACAAATGGAACGACCCACGAAGCACAAACCTCCCCAGCTTGGGCTGGAATAGAGGAGCTCAGAGCAGCCCAGGATTTGCCTGGATGCCACCGCACCCCTCCCTCCTGCTCTCCTGAAGCCACTCCTGAGGCTGTGCCCTGAGCCACGCCTGGAGGAAGGCTGAGGAGGGAAAGCCGAGCCTGGCTCGGGCACCACCCTGCAGTAGGAGCAACTGGAGGCACCGGAGGGGTGCCCTCTGAGGCTGGAGATTGCTCGGGGCTCCAGGATGGAATGGGGCAGCCTGGGGTGCTCCCGCTGTGTGCTGGTGAGCACGGGCTTCTCAGGGCCCCAGAGCCTGCTGAGCGCCCTGTACTCGCCCTTGGGACTGCGGGGGCTGACTCAGCAAGGCTCTGGTGCTTCGGGCTGGGAGCAGCCCCGTGGGAACAGGCATGGCTTTACAGCACCTCCAAAACTACTCTTGAGCAAAGCCTGGTCCATAGCCCCACTCCTTCCTTTCCCATCAGTATTATCTGGACCAGAACTAGTGTTAGTCAAACCCTCGCTATCCTTAGCAGTTTAAGTACATCTTTGTCCCAGTAAAGCCACCAGTGACATAATGTGACTTGCAATGCTACCTCCCCTTATGCTTCCTTAAGGCACCCATACATGGCCTTTCCTCTTTCTCAAAAGGAAACTTGGTTAAATCAACACAAAATTTAACGCAGAACACTAGAAAAACCCTTCTTTCCTTTCAAGACTTTCCACTGACAACAGACAAGTATTTTTGGTGACTGGTGTTTTTTATGAGCTGGGAAATCGCATACAATTCTACAAAAGACCCCATTCTGGTTTTGATTATTTATGTGCTCCTTTCTTACACAGAAAGATGCACTGAAACAGGCAGAAGCTCCCACAGCCAAGCCATGACATGAGCACCATCCCTGCAGCTCACGTGAGGACTCTGGGCACTGCCACCTCCGCTCAGCTGACACATCCTTGCTCACTGCTCGGGAAACGTCACTGCTGACCCCAGCCCTTATTTCCTGCTACTCCCTCCCTGTTGAAACGGCATTCCCAGCAAGAGCTTTAAATAACAGCCTGGGGTACAAGACGAGTGACTAACTCTTTACATTTCCAGTCATACACTGTGATCTCCCAACAGCAACAGCACTGACAAGCCCTTCCTGCAATACTCTATTTAGCAGACGTTTTTTCTGTGGAAAGATGCTCATAATCATATCTTAGAGCAATTAGAAACACAAATCGTTTTTCCCTTTCTCCTCCCAGGCACCGGCTGGCTGTGCCCTTGAAGTACAGCCAGCGCAGGCAGGACAGGTACGGCGGCTGCCGCAGGGAGCGGGGAGCAGGAAGGGCTGAGGCCCCGGGGATGAGACCTCAGCTCAGCCCGCTGGGATTCAGCAGGACGGCTCTGCAAAGGAGGGCTCAGCAGAAATGGCTGCGGCAGGACCACATGAATCTAAGCAGATGAGCGAGAAAGGATGACTTCTAAATGGGGAAGAGCATCCCAGTGGCCAGGGCAGGTGACAACCCATGGTGAGAAGATGCTGCCCTCATTAGGGCTCAGTGTTTTTCAGACAAGGCTTTACTGGACAGGTACCGTGGGACAAAGCACCCACCTCACATGAGAAAGTGAGCTCCTAATCCAAGGTAAACAGGGTCACTTTAAACATGTCATATTTTATTGCCTTGGTATTGCAGATACCCACGAGAACACTACAATAGTCTTTATGACTCTAAGAAACTTCAAAATGTTTATACTAAAATCAGCATGATCTCTCAGCTAAAAAATACACTTCCAATTTTATTAAAAACCCAGTGATTTGCTCACATTCACACAATTCAAAGGAACAGTCCTTCTCTGGAACTTCCCTAAGCTCAGGAGTTTATACTAGCAAACAAAATGAGTGTTGTAGGTTGAAGCTACTCTTTGATCTGCTAAATAAATCCATAGTAAATTCAGGTTCAATTACAGTATTTAAATTTATGACATCTACAGTGCTTTATGAAGTTAGTGACAAATGCCAGAAAACATGTATTAACCTGCACAAGCCACAAAAAAAAGGAAAACTCAATTGGCTCTATATAGATGTATCAAAATGTACTTTGACAGTTTTATACAGTCTTTTACATGCATTTGTCAATACATTTGATTGCAGCTGTAGATACTGCGAACAACTCACGGTTACAAAGAAATTTCTAGTTTGATACACTGAAAAGTAAAATTTGCTTTACTGATACACCTACATGCATATTCACCAATGCAGTCACTGTTACTGCCAAAATTTCATTTGCATGCAAAATACCTCTGGTGCAAATTACCAATAACATAAGGGAGCCCATGAAATGTTAAAGACTTCAAAGGATGAGAGAAAAACTATTTGCATTTTGGGCCTGATCCAAAGCACATTAAAGTCAAGAGGAATCTTTCTATTGGCTGCAACAGATGTTCTGACTTGAGGAAGTTTTGATGCAAGTCATTGGCATAACAGCAGACCAGCAAGACCACAAAATCCACTTTCTAAAGAAACCGAAAGTTAACTTCACTAAATACTGGTTTACTACACGGCAGCTGTCTCTCAGTTTCTCCCAGGACAATCTCTGCTGCCTCTTCTGCTGTCGACTGCACATCTTTCCATTTGACAGACCACATTCATTCAGTTTTTACACCTACACTTTCTTCTCTCTTGTTCATGGCTTTTAATTTCTTTCTCGCTCTGCAGATACATAACTTCATAAGAGTGTTGTTTAATTCCACAAAAGTGACTTGTGAGACAAGTATCTAGGCAGGACAGTACAAAAACTGTCAAAATATGTTTTGATAGGTCGCTACCTCTAGAGCATCAACTGCTTTCAGTCCTGGAAAAATGGCTAGTGGGTCTCATAAAAGATGTAAGCTGCTAGCTGCTCTCATTTGTTTGAGAATAATCAGCTTAATCAATGTTGCTTCAGCAATCTCTGTTCTATTCCATCAGTGTTTTAGGTGCAACTTTTCATATGGCATGAACATCACAATGGCTCCTACTCCAGGGCAGAAAAAAACCTGCCCATGGAAAGGACGGGAAACACAGCATGGTAAATGAAAACAAGTGATTGGACTTGCAACAGTGCAGGTACCAGGTAGATAAATAATAGTATGTTTATTTACATAAACTTGAATAATTTATTCCTTTTTGGAAGGAACATTTTTCCTAGCGTGACCCAAAAAAAGAAATGAACTAGTAAAAGGAGCATTTCTCTAGCACAAACATTATTAGCAAATGCCGTATCTATTCTATGTGTGTCACCAGGAAGGAAAAACAAACCCCTGCAATAAAACAAAACAAAACAAAAAAAAACACCAACAAAACCAAAGTACTAGGACATAATGCACATTTTTCTTCCTCTCTATACTTCAAAATCATAAGCACTCCTCATATTTCACGGTAAAAGGTTTTATTTCTTGGTTCCCGCAGCTCAGGTAATGATACCGTAACTCAAAGGTGGTGCAAGGCTTGCTATGGCTCTGACCTCATAAACAATTTTAATATCCCTTCTCCATATCCTAACAGATACAGGACTGCACCTGAGCAGACAATATGTCCTCAAGAGTTACTTATTTATTCAGCTTGTAAGTGAGCACATGTGCTCCACATTAAAACCAACCTGGATGCCAAGAGAAGGCTTCCGTCGGCATAAGGGGACCGTCTTTCAACAAGCTGGGATACATCTGCCAAGGTGCACAGGAGGGAATGCAAAATTAAGCCAAGACACAGCACAGACCCACAAAGTAAGGAGTGCTGCACCACTTCTGCTGCACACATCTAATCTGGGCTGTTCCGAGTGTCAGGGATGGCTCCGGAGCAAGGAGAGCAGCGCTGCTGGAAGAGGGGCAGGGGAAGGACACAGGCAGAAGCAGCATTTCTGCTCATCTTTCCAGGTGAGCCAGTAATAGGCAGAGCTCTTCACGGCTACTCCACAGCATCCCTGACATTCTCTATCATTACCACGGGCTCAGACACTCAGAGGGGATACTAAGGCCAGTAAAATGAAGCTATGAATCTCATATGTAGGGCCATGACTCACTGAAAAAGCCAGGGCCTGTCCAGAATCCCTCTGGTTCCATGAAGGACCGGAACAAACAGAGACAGTTATCCAAGACACATAAAAGAAGGTTCTGTTTAGCTGGAAGTAGCTGGTTAAACTGGAAAGCTGAACAGCACAGCAAGAGCTCAAGTAGCCAAGAGACCTCTTCAGACTGAAAAAGTTTCTCTTGAGGGAAAGAAGTCAGGAGACAGTATGATCAAGCCTCTCTTTCTAGGTCAGACCTCAAGAGCTACTTTTCACCTTTAAGGCAATGGTGATCCCATAACAACTGTACAGGATCACTTACCACAAGAGACACGGGTGGAGATGATCCCAGTCAGTCCATTCCCAGCCCCTACTGGGAGGACAACCTGTAGTTAGAACATGCTACTGGATGTCTAACTTTTTCTAAAAATCCTCTGATACTGAGATTTCCCCACATTCCTGGGCAATCTGCACAGGCACTAGAGATCTCAGTAATTATGATTTTTCTTTTCCCTTGGGTCTAGCCTAATCTTTTGTTTCTGCAATTTAAGCCCATTTTTTCTTGTCCCGTTTATCAGCTCCATCTTTACAGCCAACTTCTGCACACCTCTGGTTAAAGAAGAAAGGTGAGAGACATTTAAAGATATCTTCAACTTTAAGCAATTCCAATCTTTGAACTCCTAAAAGTGAAGTGGACAGTAAGCCCTAACACAGGCAGAAGGGATGCCTTAGTCTCTTAAACCTGCTTAAGGGCTACAAGTCTATCAATCAAGCTCTGGACTACTTAGAAATCCAATGCGTAGTGTTTTAATTATTTCCTTCTGGAGTAAGGCCAAAATAAGCTTGTTGATGTGAATAGGTAAAACAGAAGCTACTACTTTCTGAAAAATCTCTTTGAGAAACAAATTGAGAAGTGCCCTCAAAATTTTATTTCCCCTTACCTTACCAGGAGGACTTATTTGTTATTGAAAGTCTGCCTGCAAGACTCATGACACTGAGCTCAGGGCAATAAACAATTTCTTTTGAGAAACCACAGACAGACTGAACGAAGATACAGGAATTAGAACCTAATACAGAAAGAAGAGACGGGTCAAATCAGCACTGGGCCATCTTGATAGTGTCTCTATAAAGCATCAGTAATGATTAACAAACTTGAACTTATGCCATACTTCTGGCTCTTTAGAAGACTTTTACATAAAAAACGGCAAGAAAAAAAATACCTGGCAGAGGACAGGGATTATTTTTCAAAAATAGCAATGAAGTCTAACTTTCTATTTCATTGGCACAACTCATCCATAGCCTCGCTATCTGGCTAACAACTTCCCTGGAAAATAATCAATCAGAGCAGTGGCACCAAGCAGGGCCAAGTCTCCAGACTGTGGAAATACACTCCTAGGAAACATTAGGAGCCTTTTCCCAATTCCTGCCAACACTCTGGCAGGGGAGAGGAAGAGCTTTCATCCTTTTAATCATTAAGAGTTGTAGGTAAATTGTCAGAGTATCACACCTCCATATACACTTCAGATTTTTTTATAATGGGCAAATTCTGCCCTCTTCTATACTCTGACAACCCCTATTAACTCTGAGTGACATAGATACAGTATTTGACCTAATTGCATTTTAAAGCCCAACTAAGGCTCTTGCACTGGAAGCTGAGACAAAGTTTTTTCTTTGCACTGCCCACAAGTCCCCGTGACACAACACTTCTGACACATTGCAAATTTCTGAAGAATTACTCCTTCTAAACAAGTATCTTCCTTGTTATTTAGCCAGGCTGAAGGGCAGTTCAGTGTCATTTATGGCACAGGCACAGAGAGGAGTGAATAGCAATTACTCAGCATTTGTTAAAGTAAAGGCCTCACCTTTAATAATTGCACAGTCACATTTCTTTCCACAGGGTCAACCAGAACTCCGGAAAGGAGACTTGCTGATTGACACAAATATGTTTGTATTTCAAAGGGCAAACTACAAAGTCAAATAAAACGCAATGTTTGCACAAGACTTAACTTTGTCATTCGGCATTCTCAAAGAGCTCAACAATCCCATGGAAAAATGTCTCTCCTTTGCTACACTACATTTTTGACTCAAACCTTAATACAGGTGTATGGAGAGGTCAAATTAGCATGATTGCTGCAAAAGGCTAGCTAAACACACAGCCACAAGAAAGAGGCATTAGTGTAAAGAAACAGAGGAATATGGTGGGCAGAACTCTTGCCCCCCATATCCCGACAGTGAGCTGGGAGCTGCTAAAAACTCAGCGCAAGTTAGAGCAGCAAGGTCCTCTGCTTGAACGAACAGACAAACCAATGCCAACCAAACAGGAAAGAGGGAGGCGGTCTCCTTTTGCACACTCTCATATCTCAATTACAGTTCATCTTGAACTAAAAACACCAACTCTGCACAGTCACCGCCTCAGCACAGCCTAATGGGAAGGAGATGAGATAATAAGGCCACATACTGCAGCTGGGACTGCACCACTCCTGTTAAGGCAAGGGCAGGTCCCTGCAGTGCTGGACCAACCCACAGCGCACCTCCACCAGCCTCTGTCACAGCCCGTGCTGCTCTTCCACAGTGGACAAGGTCTCCTGCCCCTTTCTGGAGCTGGCCAGCCACCCTCCTTGGCAGAGCTGTGGCCGTGCTCCTTTCCCTTCTGCTGCTGTGACTGTAGGTGGATTTTGTTCTCCTTTCTCGCCCAAATTAAAGAATCCTAAAGCTACAAATGGGTGTTTTCACAGTGCCCACAACCCTTTGAGCTCACTTTCCCAAGCTATTGGGTGTGTTGAATGCAAGGTTACCAAGTGCATTAATTCTGGGCACATTAAAACTGGGCACCGAGAGCATGTCTTCAAAGAGCCACTGAGAACCTTAAGGTGAATCAACTGAATGGATAAAGGATCTGCACATGGGTAGATTCAGACGAAAAGGATGGAAACAGTCTTGCAGGTAATTAGTGATGCATCTTCAGTTATACACATGGACTTCGCCCCTAAAGCTGATTGCTTTCAACTTTCTTCCCCACGCAGAGGCCTTTGAACCTCAAAGCATTACAAAACTGTGTACATTATCAGCCACATCTGTAGGCATGTGCATTGCACTCAGCACCCACTGAAGTGTCATGTACAGCCTAAATACTTGGATCCAGTATTTTCATCTTGTATGGATTTTTGGAAGTAGTCCAGATTTGGGTCAGCCTGACAGACCCGCACCTGGGAGTAGCAGAGGTTTCTAACATGCCATGGGAATGACTTCAGCAACAAACCGCAAAAAAAGTTCTTTCACATTAAGTGTAACTATTGCTACTCTAAGATTAAATATTACCTGGAAATTACACTCATTAACTGTAGAGTCCTTGATTAATAAGCAGGTGGAGTGTGCACAGGGACCTGGTCCTGATTTCAGCTGTCTTATTAGCTCTACCCTGGACACTACTGATCACCACAAAAATAAATGAGGAAATCCAAGAACTAATTATGAGTGGACAAAATGTGTCAACCTAATAACCGTGTTAGGGTACTTCAGAGATTAAGGGAAGGCTGGCAGATGTGCAAGATGCAAATACTGAAGCCACTAAAAAGAAACAGCAACAGAACTCTGCTATCTTCTGGTATATCTGGTGAGTGAGACCGCAGAAAGAAATAGTCTCCATTTCAGAACGGCTCCAGAGCCATTTCGATTACTGCAATCATTTGTTCATTGTTTTAACAGTGGTGGACAGAGGTGCTCCCCCCACTCCCAAGGCAGGCAGTGTCTCCTCAGGGAACAGGCACTGGGCTCTGCCAAAGGCCGAGGGAGGGAGGTCTGTAGCATTAAGCAGGAGTCTGGCAAAGAGAAAGCCAAGGACAGGAGAGAGCATCCCACAGCAGCTCCTGGAGGGTGCTGCTGCAGGTGTGCGAGCACACGGGCTGGGGCTCACACAGGGAAGCCAGAACCACCTTCTGCAGTTTGTCGGCAAACACAGCTGGATCTAAGCATCTCTTGCTGCACTTACACAGCAGCCGCTGCCTCCAAGCGCTTCTGTGAAACTGTAGGGACTGCCCACACACCCTCTTTTTAATTTGTGTTTACTTGTCTCTTCAAAAAGACCAAAGAAATCTTCTACACACAGCAGTTAAGTACAACAAAACTCGAGCATAAGAAGCAGGGAGTTCAGCCAACCTGTGCCCTATGACTGATCTCCTATTTCTCCCTCCACTTTCCTTCTAATCCTGTTCATAATTCCACAAGCTGTCTGATCTTCCCAAAGCTATCAATTCCCTCAAATCCATTTCCAAATTGCCATCCTTGAAAAAGCTTGGGCACCAGATCAAGCAGTCTCAGCTTGATGCAACCCATACCAGTATTGATGGCTCCCCTGAAAAGCTGGGGTGCAGCAGATCCCAAGCAAGGGCTGCCAAAACTCGGCCCCAGCAGAGATCAGGCGAGGAGAAAGTATTGATCCACTGCTTTTAACATGCTAATTTGCCCAGTGGCTGCTTCAGTCATTGTCAGGCTGGACACTTCAAAAGGAGACTGTTTTCAAAGCAGCGATGTCTTTTTCAGCAGCAGAAAAACTTAAACTGAAAACAAATGAATTCAAGCCCCAAGTTCACAGAAGCACTTGTAGGTATTCTGCAGCTCCCCAGACAGAGATGTTTGATGTATGGAAAGACAGACTTGGTTAATTAGGGTTATTAAAATGTGGCCTGGCAAAAACCCTCTGGGATTTAAAATAAGAAAATCCACACCCTCTAAGTGCACACTTTAATATAAAGATAGCCTCTGCTTGTATCAAAAATATTCAGCTGTAACCTCTGAAGTGTTCCATTGATTCCCCCACACATGTACTTCTGAGGAGAAGAATAAAATGTATTTAAAATTAAATTTCTGTAATTCAATTTCTGTAATTCAGCATCAACACTGGAGAACATTTTGGCCTTTCTTGGCACTGATAATGGGGAAAATAAAGGCAATTGTTCAATCCCTTCAGGCCGCTGAGAACACATAGCGAAGGCCAGACAAAACCTTCAGTGTGACAGACATTATAGAAGTATTTTGGGAAGCAGCAGCGTTATTGACTGATGCCTTTGCTACCAACACTCGCCTTTCAATCGTGGGCTAAATACAAGGCGAGGAATGGATACAATGGCAGGCTTTAATTACCGGTCTGGGCAAGTACTGAAATATGTTACATTATACAAGTTTTGCAGGCAGAACGGAAATCAATTGAGGGTTTTGCATCAGTGTTTGTGGCTCACATCATGCTCCTAGGAAAACCTGATATGAACTGTGAAAACCAGGAGTGCTCTCCAAGCTAAGAAAGATAACGAGCTGTAGTTCTGACCCACAGCGTATTCCCCTGTTCGCAAAGGCTGAAGAGCCAAAAACTTGAATTTCCCTTGAAATACGTCTTTATTTCCAAATGCAGGAAGAGCTTAAGTCACCAAGCTCAGCCTGCTCCTTCTCCTCTGGACCCTGGCCGGGAACAGCCACAACCCACTGAGTCCAGTGCTGGCTGCACCAGCAGCACCAGCAGCCCCCCACAGCATTCACCTGCCCCAGCGCAGGAGGGAATTTGGGATGCTGCTGACCTCTAACCCCCGGCTGCAGGGGACAAAAAGCTGCAGGAGAGAATAGGCAAATGGGGAAAACTGACCATCAGTCTGACATTTGCTTTGGAGCAGCATCCCAGCAAACTCATTCACAAAAACAAGGCATGAGGAGATAACACCAGAAAATACAAGCAAAATGGAACTTGCTTCCTTGCCACTAAATTGTCAGCTTTATGGGACTTCATGCTGAACGGTATGAAAAAAAATCCAATTTGCTTTGAAGCATATTAGTCTAACATCCTAATTATTGTTTACATTGCCATTTGCCTTCTATTAAGAATTGAATAATTACCCAGTGCTCCATAGTTTAAAAATACAAGCAAACAGGATTATCTGGGTAATTAAGACACTGTACTGCAGCTTTGTAGTGTGGCTGTACAAAGCTTTCACATATACAAGCAGAAGCGATAGATATTGATCGCCTTAGCTCAAATGATGTTTTAAGGATGTGTAAGATGGGTCCCTCATTAGGAAAAGGCAAGCAAAAACTTTTGACAAGTGAGGAGGGGCAGAAGCCATCTGCAGCTAGGACACCACATTCAGCCTTCACTCTGGTCTCATCTCAGTCACAGACATCCTGTGTGCCTCTGAAATAGTTACCCAGTCTTCATCACTCCATCCTCCAGCTGCTGCAGCACAGCAGCATCCTTCCTCCTCTTCCTCCTCCTCCTGCCCAGGACCCCACCTTTGCCCAGGCTGCTGAAACTGCTGCCTCTGCAGCCTGAGCTGGGCAGCACCAGGCCCCCAGTGAACACAAGGCCCGTTTCCCAGCACACCTCTTCCAGTGGGTTTGTACAGATTAACTCAACATCAGTGGGATTTAAACCCACCCATCCAAGGGAAGTACAAAAAGCAGACCAGCAAATGGGTTTTTTTTCTAGGCATCCATGACTAAATGAGCCAAAGCAAATACCAACTATACAGTATAGCTTTTTTGGTTTTTTTTTTTTTTTGCTTTTTTTCCCTCCAAACCTTAATAGCCCATCCATATTGTACTTTGAACAGCATGACCTCCCCTTCTGGGTGACTGCTAGGACAAAAGTAAAGTTTTTGCACGTTCCTTTGTTGTTTTAAAGAGCCTTTCCTCCATTTAATTATGCCACCAGGTTTCACACTGCGCAGTTTACTACCCCTGTGAAATTACCTTCAAGTTAAACACTAATTGGACATCCAACAAAAACGAAAACCCCCCACAACCATGTTTTTCCTTCTGGTTTCTTATAGGATGTAGCTCCAACACGATCGGGGTCCCAAATTCATACCGCTGATTTATAAAGACACAAAATGAAAAACAGTCCTTTAAAGAAATACAGTACATTCATGCAGCATGTGTTCTAACTTATATCAATAAACCTTTCAACAAATCCATTCTGAACAAGCCTGTGTTTTGGGAGCATTTAATGAGCCTCAGCTTTATTTCAAGCCAAAGGCAATTTTAAGTAAAGTTGAAATAAAGAAAAGTTAAAAAGAAAAGGAAGCCACTAAAACCAAAAATAAAATAAAATATGAGTTCTTGTGTAATCATGAGGCCTAAGAAAGCAGAACTTTTCTCACAGATTATTTTCATTCAATAAATAAAGACAGCAGAGCATTTCTGCATGTTTACTTACCCAGGAGCTGGGAGCCCCTTTTCACCACACTATAACCATGGGCCAAGGCCAGCCCAGACAGCAAAGGGAAGGGCACTGGCCCAGGCCTGAGCAGGTACTTGGCTCAAAGCACAGGAAACGTCAAAATGTAACGCTGCTTTTTCATGCCCTAAGTGCACACTTACATCCCAGAGGGGATCCTATCTCCTGAACCTCATCATCCCCCAGCTGAGGATGCAGCTACAGAAGAGCTTGGTGACCACTGGTGAACATCTGGAGATGATCCTCAAGGGCCTGCAGCCCCTCCAGGCACCAGGAGTGGCACCAGCCATGGTTCTAGAGGTGCTCGGGGTTGGAGCACAGCCCTGTCCCACGCACCGGCTGCAAGGGAGCTGCACATCGGGCCAAGAGCCACAACCAGCCATGGTCCTACAGGTGCTCGGGGTTGGAGCACAGCCCTGTCCCACGCACCGGCTGCAAGGGAGCTGCACATCGGGCCAAGAGCCACAACCAGCCATGGTCCTACAGGTGCTCGGGGTTGGAGCACAGCNCCCTCAGGGGCCGGCCGCCCCTCCCGGCCCCAGGGGCGGCACCAGCCATGGTCCTAGAGGTGCTCGGGGTTGGAGCACAGCCCTGTCCCATGCACCGGCTGCAAGGGAGCTGCACAATCGGGCCAAGAGCCACAACCAGCCATGGTCCTACAGGTGCTCGGGGTTGGAGCACAGCCCTGTCCCACGCACCGGCTGCAAGGGAGCTGCACATCGGGCCAAGAGCCACAACCAGCCATGGTCCAGACATGAGGAGCACACTGAGCAAATATTACACTGTCTGTTAAACAAAGAGATCAAAAAAATCAAAACAGAATCGATTTGCATAAAATCCAAATCTTTTGAGCTCTGCATAAACAGAAGGAGATTTTGGCTGGCGTTTCCAAAGGAAGCTCTTATCTCCTTTGTGAAATGGGTGTGCTACTTTGCATGAGGGTGTATACAAAAGATGTAAATGAGGAATTTGCCACATGCAAAAGGCAAAGCGGCCGACAGCTGCCAATCCCCATTCACTGGAGAGCTTCCCTAGTCTCTAGCAGGAGGAAGGAGAAGGGAACCAACATGTTTGCTTCCCAGGGAGGTGAAGCAGGCTCTGAATATTCATAAAATGGCCGTTTAGTCATGGGAGTGTTAATTGTCTCTGATTCACAAAACTGGGTGACCTCACCTGCTCCCTGCCACTATGAAAAGGATGTCGCATAATGGGACGAAACCAGATAAGATATTTATCTCACAAGTTTGGGGGGCTTTTTGATGCAGTCTCAAAAGACCTTAGTGTACTGCTAAGCATTTCTTTAATCACTACTCACAAGCACAATAAAGACCAAGCTCAGTGGAGCATATTATTAGACAGATAATAACCCTTACCCAGCCAAGATCTAAATACTGAACTCATCACACACTGGATGATTTGTCTGGAAAGTTTTGGGTTGCCTTTTTTGTTTTTTAATCCTAAAAGAACACACAAAAACCAGAAGATGGGCTGGAAGTCCCACAAAAGACTACCCAGACCTACCATGAAATTCATACCACCACAAAGCTCATCTGGCTTTGATTCTGAGGACTGTGCCTTTTACCAGTAACACACAGAATAAGGACCAGATATTGCTCCCCTGTGTGCTAGCAGAAGTCTTGTCAGAAATTCAAAAGAAAGCAATCACAGCCTTTCTCCAAGCAATACAGGAAGGGACAATTGTTTGACAACTGTAACTTGACTTCTGAGGAGGCCGGGCAGGAGAAAAGCAATAGAGCTCCTGCAATGACATTTAAATGCAGATTTTGAAATGCACCAGGTGGTACAAGAAAATCGCAGAGGGATTAACCCTTGGAAGATCAATTGAGCTACATAAGAACATAACCAAATCAGCAGAGAAGAGAACCAACTAAATTTGGTTCAGACAGACTGTGTTTCAGTATCACTCCCAGGCCCCGCCTGTAGCTTCCGTCTTCTCAGCTCCTTTTAAAACGTAACATGTTGAGTCTGTGCATTTTTTCCCCTGCCAAAAATAATCAACTCAAAAAAAATCCTTCTGAAATCTCAAATCTGCACAGTCTTAGTCACCCTTCTGATCACCCTTTTGTGCAGACAGACTGTACATCAGTGCTATTCTGACAAAAAAATTATCTAGGACTAAAATGAGAACGTACACACAAATTAGTTTACTTCCCCACCCTTAAAAAACCCACCATCCAAGAATCTTATCACAGAAAAACATATAATTAGATTGTATACTTCTGATGTAAACTGAACTGCTGCTTTCAATGATCACAGCCACTCTTCAAAGCCTTCAAGATAAAAAGAATCTTATCATTCAAATTATTCCTTCTTAAGGATGCTCTTATCAAAGTTCGAAGGAAAATTCTAAAAACAGCAGAGATACAAAACCAGGACTGAGCCATATTTTAAATGACACTGGATTTTCTGCCAATTGGCCAATTCACAACTCAGAAAAAGCAAGTGTAGATGAAGACAAAGCTGTTGGCTCTCATAACCTTTACAATATCACAGTAAAAATCTCAACTGTCTCACATATTTATACTAAATGGCAGGTCTAAAATTGAGATTTGTAATTTCACAGCATCAAAATCATCACAGATGGCTACAGTCTATTGCTTCTTTAATCTGTCTTTTCTCCCTTTCTGCTTGTTTTCCTCCTTTCTCCTTTGAGTTAGAAAGATACGTGTTTTATCATAAGGAAATCGCAACTAAATCCAAACCACATCTTATTAATGTGTAACAAAACAATTTACATAACAATGATGTGTATAAGGGAAGTTTAAAATTACTTTATGTCTCAGCTTTACCCTAAAGCACTAATTGCCTTAGCCTTGAGATGTGCCACTATTTGGGATAGTCATCTTCCATCAACAATATTCTGCATTTATGTTCTCCTAAATAGATAGCCACTAACACAGAACATTTGAGGGAGAATAAACAGTAGTAGAAATAGCAAATTGGAATTATTTTGGCATCTAATTCACAGCTACAAGTCCATCTGCAAGCAAAGAATCAGAGCTCACCTAAAATTTCCACTGATCAGGACCAATTTTGCACAACCACTGCCACGACGCGCCTGTGACGCTTCCCAAATAAATATGAATTAAGTACTTAGCTCCCTTTCCTTCCTGTCCTGGGTTTTTGCATATATATATATACATACACACACTTATGGATGTTCAGTAAGACAATCATCATCAATAAAGTCAACTGGAAAAAAAAAGCAGTCAGAGAACGGACAGTTTTTTGTTATCATATTCAAACACCTCCACACTACCGACACAACTTTTTAAAAATCCCATTCGAGGTCAGAAAGTCATTAACTCCCACTACAAGAAGAACTTTAGATGTGAAAAGGCTTTCCATTACGCTTCCCACACACACACCAGAAATTAGGCAAAACAACCTCAAGGAAAATGTATTATTTAAAAATTGGGAGGGTGAGTGAACTTGAAGCAGCTTGCAGGACAACCCAAGGGCCAACTGGTCTAGCCCAGCACTGTATGGCAAGGAGCAGCTCCCAGGAGAGGATAAGGAGCTCCAGCACAGACTGAGGATCTCCCAACAAGTGCAAAGCCCCATTCCACTGGCCCGAACTATTGCTGCCCACTGAGCTTTTGTTAAATATTTAAGATCTTAATCAATCCTAACTCTGACCCTAGGAACACAGGGGAAGATGGATGAGGAAACAGACAACCTCTGACCTTTCGTTGTATTTGTCCTGCCACAGGAAAAACAATTGAGGTGGAACCTGCACACCAGCTCCCAGACCAGCACCCTTTCACAGCCTTTCCCAAACTCAAAGTCTCTTCCCCTGCCCCCAGTCCTCTATATCAAAACCACAGGAATCCTCCTCACTTCATCCTCCTTCTCCCCTCCAAAAACCTGTCAGAGCAGAACATTTGCTAAACGATTAAGTTAAGAGGGGAAAGAAAAGGGGAAACCTCATTCAGTAGTGCCAAACTGCTTTAACAGCCTCACTGGAAACCAGAGAGTAGCTGCACACTTCTGGTGAGCTTCATGAGTTCCTCAGGAGGAGCTTCCCAGTAAACTGGTCTGGCTGGAGAACGGCAAATGTGAGAAAAGGAAACCACAAGTAACAGCTGATGAAATGGGTTTAGCACTTGCAATTATGCGCTGGCTCGAATGCTCTCAAAATGACTAGCACAGGCCAACTTCACTCTGGAGAGCCCAAGAGACAGAACACTTCTAACACCTTTGTCATACGGCATCACCTGATCTTCCTTTTAACTGGGAAATGGAGAATTGGGTTTCCTGAGCCCAAACATCCCTAGATGCAGCTGAGAGCCTCTAGGTAAGCTGACAGTCATCCCCAAGGTCCAGTCCAACACTACAGAAATAAATTTAGAAAGCATGCCACTATAACCACTGTCCATCAGCAAAACCTCAAGAAATTTCCCCTGAACAACACAGGATTTGTTGGACAATTAGCTCACCACATCTGGGCCACTGACACTGAAAAATGGATGATCTGTGTCAATCAGAGTGACCCAGTGCTGACCTAACAGGCATTTAGGAGAAGGCAGAATCATCTCTGTGCAATAAACCAATAAATGCTTCCCCACTTCACTTCCTCCTCTCACAGCCCAGGCTGGTAAGGTGTCAGGAAGCTTTACTTCAAAGTTATTGAGCTGAAAGAGGAACAGCATCTCCCCAGCCACCCCTGGCTGCCCCGGCAGCACACAGGCAGTACCACAGCCACAGGTTCACACACCTCACCACAAACAGGCTTTCAAGTTCCCACCTCGCAGCATGAAAAACCAACCAAAAATCCCCAAGAAAAACAGAGTATTTTACCCCACACAGGATGCCCTGTCATTGTGCAGCTCATCTTTAGTCCTCCGTACAGCCCATGGCAATTTTGTTGCCACTACGCCACACTAGGCTTCTGTCAGAGAGCAAAAACTCAGAAAACTAACACAGAAGTTCACATGTAGCAGTTCTTTCCTACCAAAATTTAATTTCAACGCATAGTAATGAACTTCATGTTGACTGTAAATTACCATTTAAAACAAATCAAGTATGACATTCAAAAGACACCATTCTCTTAGGAGTCCATCACAAAAGCAACCAGTTACTTGCTTTGCTAACTTGTTTTCAGCCTCAAAGTGATAAAAAATGCTCTAGTAAAAAACACACCAAGATGAGGCAACTGATTCCAAAGAACCTTTCCTAAAAACATGGCTCCCAATCCCTGAAGGAACTGAGCACCTTCAATTCAGCACCCAGCAAAATTAAGCTCACTGACCTGTGCAAGAATCCATTTAAGTCTGATCTTAATTTATGCTTAAATGAGCAAGAATTCCAAAGCAGAGGCTAAAGATATTTTATTTATAAACTCTCTTCTCTCCTTCTCTAACCTTCTACAGCTTCTTTACCCAGAAAAGGGAGGCAAAGAGAATATAGGTATTGAGGTTTTTTCTTTTAGGCGAATCTGTCTTTTATACAAACTTTAATCCCTAATTCTGCAGCACACAGGATGGTGTGTGTGTGTGGGAGGGTGGGGTGGAGACTTTTAGCATTTCTAAGAGTATCCTAGCACCTCTATTATTTAACTGACAATAGAGACTCTCTGAGAAATGAAAATATTTAACAAAGGCAGCAGTGTCAAATATCAAAGGGTATTTAGTGCTAAAAATTTGCAACAAGTAAAACACCAAAGACTTCCACTTCCTAAAGTGGGAAAGTAATCCAGCTAAAACTCCTGCCCTGCCTCCCAGACTGGTTCTTAACCTACTGCATTATCCAAAGTCGACTTTGCCAGAATTTCCTGTGTTTAACAGAGTTCCCTTGAAAGATTTGTCTCTTCAAACAACAGTAGCTCAACTGCACTGCTTTGCAGTCATCCACATTTTGGTGACTATCACAAGCCAAATCAAACTTAGGCGTCTGCTAGAAAATGTGTTTCACCTTCTGCCTATTACAGCAGCATCATTTGTTTTGCATTATATAAGTCTTAGCCTTGCCACCTGGAGCTATTCGACTTCTTCATTAAGCCCCTCTGTCCCACCACATCCCACAGGGCTGCTAATCGCTGGCTTTAGTCCATTTACTCTCATCTCCGATTCAATTATGCGTTCCACTAAGCCCTAATGAAGAGTACAATATGGCTCATCCTACCTTGGCATTCTCCGTTGCGCTCCTCATAGCCAGCATTGCACAGGCAGTTGCCAATGGGCACCAGCCATTCGCCATCTGCCCCACAGTACATTTTTGGCACATCCTTCTCTTCCGAGTTGTTGACACAGGAGCCGCGAACCTCCACCAGAGAGGAGGTGTCAGCCCCAGTAATGGTGTCTGGAAACTGCGCCAGGTTCCGAACCGTCAGCGGGCACTTCTTATAGAACACACGGACAGAGACCAAAGCGATGCAGGCACCGACATCCTGAAAAGCCAAATAAAACCCCTTCTTGCTGAGCGGTCCCACATCCCGTATCTCTGTATTCAGCTTCATGATCCTGTCCCCAATGTCCACCTGGGTGAAGCTCTCATCAGCAGCAATGGTGTCGATCTTGGCAAACTGGCTCTCGCGAATAAAACGCTCCTTATCATTGTTCGATTCATAGTAATAAAGGTTGAAAGTCTCTTTGCAAGTTCCCATGACACCTGGCAGGCTGTTGCAGTCTCTTAGCGTGAACTTGATTTCAATATAAACCCTCTGAGCCCCCTCACGGGGAATCCAATCAGTTCGTAACCAATTATTCTGACTGGGCTCCATCACGTTGCAGACCTGATAGGTGCGGATCGGAGTGTTCTTCTCATCCATGATGCTCACTTCCTCCCACTGCAGGGAGGAAAAGGGGGAGAAAAGTACATCAGTATTAAAAAGAACAACAGAGCTTCACAACAAACAATATGCACTTGTTCCATTACAGGGAAACAAACAAACAAAAACACAACCCAGCAGACCAAGCCACAGCCAGGACCTCAACTACTTGGACATTAAAGGAAGCATCTGTTCAGGAGAAACAAATTCCAAATCCCCTCATGCCTCGAGGAGCAAGCATGTGTTTTAAGGGCCCTCTGAACCAATCCAAGAACGCTCCCTCCACTGACTAGATTTATTTGCGGTACAGTTCAGTCCCCAGGACTCTGCCTGGAGCAGAGCTGCACACAGAACTTTACAGACTCACAGAGCACCACTGACCTACAGTGTTTTCTCTGCAGCAGGCATCTCATGGAGCCTGCCTTGCACCTGGGAATATCCAACAGGTGACACCGCAGGACTTAGTCATACAGAGAGAGTGACATCCACATTTCAGGCATCACTACCACTTATGTTAAAAACTCTTAAGCCATCCCTTATTACTTCTGTAAGCTGCCAACTACCTTCCTGGGCTACCAATATCCCAGACAGACTCAATAAAGTCTACTGTGGAGCTGGGCAGAAATAGCTGCCTACAGAGAACTGGGTCCTTGACTTGGGTAGCTCTTAGAGAGGGAAAAACAGGTAAAGAGACATCATCAGTCTACCAGCAACACCACCGTAACTTTGTTATCCAAACAGAGTTTCTTACTAGTGGGAAGGTAAAAAAAGAATACTACACATCTTTTTTCTGGAGGAAATGTCAGGGAACAGCTAAATTCATATGATCAAAATCCCAAAAAGGTTAGCAGAGAGGGAAAGTGCTGAAAGATCAGGATAGCAGCGTTCTTCAAAATTGTTACACTCCTCAGATCGAGTTCAGGCATCCTCAGAAGTGCCAACCAGGCAACACGATTATGAAGCAACAACACCACATGCAATCCAAGGTGCATATGGAAGGAGGAGATGCAGGAGTTCAGCAAAATGAACGTTGAAAAGGAAAGCACCCATACTCAACAGTTCTGAAAAAAAATGCTCAAAGTATTATCATAGACAGAAGAAAGTTTATCACAGTGCTCTACTGGCAGGAAGAGAAGGGAAAGTAGAAGCATTAGGGAAAGAAATCTTTCCAAGGGAAAAAAAAACACAACAAAACATCAAAACCACAGCACTTCAATTTATATTATTCAATTTATCCTTCTCTATAAAAATATTAGATAATGCTATGCTGACTAGGTTTGCAGGCAATACAATGAAGCATATAAAATTATCCTCAGAAAACAGTAATAACTTTAAAGAGACTTCTCAAAAGTGCTTTTCAGAACTACTGAAGCCATGGCTTTGATAAACAGAAGCCTTCTTAAGATGAAGGGGCTTCTTGTATAATATCCTCAATTCTTCTCACAAGGATTGCTCTTATGCAAGTGATTTTTACTTAAAAAGCTTCCAGCTTAGCTGAATCTGTTTATAGACTGACAGCAGTTAGCACCATGAGTCACTAGGAGCAGAAAGAATAGTATTTTATTTGCTGCCTAGAGATAACTGCAAATTAAAATGAAGGAGGGGGAAATCAATACTCAGCATGTCACTGCTTTCCAGAGAAAAGGAAGAAATAAATCTTAAAACATCATCTATCAATGTAAAGTGTAACATGTTGTTAGTAAGAAGACAGTTGTTTAATTTACAGCACCACAGTTTACTGTTACAATATTGTCTTCATGATCCATCACTTTCCATTCTGCTTATCTTCAGATTGCCTACACTACCAATATCGTGTGTAGTACGAGAGAAAGGAAGAAGCAGAGGGAAGTAATACTTGTTGATGGGATTTCCTTTAGTGCATTTACACAAAGGAGGATGCTGCTAGAGCATTCAATAGAGACAGCGCTGAGGTCAACAGACACACAGCAACTGAATTCAGCAAGTTTTGGGATCAGGTTCTCAACACACCCATCTGCTGACCAACACACAAATGTACAGTGCTGGGCTTCTTATTTCATTAACACACAAATAAAACCAAACTCAAGTGCATCTTTCTGACAGAGCCGAAAACAACTACAGCCCAAAATTTCCAGCCACTGTAAATGACTTGTAACTCTAAGTATGTGGCCAAAGCTGTAACTTTTTGCTTTCAAGCTGAAATTAAGTTTTATAATTCAGCTCTTCCCACAGTTTAATGATGCAGATTAAAACATTGTATGCACAAAACCTGCTTTTCAACTGTGAAATGCAAGAGTAAATCATTAATTACATTTCTAATGCAATTCATTAATTCCTCCAGGACTACTATATAGCTAGCCACTGCTAAATGACTATGCTTATCTCTAGCCTTTCTTATCCACACAACCCTCACACCCCAGGAACAGTGTGGTCCAGAGACAGAAAAACACCTTTTTTTTAACAGACAAAGTATACACAATTAAAGAAAAACACTGAAGGACAAACTCTTCCCAGGAAGACAAAGGAGTTTGTTTCTGCTGCTTGAAATAAATCTGCAGCATATGAAGTAAATGCTTTCCAAGCACTGTATCTCAGAAACAGACCATGTACTCTTAAATTTTTCACTACAGGCTTAAAAATAGAACACATGAATGTAGGTTTAGTGAAACGAGTCACATCCACAATACGAGCACACATTTTTCCTTCTCAGGCTTGCATGGCGCTTTCAGAATAAAAAAGTGGCAAAAGGGGGAATCCAACGACCATTAATAATACACAGCTTCCTCTGATCATTGATTCCACTGCCAACTTATTACAACTTGTATTTTAGGTTCTGTGTTAGTACACAGTGTAGATATCCCTTGGAGAGCCATCTGAAAGGCCCCATCTCATTGACCGACATTTCCAGGGTGCGGAATGAACAAGGAAGCCCAACTCTCCCCGAGACAGAGCTGTACCTTTCCACGATGTCAAAAGACAAGGGCGATTGCCTGCAATCAGCACTGAATGTGCACCGTGGGTGCTGCCAGAGGCCTGCCAATCACAGCCCCACTCCGTGAAAAACCAAGTTTTGGGGACAGCACAGTGTGCTCAGGCAGAGCGCAAGCCAGGACTGTAGTCAAGTTCACCCAGAACAACAATGGGGGAGTGAAACAATCCCCCATTCTCCCATGTTATGGTTATTCGGAGCTTATGCATAATGCATCACCAGCCAACGCAGCCTCGGATTCCTTCCGCTCACTGCTGTTTCCTTAGCTCTGCTTCTTCTAATTGCGAGCGGGAAAGCACACCAAAAAAAGTAAATTTGTAGGTTTCCTGAAGAATCCAGTACTTTGTTGTGCACAGGTCCTGATCTTTCAGCACTTTCCTTTTTCAAACACTTTGACTTAGTTACTTCTGTTTAAAGAGTCCAAGCTGCTTTTACTCATTTAATATTAAAAGGATTTTGGATTTTTTTTTTTTTTTAACATTCATGTTTAGTGTGCGTTGCTGGCATTTTGCTTGAATTGTTCGTATGAAGAAGGAAAAAGCCTTTCTAATTGCTTATTAAAAGAAAGTCGCATGAAGTACAGTCTCCTCCAGATCCCAGCAACTCTAGAGTCCAACATTCGAAGGAGCTTCCCAGAGAGACACTGGGCACCCTGCAGGTCGGGGCACAGATGAGGGAGCAACAAGGTACCCATCCAATAACAAAGCTAAACCAAGAAATAAAGCTACTTCGTGTGCAGTTCTCTAAGCAAAGGCACTCTAAACCCAGCAATGAACCTCTTAACATCATCACATCACCACTGGGCAGTGCATTCGAACAGCCTTCTCTTCAAAAAGACAATTGTAAAAGTACATAAAAAGAAACTCCAAGGAATCACAGTCAAGCACTGGGTGCTGCAGTTTATCGGTTCAAGAAACCAAAACACACAATGTTTACACCCTGAAACAGAACGACCGTCCCATCACAACAAAAGGTCTACCGTGTATATCGATCCCTACTCCATCTAGAAATAGAACGGCAATTGCCCTGAACATCTCCCAGCCAAGACGGTCGACAGATAAAATAATAGCAGTCAAGAATGCCAATTCAGTCGGCAGATCACATTTCTTGTTGGTATTTCAGTTTTAAATAGGCATCTAAGCCCATGCCTCAACCAATCTCTTAATTCTGAAACCTCTTTTCTGCCCTTTTGGTTTCCACTTATTCCATGACAGAACTATCCAAAGGGAGTATAGAGTTTCTTCAACAAAGAGTAATTCACTTGGTAAGCCAGGGAAGAAATCTGACCTCCTCACCACAATCAACAATAATCGAGCCATTAGGACTCTCTGAAAGTTACTAATCACCCCCTTTACCCTTTTGATCAGATAGCGGTTTAAAACTTACCCCTCCTTCCAGGGGACTTGCTATCCACCCCAGTTCTCCCTGAACTGATCTGGAATCCAGCAAGGTAACTGCAGAAAGGTACAAATAAAAGAGATTAAATTCCAGCTGCCAAAAGGCAAGATTAAAACAAATGGTTTACCTGAACGTTTCCATATGCGCGGAGCACGATCGCATCCACGTTCCTCTTGAAATTTAATGTTATTTCCGACCGCGCCAGTATCTTAAAACCACTTCGAAACTCTGAGGAAACGCACGTTTGTTTCCCGGCGCACTGGAGCCGCTCAGGGGCGCGGAGGGGAGCGGCGGAGTCCCGGCACACCTGCGAGAGACACCGGAGCGCCTCTCGGAGCGCTCCCGCGGAGCCGGGCAGCGCACCGCCCGCCGCCGGGACACCGCGCCCGCATGCCAGCGATGGGCTCAAAGCCGGTACTTTCCGAGACCTCAGGAGCACGGCCAGGCACCGAGAGACCGGGCAGGGGCTCCCGAGGGCACCGGCGCCCCACGCCCACACCGAGGGACGGCCGCGGGCTTCCCCCGCGGAGCCGCCGCAGGACCGTCCCGCAGAACGGGCTGAACCGGGGCCCCGGAGAACGGCGCGGAGCCACCGAGAGCTCCCGGGAGAACCGGTTTCATGAGCCGCCCTCCGATCCGGGGCCGCCCCGGCGCCGCTCGCGGGAGCGCTACTCCTCGGCGGCGCGGCCCGGCCGGGGCAGCGGCGGCGCGGGGGGATGCCGGGGCAGGCGGTGG